>CM065592.1:276102612-276148747 GCA_033119425.1 Bufotes viridis
CGGTGTCCGTATTTTGCGGATCCGTAGATCCATGGATCCGCAGATCCATGGATCCATAAAGCACATACGGACGTCTGAATGAGCCTGTAGGGGGTGATTAGTGACAGGGGGGTGACAGGGGTGATCAGGGGGTGACATTGGTGATCAGGGGGTGACATGGGTGATCAGGGGTTAATCAGTGATGGGGGTGGGGGTGTGTGTAGTGATTGGTGCACTTTACCTTTGTTTCCTCTGGTGGTCCCAAACAAAGGGACCACCAGACGAGCAGACAGCAGGCATATCAGGCGCTGTTTACAAAACAGCGTCTGATATGCGATTTAAATGCTGTTTTTTCCGCATCTACAGCCTGCCAGCGCATGATCAGCGCTGGCAGGCTGTAGTTTCAGTTGTCCCGGCTCCGATCACATGAACGCGCGCGCACGCCGCGCGCGCGTTCATGTGAAATCTCGGGTCTCACGAGATGACGCCGATAGGCGGCAGTGAGACCTGAGAGAGCCGCCGCGCTGACGCCCATCAGCGTTAGCGTGGCGGCAAGTGGTTAATAAATCCAAGTTGTGCTTTTATTTGCACCTTATCCCCTTTTAACCCCCATTTCAGGTTGAAAGGGCTCTTTTATGTCAGCACTTTAAATATACGCAGGACTTGCCAGGAAGGTGTTTCCCTGGTATTGTCAGAGTCCTGTATTGTCATTTTATATGTATGTGCTGCTGACCGTATTTATTGCTCAAAAATTTTATCTAAGTCTATGTGCCCAGAGATGGACTTCCTATGTGTGAGCCTCTGAGATGTTGCTCTTATTCTGAACCTATCATTTTATTCAGTCATGGACTATCCTGGTATTCCCTAACATCCGCTGTGCCAGGTCAGCGCCCCAGTTCCACTCATTATCCTGAAGGAAGAGAACGACGCCCCTTGTCACCGCACTTCTCCGTTACCAGCTGGACCTGATAATAATTGTCAATGCAGATGGAATTGATTACTGATGAGTATGTATGCCTGCATGTCCTTTTTTCTCTTTCAGGTGAAAATTCCAGACGGGCGGTGCCCTGTTGGAGTACGAGGTCGTACTCAGCTTAAAGCAGCGGGGTATGTAGTGTACGGGAGTTGTAATGCCCGTCACTACAGAAGGGTCACTTGAGTGCTGTCGTTCCCCTCATCTATGGGGAGGCTGGTATAAGTCCTATTCATAAAATGCAATGTAATTTAATGCTATGTAATTCCCTGTTACTGTGAAATGTGCCAAGTGCAGGCCTGCTAGGGATTTCATTCCAGCTCTAGTCACTAGAGGGAGCTAGGGAGCCCTAGTTTATATAAGGCCCAGTCAGGGAAGGAGAAAGCAGATTAGGCTGTGTCTGAGTCAAGCACAGGCCATGGGCCTGTGAGTGCAGAGCAGGCCTGGAGCCTGCAGGCTAGGAGAGGGCATTTCAGTCCCTGTAACCGGGTTCCAGATCCAAGGAGAAGGTTCCCCTCCTACGTCCATATAAGCAGAAGCAGGAGCCAAGCTGAGGCAATCCCTAGAGCAAGAGGTACTGTAATGTCAGAGGAGGTACACTGCAAACTGGAGATTCAAGGATATAAGCCAGAAGTAGGGCATTGGGGCCTTGAAGAATAATTGCCAGTCAGGACAAGCCAGGAAGAAAGTAAGGTTCACCTGCAATTCAAAAGTCCTGTGATTTAACCCTCTGTTTACCTTGCTGGATGTAAGCCTGCTGTAATTGAGATTGTACCAAAGCCAATTGTCTGCAAAAGAACTGTTTAAGAGAGTGCCTTCGGTATTACCACTGTTTCAGTAAAGTTGGAATTCTGTTTCAAGATACAAGTCTGCACCTCCATTATTCCTACTATAAATACGGTGTGCCACCGTTTACTGGCACTGGCGTCACGAAACATCAGGGACTTAGCCATAGGCACGTTAAACTACAAAACCAAGGGCACCTCACCTTGCACCTGGCTGTGTCCCTTCAGAACCCAGAGACTGCCCCAGAGGAACAGCGTGCCGACCTCTGCATCACTGGCATTCCCCAGGTTAGTCCCACACATTGCTCTGACTTGGGGATGCTACACGCTTATGTGGTATGCTTCCTATTAATTTATATCGAACCTTCGAAAATAGCTGAGCATGCTGCTCAGCTATTTTGGACACTCCCACCGAAATGAATGGAGGGCCGCCATGCATGCACTGTCCACTCTTCTTCACTTTGCAGGTTTGGTTTTAGAGATAACTGCAGGTCCCAAATGGGGCACTTACAGGTATCAGACATTGGTTGCATATCTTAGCCCAAAGCTTTACATTACTAGGACAATGGTGTCTCTTTTATTGACCATGTGTTTGGGGTAAATGCTAAATTATATACAAATATTTTGTGATGCGATTAAGCCAGGTTTAAAACCTTGTTTGCAGCAAGAAGTCTTTTAGCAAAATTTTAGATATACCAAGCTTCACCCATGAAATAAGAGTGGATAACCCAAACAACAAAATGACTTTCATTGTTACTTCCCCAACTGTAAAGTGCTTCAGAATTTTTTGGCCCTATAAAAGCCCGGCGGAGTTTCTATTAAAATTAATATCCTTGCTAAGACAGTAAACTATTAATATTAACAATTAAAAGTATAATTAGTATATAAAACTTACCGTATTCTTGTAACAGACACATGTACCATGATGCTTATTTTTCTTTTAAGTAGAGCTACTTTTCCCCTTGACTCATAGGTCATATGCAAATCTCCAAGGAAATTGTGCTGAGAGCCAAGAATTCCAAAAAAGCTGCAAATCATCACTGGTGAATCTAAAGATTAGATTGCATTTCTTTTTTTTAAGTCAGGACTAAATATTTCAATATTTTTATGTTATGTCATTCTTATGCAATGTGCTAAGTATTTTTTTAAATAAATTTTATGTTATTTCATAAATAAATAACATGTATGGCATTATGCATTAAGTGTTTGCAACTGAAGAAATGAAGAGGGGAATTAAAAAGGGATACACACTCACAACTGCTAATGTAACCTACAGTATGTGGAGCAATGTACAGCCTAAACTATACACACTGTGGTCAGCATATCTGATTCAGTGCCATGAAAACAAGTGGCTCAGTGGTTTGCACCAGTGCCTTGCAGTCCTGGGTTCCTAGGGTCAAATCCAACCAAGACATTATATGCATGGAATTTGTATGTTCTGCCTGTGTTTTTGTGGGTATCCTCAAGGTATACAAAGGATATACTGATAGAGAATTTAGATTGTGAGCTCCCCTGGGGAAAACAAGTGATAATAAGGTCTTTAGAGCACTGCAGAATATGTTTGCCCTATATGTGTCAGATGTGACCATTATCTGCAGGGTCATACTGGCCTACCAGAGTACCAGAGGATTCTCCGGTGAGCCCAAGCTCGGACACAATTATAAACCCCTAATAAAACAGGGTGCCAAAAGGTCTTCAGTTGACTGGATATTCTATAATTGCAGCTGCACAGGGACCCAGTGGGAAAGGGGGCCCACTACTATCTAATCAAGAAAACATTAACAATAATGTCTATTTCATTGCATGTAAAGTGTTATAGGTTTTACTGCTGCATAACAAGTGGACCACATATTTTTCTTGCAAAGGGGCCCTTTGCAGTTTGTGTCTAGATATCCTATTGAATCATATAGATGATATGTCCTCCATGTGCAATGATTAGAGATGAGTGAATTAGAGATGCTGGAGGTAACTGGGGAGTTTGCTGCGAGTCAGCCTTTTCACTCCTGTAATTTAGCCCACTGGCCCCTGGTATTGCCCATACTGCACAGGTAGGTGAGTGTTAGGTCCTGAGCTACATGAGAAACCTTGGCGTGGTGCTCAGGCTTAGACATGTCCTCCACAGCAGAATATGTTGACTAATCTCTCAATTTTAACATCATTTTGAGGGCTTAGTAAGAAAGCAGTGTGCACCTGTCTTGTCATTTGTTATCACAGAGTGGAACATTCACAGAGTGTGGAGGTGGCAGCAGCATGAGTAGGCCAGAGAGTAGCACAATGACATAGTCTGGAGTTGGCAGCAGCATAAATAGGCCACAGAGTGGCACAAAGACAGAGTCTGGAGGTGTCGGCATCAGCAGCATTAGAAGGAGGCCACAGAGTGGCACAATGAAAGAGTGTAGAGGTGTTGGCAGCAGCAGCAGAATCAGGAGGAGTCCACAGAGTGGCACAATGACAGAGTCTGGAGGTGGCAGAAGCATGATTAGGCCACAGAGTGGCACAATGACAGAGTGTGGAGGTGGCTGCAGCAGCAGAATTAGGAGAAGGTCACCGAGTTGCACAATGATAGAGTTGGTGGCGGAGGTATTAGGGCGCAGCAGCATGACGAGACCACAGAGCGGCACCATGAGAGATTCTTGAGGTGGCAGCAGCATAAGGATACCACAGAGCATCACAATGACAGAGTCTGGAGGTGGCAGCAGCATGAGTAGGCCACAGAGTGGCGCAATGACAGAGTCTGGAAGTGGCAGCAGCATGAGTAGGCCACAGAGTGGCACAATGACAGAGTCTGGAGGTGGCAGCAGCATGAGTAGGCCAGAGAGTGGCACAATGACAAAGTGTGGAGGTGGCAGCAGCATGAGTAGGCCAGAGAGTGGCACAATGACATAGTCTGGATGTGTCGGCACCATGAGGAGGCCACAGAGTGGCAAGGTGACATACTGTAGAGGTGGGTGGCAATACCAGTACCCGCTGAAGATGGTGGGTGAAAGAAGTAGCACTTGGCATCAGATGTGTGCAATCAGGCAGGTAACAGCATCAGAATAGAAGCTTTTGACAAAAGAAACCGGTCTCTTTTGTCAAATTGCTGGTGTGGCTCCATGGATGATCTAGTCTGATGCATTAGGCATTGGTGTGTGGAAATCCTGGCTGATCCACGCCTGATTCATCTTGATGCAGTGTCCCACTTTAAACTCTTGCTAAATTTCCTATCAAATGTATTGTGGTATCATGCTGTAATTCCCTTTAACAGGCTGGCAGTGTCATTTACCTTTATTCGCTTCTAGGTGGTGCTGGCATATATATACACTATATAGCTGGGGGCAGGGTGTAAAGTTAGTGTGTTTGATGATAATGAAGAGATGAGGAAGTTAAAGGAGTCGGTTGAAATTTGTATTTCCATCAAAATAATTCAAAAAAGATTTTACCGCATATAAGTGCAGTGCTTCATGCCGAATACAAGTTTTTTCTCCACCGAAATAATTCAAACATGATTTTACCGCATATACCATAAGTGAAGCGCTTAATGCCGAATATAAGTTTTTTCTCCCCCGAAATAATTCAAACAAGATCTTACTGCACATAAGTGCAGCGCTTAATGCCGAATACAAGTTTTTTCTTCACTGAAATAATTAAAAAAAAGATTTTACCGCATATAACTGCAGTGTTGAATACCGAATATATTTTTCTTTTTCTACTGATATACGCCACTAAAGGCTTTTTAATAGAGGGTTATAGGGTGTCAGTTTAAAAAAAACAACGGCGCTTGATGCGTAGTGATCTGAAGTGAACGGGACGTAGCGGAGGAAGTAGGTCCACGCTGGAAGAGTGAGACGCTGTCATCGAGCGGTTTCTGGGCTGCAGAAAAGTCCCCGTAGTGTCCAGTAAGCAATACCGCAGATAGATGCGGGCTGGTGTGAATTAGTTCGCATTTTTGTGCAGGGTTAGTGTATAGTGTATTCACCTGTATCGGTGCTCCGCTCTTATAGACGTCGTCACGTAATCGCGCAGTGTGTGAAACATAAATGCAAAATTTCAACAGAACGTAACTGAGTCCATGCAGCAAAAAGGACTTTCCCCCATATAACTACAGCGCTGAATGCTGGATATATCTTGATTTTTGTACATAAATACGCCACTAAATGCTTCACCACATATACAGTGGATATAAAAAGTCTGCACACCCCTGTTAAAATGTCAGGTTTATGTGCTGTAAAAAAAATTAGACAAAGATAAATAATTTCAGAACTTTTTACACCTTTAATGTGACCTATAAACTGTACAACTCAATTGAAAAACAAACTGAAATCTTTTAGGTAGAAGTGCACACCCTTAAACTAATACTGTGTTGAAGCGCCTTTTGATTTTATTACAGCACTCAGTCTTTTTGGGTATGAGTCTATCTGCATGGCACATTTTTACTTGGCAAGATTTGCCTACTCTTCTTTGCAAAAACACTCCAAATCTCTCAGATTGCGAGGGCATCTCCTGTGCACAGCCCTCTTCAGATAACCCCACAGATTTTCAATCAGATGCAGGTCTGGGCTCTGGCTGGGCCATTACAAAACTACAATCTTCTTCTGGTGAAGCCATTCCTTTGTTGATTTGGATGTATGCTTTGGGTTGTTGTCATGCTGAAAGATGAAGTTCCTCTTCATGTTCAGCTTTCTAGCAGAAGCCTAAAGGTTTTGTGCCAATATTGACTGGTATTTGGAACTGTTCATAATTCCCTCTATCTTAATTAATGCCACAGTTCCAGCTGAAGAAAAACAGCCCCAAAGCATGATGCTGCCACCACTATGCTTCACTATGTTGGTATGGTGTTCTTTTGGTGATGTGCAGTGTTGTTTTTGCGCCAAACATATCTTTTGGAATTATGGCCAAAAAGTATTTGGTTTTATCAGACCATAACACCTTTTCCCACATGCTTTTGGGAGACTTCAGTTTTTGCAAAATGTAGCCTAGCCGTCATGCCACTCTTCCCCATAGCCCAGACATATGAAGAATATGAGAGATTGTTGTCAGATGTACCACACAGCCAGTACTTGCCATATATTCCTGCAGCTCCTTTACTGTTGCTGTAGGCCTCTAGGTAGCCTCGCAGACAAATTTTCTTCTCGTCTTTTCATCAATATTGGAGGGACGTCCAGTTCTTGATAATGTCACTGTTGTGCTCCATGGTATATCTAATGCCTTGGAAATTCTTTTGTACCCTTCTCCTGACTGATACCTTTTAACAATTAGATCCCTGATGCTTTGGAAGCTCTCTGTTAACCATGGCTTTTGCTGTGGGATGCGACTAAGAAAGTTTCAGGAAAGACCAACTAGAGCAGCTGAACTTTATTTGGGGTTTATCAGAGGCACTTTAAATGATGGCAGGTGTATGCTGGCTCCTATTTAACATGATTTTGAATGTGGTTGCTTAATTCTGAACACAGCTAAATCCCCAGTAATAAGAGGGTGTGCAAACTTATGTAACCACATTATTATTATTTTTGTTTTCTTCCCTCCACCTAAAATATTTCAGTTTGTTTTTCAATTGAGTGATACAGTTTATAGGTCATATTAAAGGTGGAAAAAGTTCTGAAATTATTTATCTTTGTCTCATTTTTTTACAGCACAGAAACCTGACGTTTTAACTGGGGTTTGTAGACGTTTTATATACACTGTAACTGCAACAGTGATTAGTGAATATATTTTTATTTTTCTACTGATATATGTCAATAAAGGTTCTTCAAGATATAATTGCAGCAGCGAATGACGAATGAATATTTCTTTTTGTACTGATATACGTCACTAAAAGTTTTTCAAGATATAAGTGCGAGAGCGAATAGCCAATGTATATATCTTTTTCTACTGCTATACGTGAATAAAGGTTTTTAAAGATATAAGTGCAGCAGCGAATGGCGAATGTATATTTCCTTTTTCTACTGATATATGTCACTAAAGTTTTTTCAAGATATAAGTGCTTCACCGAATGGCAAATGTATATTTCTTTTTCTACTGATTTACGTCAATAGAGGTTTTTCTACATATAAGTGCTTCACCGATTGACGAATGTATATTTATTTTTCTACTGCAATATGCCAGTAAAGGCTTTACCAGATATAACTGCAACAGTGAACTGAGAATATGTTTTTCTTGTAGTACTGAAATACGCCCCTATACGCTTTCACCAGAAATAACTGCAGAAATGACCTGAGAATATATATTTCTTGTTGGACTGAAATAGGCCACTATACGCTTTCAAATCACAGAAAAAACTATATATATAAACCATCCTGCACGATATGATATTAAATGCGCGGATGTATATGGCTACATTTACAAAGTCACAGAAAATAATGCACTATAATAATAGATGCAAGCATAACATGTGGACTAAGCCCACAGTATTGTTAAAATCTTAGACCCTTGGTCAATACATTTTGGTCAAAATTCATCTAAGCCCACCTACCAAGCGACAAGGTGGTCCCAGATGTATTTGGAGGTAACAAGGGGCAGGTAACAAAGGGGCATATAGTTTTTTCTGTTATTTGTTTGATTTGTCTTGAAGGAGTGGAACCTTCATGTGTGAATATGATCCTACCCTGGGAGTGATATTCATGGGCACTTTTGCCCCACCTATCTAGTAGGCAACCTTGATTAAGGTGGTACATATAGGTGTGTGTGTCCCTCCTCCCACCAGTTGCTGATGCACATGGAGGTAACAAGGAGCAGCACACCATATGTGCTCCTGAAAAATGCACAACAGCATTGATAGGTTAGCATAGGAATCTACCTGAACTGAGACCACCTTGTCGCTTGGTAGGTGGGCTTAGATGTATTGTGATAAAAATGTATTGACAAAGTGTCTCAGATTTTATCAATAGAGTAAGGGCTTAGTCCATATGTTATGCTTGCATCTACTATTATAGTGCATTATTTTCTGTGACTTCACTATTCGCTTTCACCAGAATTAAAGAGGACCTTTCATGAATCCAAAAATAATAAAGTAAGTAGCAGAACATGTAGGGGTTAATGCAGGAATCTCCCTGCACTTACTATATTTTCTCTCCGGCGCTCCGTTCGCCCGCTTTGGCCTTGTTAAATTCTCTTGCGCTGTATGCTAATCACTAGCATCGGAACAGGCAGCTTCTCTCCTTGGCGTTCTTTCCCCCTGGCTGTAGCGCTGTCCAACCGCAGAGCGTCAAAGCCATTGAAAAAGAAAAATCTCACCTTCTCCCTGGCTGTGACGCTCTGCCCTGTGATTGGACAGCGCAACAGCCAGGGAGTAGGAACCCCAAGGGAGAAAAGCAAATGTCTGCTAATTGGTGTTCCGATGTTAGTGAGTAGCATTCAGAGTGGGAGAATTTAACGGGGCCAGAGCGGGTGAACAAAACGGCGGAGAGAAAGAATAGTAAGTGCAGGGAGATCCCTGCATTAAACCCTACATGTCCTGCTACTTACTATTTGTTGGACAGAAATACGAGCCTATACGCTTTCAACAGAAATAATTGCAACAGTGAAATGCATATATATTTTTCTTTTATGAATGAAATACGCCCCTATACAGTTTCAACAGAAATCACTGCAACAATGAAATGCTTACATATTTTTCTTTTTTTTAACTGTAATATGCCCCTATTCCTTTTCACCAGAAATAACTGCAGAAGTGACCCGAGAATATATATTTCTTGTTGGAAGGAAAAAGGCTATAAGCTTTAACCAGAAAGCAATTAAAAAGTAGAGTTGAGCGAACCCGAACTGTATAGTTTGGGTTCGTACCGAATTTTGGGGAGTTTGGGACATGGACCCGGACCCGAACATTTTCAAATAAGTTTGGGTTCGGGTCCGTTGTTTGGCGATTTCTTCCCGCTTTCTGAAGGGCTTCACAGCAGCCAATCTGCTAGCATTTTACTTCTTGCCCTAAGAAGCCATCACAGCCCTGCCTACTAATGGCATGGCTGTGATTGGCCAAGTGCAGCATGTGACCCAGTCTCTATTTAAGCTGGAGTCACATAGCGCCGCCTGTCACTCTGCTCTGATTAGTGTAGGGATAGAATGAAGCTGCTGTGAGGGAGGGATTAGGCAGGGAAGACTCAGCAAAACCACTTAATGAAGTGATCGATCTACAGCTGTGAATTATTCAACTTCTGTTAGTTAATTGCTCACTGATTTTTAGGCTGCCCAGAGCGTTTTTTCAGTCACTTTTTTCTGGGGTGATCGGCGGCCATTTTGTGATCTTTTGGTGCACCAGCACATGTTTTGAGCTGCCACCAAGTTCAACATACATTTTTGGGTTCAATAGTGGGCTTTTTTTTGCAATATCCTACATCAGGCGTTGTGCTTATTGTCACACCTTGAAACACAGGATAGAAATTGCTATATATTATTAAGGGGTGAAATTTAATTGCCAGAATATTAATCCCCTAAATCTGTGGTTTTAGCTGTTGCTGGCCAAGTGTAATGCTGTCCGTAAATGGATTGATTTTATTTCTGGGGTGAAATTCAATTGCCAAAATACCAATCCCCTAAATCTGGTGTTCCAGCTGTGGCTGGCTTAGTTTAATACAGTCCGTCAAAGGATAGATTTTTTTCTGGGGTGAAATTCAATTCCCTAAAATACCAATCCCCTAAATCTGGTGTTTCAGCTGTGGCTGGCTAAGTTTAATACTGTCCGTCAAAGGATAGATTTTTTTGTGGGGTGAAATCCAATTGCCAAAATACCAATCCCCTAAATCTGGTGTTCCAGTTGTGGCTGGCTAAGTTTAATACAGTCCGTCAAAGGATAGATTTTTTTCTGGGGTGAAATTCAATTCCCTAAAATACCAATCCCTTAAATATGGTGTTTCAGCTGTGGCTGGCTAAGTTTAATACTGTACGTCAAAGGATAGATTTTTTTGTGGGGTGAAATTCAATTGCCAAAATACCAATCCACTAAATCTGAGGTTCCAGCTGTGGCTGGCTAAGTTTAATACTGTACGTCAAAGGATAGATTTTTTTCTGGAGTAAAATTCAATTGCCAAAATAGCAATCCCCTAAATCTCGTGTTCCAGCTGTGGCTGGCTAAGTGTAATACTGTCCGTCAAAGGATAGATCTTTTTGTGGGGTGAAATTCAATTGCCAAAATACCAATCCCCTAAATCTGGGGTTCCAGCTGTGGCTGTCCAAGTGTAATACTGTCCGTAAAAGGATAGATTTTTTTTCTGGGGTGAAATTCTATTGCCAAAATACCAATCGCCTAAATCCGGGGTTCCAGCTGTGGCTGTCCAAGTGTAATACTGTCCGTCAAAGGATAAATTTTTTTCTGTGGTTAAATAAAATCCCTGAAATATAAATCCTAAACATCTGTGCTTTCCGCTGTTCCTCTCCATGTGTAATTCTGTCCGCAAGAGGGTATATTACATTCAGCGTGTAAGCGTCTAAATACAAGGCCTGAAAAATAAATCCTCTATATTTGCACACGCTACTGTGCATCTCCAAGTGTATTTCTGTCCGTAAAAGGGTATATTTTTTTTATTCAATAAAGTTTTTATTTTTATCATCTCAAAAAAGGAAAATGCAAATTTATAAAAAAAAACAGGATTACAAAATCATCCCCAACCCACCCCACCCCACAACCACCCCCCCCCCACCTTGCAGAACAAAGAGAAAAAGAGAAAGAAAAACAAACAAAAAATAATAATAAAACACAAAATTACTTAACCGTCCCATTCCTTCCAAATACTATCCCACTTTGCATAGGACCCTCTCTGGTTATATAAGATCCTCTCGTAGCTTTTCACCTTCCTAACTAGACATAACCAGTTGTTATGATCTGGAGCAGAGTAGAGGAACCATCTTCTAGATATAAGAAGCCTGGCCAAGAACATCACTTTGATCAGCAATCGACACTTCATGGGTTGACAGTTAACCTCTGATAAATCCCCCAAGACCCAAACTTTGGGAGAATGAGGAATATCAATCTTAAGTCTCTGGGTCAAAATTGCTCGAACCGTTCTCCAATACTTACTCACTGTCGGGCAATCCCAGAATAGATGTAAATGATCTGCCCTGGGATTACCACAACGGGGGCAATCAGAGGAGGCTCTAAATCCTCTCCTATGGAGCCATAGAGGTGTCACGTATATTTTGTGCATAATATTGAACTGTACAACAGTATGATTAAAATTGTGCGAAACCTGACTAAAATTATCCATTACGTTCTCCCAATCCGGGGAACCCACCTCTGAAAGTGAAACAGACCAGGATCTCTGTCCTGGAGAAAAGCATTCCCATAAAAAAAATTTCATCAAGTGTCTATAACAATGTGATACTCTAACTTTCATTCCACCTTTCTTACAAATCAAATCGTGTAGAAACTCAGGAGTGTCTATGTTAAGTGCATGGCTATCAAAAATACTAGAAAGTGCCGACTTCAACTGAAAATATGCGTACCAAGCCACCTCACCTACATTTTCCTTTTGTTTTAGCTCCATAAGAGACAGGATTTGTCCACCCTTAACCACTTGATTCAAATATTGAATATTTCTCATCCTCCAATATCGCCGGCAATTTGGATCATCTAAATTCAAAAGCTTTAAGTTATGCCGTAAAAGGGTATATTACACTCAAGGTCTAAATACAATTTCTGAAAGTGTAATCCTCTATATTTGCACACGCTATTCTGCATCTCCAAGTGTATTTCTGTCCGTAAAAGGTAATATTACACTAAGTGTCAAAATACAAGGCCTGAAAGCGTAATCCTCTATATTTGCACACGCTATTGTGCATCTCCAAGTGCAATTCTGTCCGTAAAAGGATACCTTTCAGCCAGGGCCTAAATACTAGGCCTACAATTGATATTCCCCTAAATCTGTGTTTTCTGCTGTGCCTGGATTAGTGTAATACGGTACAGAAATAGATATCTAGATATTGTTAGGTGCCTGTAAAAAAAGGCCTTAATTTGAACTCTAGAAATTGGGCCAAATAAGTTTTTCCTTGTTGTGGTGAACGCTAACAACGAGGAAAACATCTAATAAGGGACTCGGACATGGTCGTGGTGGTGTTAGTGGACCCTCTGGTGCTGGGAGAGGACTTTGCCGTTCTGCCACAGCTACACGTCCTAGTGAACCAACTACCTCAGGTCCCAGTACCCGCCAGAATTTACAGCAATATTTGGTGGGGCCTAATGCCGTTCTAAGGATGGTAAGGCCTGAGCAAGTACAGGCGCTAGTCGATTGGGTGGCCGACAGTGGATCCAGCAGGTTTACATTATCTCCCACCCAGTCTTCTGCAGAAAGTGAACAGGTGGCGCCTGAAAACCAAGCCCATCAGTCTGTCACATCACCCCCATGCATATCAGGGAACCTGTCTGAGCCTCAAGTTATGCAGCAGTCTCTTATGCTGTTTGAAGAATCTGCTGGCAGGGTTTCCCAAGGGATTCCACCTAGCCCTTCCCCAGCCTTGGAAGACATAGACGCACAACCACTTATGTTTCCTGATGAGGACATGGGAATACCACCTTAGCAGAGTCAGCACGTCTCTGATGATGACGAAACACAGGTTCCAACTGCTGCGTCTTTCTGCAGTGTGCAGACCGAACAGGAGGTCGGGGAGGAAGACTGTGTGGAAGACGATGCAGGGGACGATGAGGTCCTAGACCCCACATAGAATGAAGGTCGTGCCACTGACTTTTAGAGTTCAGAGGAAGAGGCAGTGGTGAGACCGAGCCAACAGCGTAGCAAAAGAGGGAGCAGGGTGCAAAAGCAGATCAGCCGTCGCCAAGAAAGTTCGCCTGCTACTGGCCACCGCCACCAGGGACCGATCACACCAAAGGCAGCTTCAATGAGACCCCTGGCATGGCACTTCTTTACACAATGTGCTGACGACAAGACCCGGGTGGTTTGCATGCTGTGCCATCAGAGCCTGAAGTGAGGCATTCATTAACGTTCTGACCCTTAGCACAACCTGCATGACCAGGCATCTACATGCAAGACACGGGTTTCAGGGGGGTAAGCACCTTCAAAACCAAGAAAGGGCTTAGGCCCCTCCTGCTCCATCTTCTGCTGCTGCCTCGACCTCTTCCTCCGCCTCTGGAGGAACGTTGGCACCTGCCGCACAGCAAAAAGAGTATGTGCCACCAACACTACCACCTCCGTCACCAAGCATCTCCACCATGTCACACGGCAGAGTTCAGCTCTCCATCTCACAAACCTTGGAGAGAAAGCGTTAATTCCCACCCAGACACCCTCGATCCCTGGCCCTCAATGCCAGCATTTCTGGCTTTCGAAATGCTGTCATTCAGGCTGGTGGACACGGACAGCTTCAAACAACTGATGGCGGTGTCTGTCACACAGTACGTTGTTCCCAGCTGCCACTACTTCTCCAAGAGAGCCGTGCCTTCCCTGCACAACCAAGTATCGGATAAAATCAAGTGTGCACTGTGCAACGCCATCTGTGGCAAGGTCCATCTAACCACAGATACGTGGACCAGTAAGCACTGCCAGGGACGCTATATCTCCCTAACTGCACATTGGGTAAATGTAGTGGCGGCTGGGCCCCAGGCGGAGAGCTGTTTGGCACACGTCCTTCCGCCGCCAAGGATTGCAGGGCATCATTCTTTGCCTCCTGTTGCCTCCTCCTCCTACTCAGCTTCCTCCTCCTCTTCTTCCACCTGCTCATACGGTCAGCCACAGACCTTCACCACCAACTTCCGCACAGCCCGGGGTAAACGTCAGAAGGCCGTTCTGAAACTCATGTGTTTGGGGGACAGGCCCCACACCACGCAGGAGTTATAGTGGGGTATAGAACAACAGACCAATGAGTGGTTGCTGCCGGTGAGCCTAAAGCCTGGCCTGGTGGTGTGTGATAATGGGCGAAATCTCGTTGCAGCTCTGGGACTAGCCGGTTTGATGCACATCCCTTGCCTGGCGCATGTAATGAATTTGGTGGTGCAGAAATTCATTCACAACAACCCCGACATGTCAAAGCTGCTGCATAAAGTTTGGGCCGTCTGTGCGTGCTTCTGGCGTTCTCATCCTAACGCTGCTCGCGTGTCTGCGCTACAGCGTAACTTCGGCCTTCCCGCTCACTGCCTCATATGCGACATGCCCACCATGTGGAACTTCACCTTACACATGCTGGAGAGACAGTGCGAGCAGCAGCAGGCCATAGTGGAGTTTCATCTGCAGCACGCACGGGTGAGTCGCACTGTGGAACAGCACCACTTCACCACCAATGACTGGGCCTCCATGCGAGACCTGTGTGCCCTGTTGCGCTGTTTCGAGTACTCCACCAACATGGCCAGTGGCGATGATGCCGTTATCAGCGTTACAATACCACTTCTATGTCTCCTTGAGAAATCACTTAGGGTGATCATGGAAGAGGATGTGGCCCAGGAGGAGGCGGAGGAGAAAGAGGGGTAATTTCTAACACTTTCAGGCCAGTCTTTTAGAAGTGGCTCAGAGGGAGGTCTTTTGCAACAGCAGAGGCCAGGTACAAATTTGTCCAGCCAGGGCCCAATACTAGAGGACGAGGAGGACAAGGATGAGGAGGAGGTGGATGAGGATGAAGCATGTTCACAGCAGGGTGGCATCCAACGCAGCTCGGGCCCTTCATTGGTGCGTAGCTGAGGCGAAAAGGAGGACAATGACGATACGCCTCCCACAGAGGACAACTTGTCCTTACCTCTGGGCAGCCTAGCACACATAAGCGACTACATGCTGCATTGCCTGCGCAACGACAGCAGAATTGCCCACATTTTAACGTGTGCTGACTACTGGGTGGCCAATCTGCTGGATCCCTGGTACAAAGACAACATGCCCACCTTAATTCCCGCACTGGAGTGAAATAGGAAAATGCGCGAGTACAAGCGCACGCTGATAGACGCGCTCCTGAGAGCATTCCCAACTGACACGGGGGGACAAGTGGAAGCACAAGGCGAAGGCAAAGGAGGAGCAAGAGGTCGCCAATGCAGCTGTGTCACGGCCAGCTCCTCTGAAGGCTGGGCTAGCATGGCCGAAATGTGGCAAAGTTTTGTCACAGCACCACAGCTAACTGCACCACTAGCTGATAGGGAACGTGTTAGCAGGAGACAGCATTTCAACAACATGGTGGAACAGTACGTGTGCACATGCCTCCACGTACTGACTGATGGTTCAGCCCCATTCAACTTCTGGGTCTCCAAATTGTCCACATGGCCAGAGTTTGCCGTTTATGCCTTGGAGGTGCTGGCCTGCCCTGGGGCCAGTGTATTGTCTGAATGTGTATTCAGCACGGCAGGGGACGTCATTACAGAAAAACGCAGCCGCCTGTCCACAGCCAACGTGGACAAGCTGACGTTCATAAAAATGAACCAGGCATGGATCCCACAGGACCTGTCCATCCCTTGTGCAGAATAGAATTTATAACTGCCTCGCCCTCAACCATACATTCTTGTATTCCAGGGCACTTCTTTATTGAATCCTCTTTTTTTTTATTGTACCATTATTTTGGGGGCAACCTCAAGTTGAATGAACCTCTCCTCTGTCTGGGTGTCAGGGGCCTTCATTTCAGCTAATCGCCTGCTGCTTTGGTGCGTGACAATAACCTCTTTTTGCTGTCAAATGACCTCTCCTCTGTCTGGGTTTCAGGGGCCTAAATAACTGAACGTGGCCTGTTCCATTGGTGGGTAATATGATGCCTGTTTTGCTGCTATGGGACCTCTCTCCTCTGTCTGGGTGCTGGGGCCTAAATAACTGAAAGTGGCCTGTTCCATTGGTGGGTAACATGATGCCTGTTTTGTTGCTATGCGACCTCTCTCCTCTTTCTGGGTGCTGGGGCTTAAAGAAGACCTTTCATCTGGAAAATAATTCTGAACTAAGTATCATGATATGTAGAGCGACGCCCAGGGATCTCACTGCACTTTCTATTATCCCTGGGCGCCGCTCCATTCTCCCGCTATGTCCCCAGTATGTTCCATGACTTGGTTATACTGGGAGGAGACTGCCCTTGTTCTCTTGGGTGTCTCCTTCTCCCAGGATGTAGCTCTGTCCAATGGCAGCTGAGAGCTCACAGCCTGGGAGAAAAAAACCTCCCAGGCTATGAGATCTGCACAGGGAGAAGGTGACGCCCAGGAGAACAAGGGCAGTCTCCGCCTAGTATAACCAAGTCAGGCAGTCTCCACCCAGTATAACCAAGTCCCCAAAGATACCAGAGGACATAGCGGGAGAACGGAGCGGCGCCCAGGTATAATAGTAAGTGCAGGAAGATCCCTGGGCGCCGCTTTACATATCATGATACTTAGTTCAGAATTTTTTTTTCAGATGAAAGGTCCTCTTTAAATTTCTGAAAGTGGCCTGTTCAATTGGTGGGTAACATAATGCCTGTTTTGCTGCTATGGGACTTTTCTCCTCTGTCTGTGTGCCAGAGGCCTACATTTCAGATAATCGCCTCTACTCTGCCTGGGTGTCAGGGGCCTATATTTTGTTTAATTGCTTGCTGTCTTGGTGGGAGACATTTAACTCTTTTTACTGTCAAATGACCGCACCTTTGCCTTGAGTGTCAGGGGCCTATATTTCGTTAACTTGCTTGCAGTCTTGGTGGGTAGAGATGTCCCGAACTATTCGCCGGCAAACATAAATTGTTGCGTCCGCCGCAGAGGTCGAACATATGCGATGATCTAAGTTGTAATCGCAATGTGATTAATATAACCAGTATTAGGCCCCATGCACACGACCGTTGTTTGTTTCCGCGTCCGTTCCGTTTTTTTTCACGGATAGGATGCTTCCCCATTCATTTCAATGGGTCTGTAAAAAAATGCGGATGGTCAACCGTTTTTGTTCCGCATCCGTGATCCGTGTTTTCATTCCGTCAAAAAAATAGTGCATGTCCTATTTTTTTCACGTTTGCGGACAAGGATAGGCATTTTTACAATGGATCTGCCATAAAAATCGGATCCGTCAAAAAAAACGGTCCGTCATCCGTTTTTTTTGACGGACGCAAAATTTCAAGGAGGAGCGGACGCGGAGGCAGGCAACGGTCGCGTGCATGTAGCCTAAATCGCATTGCGAATTCAACTTAGATCTGAGTTCCTAATGGTTGTATAGCTAAAATTGACGAACATAACGAATATAGCACTATATTCTCAATCTTCGTTATATTCTAGCAATACAACCATTAGGAACCCAGCTCTAAGTTAAATTCGCAATGCGATTAATACAGGTTATATTAATCGCATTGCGAATTCAACTTAGAGCTGGGTTCCTAACGGTTGTATTGCTAGAATTATATAACGAAGATTGAAATATAGCGCTATATTCGTTCTATTTGTCTATTCTAGCAATACAACCATCAGGAACTCAGATCTAAGTTGTAATCGCAATGCGATTAATATAACGATATATGCGATTACAACCTAGATCTGAGTTCCTAATGGTTGTATTGCTAGAATATAATTAAGATTGAAAATATAGTGCTATATTCTCAATCTTCGTTATATTTTAGCAATACAACCATTAGGAATTCAGATCTAAGTTGTAATCACAATGCGATTAATACAGGTTATATAAATCGCATTGAGAATTCAACTTAGAGCTGGGTTCCTAATGGTTGTATTGCTAGAATTATATAACGAAGATTGAGAATATAGCGCTATATTCTCAATCTTCGTTATATTCTAGCAATACAACCATTAGGAACCCAGCTCTAAGTTGAATTCGCAATGCGATTAATGCAGGTTATATTAATTGCATTGCGAATTCAACTTACCACACTCTGCGTCAACTACGTAATTTTCCATGGGAGTTTTGCAATGGATCCCCCTCCGGCATGCCACACTCTAGGTGTTAGTCCCCTTGAAACAACTTTTCCATCACTATTGTGGCTAAAAAGAGTCCCTGTGGGTTTTAAAATTCGCCTGTCTATTGAAGTCTATGGCGGTTCGCCCTGTTTGCCCGTTCACGAACAATTGCATAAATTCGCGAACTGAAAATTTTATGTTCGCGAC
The DNA here is from genome assembly GCA_033119425.1 of Bufotes viridis. Classification (NCBI taxonomy): domain Eukaryota; kingdom Metazoa; phylum Chordata; class Amphibia; order Anura; family Bufonidae; genus Bufotes; species Bufotes viridis. The sequence continues at coordinate 276,121,292 of CM065592.1, forward strand.
ATCTCTATTGGTGGGAGACATTTAACTATTTTTACTGTCAAATGACTTCCCCATTGTGTGGGTGTCAGGGGCCTTTATGTCATTTAATTGTTTGTTGTCTTGGTGGGAGATATTAAACTTTTTTTACTGTCAAATGACCGCCCCATTGTGTGGGTGTCAGGGGCCTATATTTCGTTTACTTGCTTGCTGTTTTGGCGGGAGACATTTAACTCTTTTTACTGTCAAATGACTGCCCCATTGTGTGGGTGTCAGGGGCCTATATGTCGTTTAATCATTTGTTGCTTTGTTGGGTGACATTTTTGTCTTTATACTGTCAAATGACCTCTACATTCTCTAGTTGTCAGGGGCCTATATTTCGTTTCATCGCTTGCTTCATTGGTGGGAGAAATGAAACTCTTTTTACTGTCAAATGAACTCTCCTCTGTCTGGGTGTCAGGGGCCGACATAAATGATAATGGCCTGTTCCATTGCATGTTGACCTAAGGCCTGTGTTGCTGTTACAGGACCACTCTCCTCTTTGCGGGTGCCATGGTCCTCCTGAATTAGTAAATGAGGCCTGTGGCACTGCTGGGTGAAATCAATACTGATTTGGCATTATTGTAACTCTTCTCTTTGTGGGTGCCATGGGTCTGAATCTGCGAATGAGGCCTGTGGCATTGCTGGGTGAAATCAATTCTGTCTTGGCGTGATTTTAACTCTCCTCTGTGTGGGTCCCGTGGGCCTGAATGTTTGAATATGGCCTGTGGCCCTGCAGGCAGACATGATTCCTTCTTGGCTGTGATGACAAATTCAACTCCCATGTATGGTTGCCATGGTTGAGTCTGTGAATGAGGCCTGTGAAACTGCAGGCAGACATAAATCCTTTTTGGCTGTGATGAGAAATTCAACTTCCATAGCATTCCCACCTGATTCCACCCCAACCTCCTATTCCACCTCCTCCAAGTTGCCAATTATTTTATTATATTTTAAGTAATTTCCCTATCCACATCTGTTTTCAGGGGATTTACCTACATTTTGCTGCCTTTTGCAGCCCTCTAGTCCTTTCCTGGGCTATTTTACAGCCTTTTTAGTGCCCAAAAGTTCGGGTCCCCTTTGACTTCAATGGGGTTCGGGGTCAAGTTCAGGTCGAGTTTGGATCCCGAACCAGAACATTTTCGTGATCTTCGGCCGAACTTCTCGAACCCGAACATCCAGGCGTTCGCTCAACTCTATTAAAGAGTGAAGTGCGTATGTATTTTTTTTTTATGAATGATATACGCCTATATACGGTTTCAAAAGAAATCCCATTAACAGTGAAATGCATATATATTTTTCTTTTTTGACTGTAATAGGCCCTATACCCTTTTATCAGAAATAACTGCACAAGTAACACGAGAATCTATATTTGTTATTGGACGTAAAAAGGCCACCATATGCTTTAACCAGAAAACAATAAAAGAGTGAAGTTCATATACCTTTTTCTTTTAGGGATGAAATATGACCCTATACAGTTTCACCAGAAATCACTGCAACAGTAAAATGCATATATATTTTGACTGAAATAGGCCCCTATACGCTTTCAACTAAAATAACTGCAACAGTGAAATGCATATATATATTAAATTTTTTACTGTAATACGCCCTATACCCTTTTCACCAGAAATAACTGCAGAAGTGACCCGAGAATATACATTTCTTGTTGGACATAAAAAGACCATTATAAGCTTTAACCAGAAAACAATTAGAGTGAAGTACATATCTATTTTTATTTTATGAATGAAATACGCCCCTACACGGTTTCAACAGAAATCACTGCAACAGTGAAATGAGTATATATTTTTCTTTTTTGACTGAAAGAGGCCCCTATACGCTTTCAAAAGAAATAACTGCAACAGTGAAATGCGTAAAAAAATTTCATTTTTGAATGAAAGAGGCCCCTATATGCTTTCAACAGAAATCACTGCAACAGTGAAATTTATTTTTTGATTGTAATAGGCCCCTATACGCTTTTATCAGAAATAGCTACACAAGTGACTCGAGAATATGTATTTCTTATTGGACGGAAAAAGGCCACTATACACTTTGACCAGAAAACATTTAAAGAGTGAAGTGCATATACATTTTTCTTTTATGAATGAAATACGATCCTATACAGTTTCAACAGAAATCACTGCAACAGTGAAATGTGTATATATTTATTTTTTCCTGTAATACGCCGCAATACCCTTTCAACAGAAATAACTGCAGAAGTGACCCGAGAATATATATTTCTTGTTGGACGGAAAAATGCCACTATAACGCTTTAAACAGAAAACAATTAAAGAGTAAAATGCATATATATTTTTCTTTTATAAATGACATACGCCCCTATACAGTTTCAACAGAAATCACTGCAACATTGAAATGCTTATATATTTAACTTTTTTGACTGAGAGAGGCCCATATACGTTATAAACAAAAATAACTGCAACAGTAAAATGCTTATATATTTTTACTTTTTTTACTGTAATAGGCCCCTATACCGTTTCACCAGAAATAACTTTACAAGTGAACTGAGAATATATATTTCTTGTTGGACAGAAAAAGGCCAATATATGCTTTAACCAGAAATCAATTAAAGAGTGAAGTGTGCATATATTTTTCTTTTATGAATGAAATACGCCCCTATACAGTTTCAACAGAAATCACTGCAACAGTGAAATGCTTATATATTTTTCTTTTTTTACTGTAATAGGCCCTTATACCCTTTCATCAGAAATAACTGCACAAGTCACCCGAGAATATATGTTTCCTATTGGACGGAAAAAGGCCACTATACGCTTTAACCAGAAAACAATTAAATAGTGAAGTGTATATACCTTTTTCTTTTAGGAATGAAATACGACCCTATACAGTTTCAACAGAAATCACTGCAACAGTGAAATGCGTATTTTCTTGTTTGACTGAAATAGGCTCCTATCCGCTTTCAACAGAAATATCTGCAACAGTGAAATGCATATATATTTTTCTTTTTTTACTGTTATACGCTCCTATACTCTTTCACCAGAAATAACTGCAAAAGTGACCTAAGAATATATATTTCTTTTTGAGCAGAAAAAGGGCACTATGTGCTTTAAACAGAAAACAATTAAAGAGTGAAGTGCGCATATATTTTTCTTTTATGAATGAAATACGCCCCTATACGGTTTCAACAGAAATGACTGCAACAGTGAAATACTTATATATTTTTCTTTTTTTACTGTAGTACGCCCCTATACCCTTTCACCAAAAAAAACTGCAGAAGTGACCCGAGAATATATATTTCTTGTTGGACGGAAAAAGGGCGCTATATGCTTTAAACAGAAAACAATTAAAGAGTGAAGTGCGTATATAATTTTCTTTTTTGATTGAAATACGCCCCCATACGGTTTCAACAGAAATAACTGCAACATAGAAATGCGCAAATGTTTTTTTTGACTGAAGGAGGCCCCTATATGCTTTCAACAGATATTACTGCAACAGTGAAATTCGTATATATATTTCTTTTTTGACGGTAATAGGCCCATATACCCTTTCATCAGAAATAACTGCAGAAGTGATCCGAGAATATATATTTCTTTATTTGACAGAAAAAGGACACTATACTCTTTAAACAGAAAACAATTAAAGAGTGAAATGCGTATATATTTTAATTTTATGAATGAAATACGACCCGATACCGATAGTCTTTCAACAGAGATCACTGCAACAGTGAAATGCGTATATATATTTCTTTTTTGACTGTAATAGGCCCCTATAACCTTTCATTAGAAATAACTGCACAAGTGACCCGAGAATATATATTTCTTGTTGGACGGGAAAAGGCCGCTATATGCCTTAAACAGAAAACAATTAAAGAGTGAAGTGCGTATATAATTTTCTTTTATGAATGAAATACGCCCCTATAAGGTTTCAACAGAATTAACTGCAACATAGAAATGCGTAAATGATTTTTATTTTTTTTTGACTGAAGGAGGCCCCTATATGCTTTCAACAGATATTACTGCAACAGTGAAATGCGTATATAATGTTTTCTTTTTTTGACTGAAAGAGGCCCCTATATGCTTTCCGCAGAAATAACTGCAACAGTGAAATGCGTATCTATCTCTATATATATATATATATATATATATATATATATATATATACTGTATTTTCTGGCGTATAAGACTACTTTTTAACACATGAAAATCATCTCAAAAGTAGGGGGTCGTCTTATACGCCGGTATAATGTGTGCTGAAACTTAAGAGGACCTTTCACTGGTCCAAGATTGTTAGATAATGATATGTATGTGTAGCGCGGCGCCCAGGGATCTCCCTGCACTTACTAATATCCCTGGGCGCCGCTCTACACATATTGTATATATCATTATCTAACAATTGTTGGACCAGTGAAAGGTCCATTTTACTTCCAATCCGGACTGGAGAAGCTGTCCTTCTCCAGCTTCAGGGACAGGCGCCCTCTAGCTGAGCCACCGTGCGCTGAATCCCGACCAGTCGCTCCTGAAGCAGCTCCCTCTCCCTGCTCTCAGTGGTTTTCTCATGCTCGGATCATCTGTTTGATTTTTATTTGGTGTGCGTTGGAAGAGGGGTAGTCTTATACGTCGAGTATAGCCCAAACCCCATATTTTAACAGGAAAAGTAGGGGGTCGTCTTATATGCCCAGTCGCCTAATAAGCCGGAAAATACGTTATTTCTTTTTTGACTGTAATAGGCCCATATACCCTTTCATCAGAAATAACTGCACAAGTGACCCGAGAATATATATTTCTTGTCGGACGGAAAAAGGCCGCTATATGCTTTAAACAGAAAACAATTAAAGAGTGATGTGCGTATATAATTTACTTTTATGAATGAAATACGCCCCTATACGGTTTCAACAGAAATAACTGCATCATAGAAATGTGTAAATGTTTTATTTTTTTTGACTGAAGGAGGCCCCTATATGCTTTTAACAGATATTACTGTAATAGTGAAATGCATATATAATTTTTTCTTTTTTTGACTGAAAAAGGCCCCTATATGCTTTTCACAGAAATAACTGCAACAGTGAAATGCGTATATATGTTTCTTTTTTGACTGTAATAGGCCCATATACCCTTTCATCAGAAATAACTGCACAAGTCACCCGAGAATATATATTTCCTATTGGATGGAAAAACGCCACTATATGCTTTAACCAGAAAACAATTAAATAGTGAAGTGCATATAGCTTTTTCTTTTAGGAATGAAATACGACCCTATACAGTTTCAACAGAAATCACTGCAACAGTGAAATGCGTATTTTCTTGTTTGACTGAAGGAGGCCCCTATCTGCTTTCAACAGAACTATCTGCAACAGTGAAATGCATATATATTTTTCTTTTTTTACTGTTAAACGCCCCTATACCCTTTCACCAGAAATAACTGCAAAAGTGACCTGAGAATATATATTTCTTGTTGAACAGAAAAAGGCCACTATACGCTTTAACCAGAAAACAATTAAAGAGTGAAGTGCGCATATATTTTTCTTTTATGAATGAAATACGCCCCTATACGTTTTCAACAGAAATCACTGCAACAGTGAAATGCTTAAATATTTAACTTTTTTGACTGAGAGAGGCCCATATATCTTATAAACAGAAATAACTGCAACAGTGAAATGCTTATATATTTTTACTTTTTTTACTGTAATAGGCCCCTATACCGTTTCACCAGAAATAACTTTACAAGTGTACTGACAATATATATTTCTTGTTGGACAGAAAAAGGCCACTATATGCTTTAACCAGAAATCAATTAAAAAGTGTGAAGTGTGCATATATTTTTCTTTTATGAATGAAATACGCCCTTAAACGGTTTCAACAGAAATCACTGCAACAGTGAAATGCTTATATAATTTTCTTTTTTTACTGTAGTACGCCCCTATACCCTTTCACCAGAAATAACTGCAGAAGTGACCCGAGAATATATATTTCTTGTTGGACGGAAAAAGGCCGCTATATGCTTTAAACAGAAAACAATTAAAGAGTGAAGTGTGTATATAATTTTCTTTTTTGAATGAAATACGCCCCTGTACGGTTTCAACAGAAATAACTGCAACATAGAAATGCGTAAATGTTTTTTTTTTTGACTGAAGAAGGCCCCTATATGCTTTTAACATATATTACTGCAACAGTGAAATGCGTATATATATTTCCTTTTTGACTGTAATAGGCCCATATACCCTTTCATCAGAAATAACTGCACAAGTCACCCGAGAATATATATTTCCTATTGGACGGAAAAAGGCCACTATACGCTTTAACCAGAAAACAATTAAAGAGTGAAGTGCATATACATTTTTCTTTTAGGAATGAAATACGACCCTATACAGTTTACACAGAAATCACTGCAACAGTGAAATGCGTATATATGTTTCCTTTTTGACTGTAATAGGCCCATATACCCTTTCATCAGAAAAAACTGCACAAGTCACACAAGAATATATATTTCCTATTGGGCGGAAAAAGGCCACTATACACTTTAACCAGAAAACAATTAAAGAGTGAAGTGCATATACATTTTTCTTTTAGGAATGAAATACGACCCTATACAGTTTACACAGAAATCACTGCAACAGTGAAATGCGTATATATGTTTCCTTTTTGACTGTAATAGGCCCCTATAACCTTTCATCAGAAATAACTGCACAAGTGACCTGAGAATATATATTTCTTGTTGGACGGAAAAAGGCCGCTATATGCTTTAAACAGAAAACAATTGAAGAGTGATGTGCGCATATAATTTACTTTTATGAATGAAATACGCCCCTATACGGTTTCAACAGAAATAACTGAAACATAGAAATGCGTAAATGTTTTTTTTTTTTTGACTGAAGGAGGCCCTTATATGCTTTCAACAGATATTACTGCAACAGTGAAATGCATATATAATTTTTTCTTTTTTTGACTGAAAAAGGCCCCTATATGCTTTTCACAGAAACAACTGCAACAGTGAAATGCGTATATATATTTCTTTTTTGACTGTAATAGGCCCATATACCCTTTCATCAGAAATAACTGCACAAGTCACCCGAGAATATATATTTCCTATTGGACGGAAAAAGGCCACTATACGCTTTAACCAGAAAACAATTAAAGAGTGAAGTGCATATACATTTTTCTTTTAGGAATGAAATACGACCCTATACAGTTTACACAGAAATCACTGCAACAGTGAAATGCGTATATATGTTTCCTTTTTGACTGTAATAGGCCCATATACCCTTTCATCAGAAAAAACTGCACAAGTCACACAAGAATATATATTTCCTATTAGACGGAAAAAGGCCACTATACACTTTTACCAGAAAACAATTAAAGAGTGAAGTGCATATACATTTTTCTTTTAGGAATGAAATACGACCCTATACAGTTTACACAGAAATCACTGCAACAGTGAAATGCGTATATATGTTTCCTTTTTGACTGTAATAGGCCCCTATAACCTTTCATCAGAAATAAATGCACAAGTGACCTGAGAATATATATTTCTTGTTGGACGGAAAAAGGCCGCTATATGCTTTAAACAGAAAACAATTAAAGAGTGATGTGCGCATATAATTTACTTTTATGAATGAAATACGCCCCTATACGGTTTCAACAGAAATAACTGAAACATAGAAATGCGTAAATGTTTTTTTTTTTTGACTGAAGGAGGCCCTTATATGCTTTCAACAGATATTACTGCAACAGTGAAATGCATATATAATTTTTTCTTTTTTTGACTGAAAAAGGCCACTATATGCTTTTCACAGAAACAACTGCAACAGTGAAATGCGTATATATATTTCTTTTTTGACTGTAATAGGCCCATATACCCTTTCATCAGAAATAACTGCACGGGGGCGTGGCCTAGCAGCTCATGGCGCCGGACGTGTGAGCGCTGAGCTCCGACATCGGGCCGCCTATACCAGGACCCAGAGCCCTTTCCAGCTGTCCCTCCTCATGGGCAAACGGCAGCCCAGGAAGCCCTCGCAGGGAAACCCACCTCCGGCCGACACCCCGTCCCGGGGGCCCCTTTGGGACTTCGTCCTGCGCTCCAGCCTGGGCGCGCCGCCGGCCTCGCAGCCCGCGCTGGACTCTCCTGCCGGAGCAGCTCCACCCCCCTTGGGGGACACATCACGGTCCGACCGGGCCCCTAACGCCATGGAGGTCCCGACACTGGACTCCCCTCCGGGTCCGCATCTCCCTCCTGCCTCGCGGCTAGGCTCGGGACCCGGACCTCAACACCCATCTCAGGCCCACAAGATGGCGTCGCCACTGCCGGGAACGCCGGAGAGGAGTGAGGTCCCCCTGCAGGTCAGTGCCAGCGTTTTCCACCCTAGGCACATGCGGACCCCCCCTCCCCCGGCCCTCTCCTCCACCAGAGAAGACCCTCCGGGTACGGCTCCCGCTCCTGTGGCTTCCACTCCTCCCCCTTCCTCCTCCATGCTGCCTGAGGATGGCGATCTGGGGCTACCCCCATGTTGAGATATGCCGCCCCAACTCCGGCCCGCTCGCTATACTCTGATGATGGGTCCCAGGGCGCCCCCATGGCATGGATTGGGCCCCTCTGCTTTCACAACTGCCTACTAAAGGGGACTTCCAAGCTCTGATTGATGAAGTAACGGCCACGTGCCGCTCAGAAATTTCTGCTGTCCGACGCGATCTGCGTGCTATGGCGTCCCGCGTGGACTCCTTGGAGAAAGGACATGATGCTACCCGGTCCGCCGTTTCCCACCTTCACACGTCGCTTTCTCTGCAGAGTCAGGAGCTCCGTGGTATGCAGCGCCACTTGGAGGACTTGGATAATCGCGCCGCCGTAATAACATTCGGATCCGGGGCCTCCCGGAGGTGGATGGGGATGAAGATGTGCAGGGGACCCTGGATGCCCTTTTCAACTCCGTCACGGGGACCCCCTACCACCACTACTAAGCTGGATAGGGCCCACAGGGCTCTCCGTCCCAAGGGCTCCACCTCTCAACCTCGGGATATCATCTGCTGCGTACAGGACTTTACGCGTAAAGAGGCGATTATGGCAAAGGCACGATCTGTTCGTTCCCTGGACTTTAAGGGGTCCAAGGTGCAACTTTACCAGGACCTCTCCTGGATCACACTACAGAAACGCCGGCTCCTCCGCCCCTCCTGGAGTCCCTCCGTGAGCACCGTATCCCATACCGCTGGGGATTCCCCTTTGCTCTCATTGCCCGAATGAATGGTCAACAGGTGACCCTCCGCACGCATGCTGATCTGGGGCCGTTTTGTGAAACACTGGACATTCCATTGCCTGACGTCTCGGATTGGGAGTTCCCTCCGGCTCCCGCGCCCGCTTACTACCAGGGACTGGACTCGGGCGGTCCGAAGAGACGTCGTCTACCTTCGCCCTCCGTGGGCTCTGGCGGGCGGGGGAGGCCTCCCTCCCCACCCTTGGGGGTCCCTCCTAGACCTGGCGGACCCGCACGTCCACGCTGATTGACTCTTCCCTGTGACGGGGAGCTGGACTTTTCACCTGCTTGCTGCTCTGGGGATTTCTTTTTGACATAGCCGCTCTGGGTCCGAGTGGGTGGCCTGGTGGCTTGTACACCCCGCACCACCTATTGTTTTTGTTCTTCCTGTTCTCTGTTCTGGTGCCGTTGGCCTTGCTGTGGCCATTTTTCCCCCCCTGGGACGTGACTCGCTCAGTACCCAGTGGGGTTCTGTGAGTCCAACCCGCGGTCAGTTTGTGCCGCGGAGTCGGTCCCGCTGCAGACCTGTCCCCTTCCCCCTTCGGAGAGCTCTCTTTGATATTTTTTTGGGGGCTAGTCTGTATATTGCCTAATTATCGTTACTTACAGTTTTCATTTGTAGTACGTGTCTGTCTTTTCTGGTGTCTACGTCTTCCCCTTTTGTCCCCTTGTGTTTCTCTTCTTCCTTCCTTTTTCCTGTTTTCCCCAGGATTGTATCCCAGGGTTGGTGCCATCCTTGCTGTTCCTGTGCTGGTCCTCGCCTGCTTGGCTGTAGCTTCTTTTGGTGGGTAAGTCCCCTGCCCTTTATTTTTCCTTTACCTTGCACTCATGGTTAGGTGTGTCACACTAAACGTTAAGGGGCTTGGTTCTAACATCAAGCGTCGCCTGGTGCTTAGGGAACTGCGGTCCGCAAAGGCGGACGTGGCATTCCTACAAGAGACCCACTACGACCAGACGGGCACCTTTGCTTTTGCTAGGCGTCTTTATCCCCAAGCGTATAGTGCTAGTCATAGCCGCAGGAAGGCGGAGTCGCTATTCTCCTGTCGGCCGCTTGCCCTATTACTGTGACCTCATCCCATATTGATCCCGATGGCCGCTACGTTATCCTGGAGGGCACATACCAGGGCTGCCCCTTATACTATGTAACGTGTACGCCCTAACACCTCTCAAATTCCCTTCCTTCAGTCGGGTCCTGGCTAAGCTTCAAGAGCTCCCGCGGCGGCGTGGCTAGTGGGCGGAGACTTTAATATGATATTTTCTGAAAATGCAGACCGGCTGTCGCTTCTCTCCTCCCCCGCCTTCCTCCCAATGCCGCCTAGCCCGTAACTTTCGCAGTGTCATCAGGAGACACGCCCTTTATGATCTCTGGAGGGTGGATAATCCCTCGAGCAGATTATTCACCTTCTACTCCCCTCCCCATAAGCTACACTCTAGAATTGACTATTTCTTCGGCAACACACTGACCCTGAAACTGCTGCGCGACGTTTCCATTGGTCCCATATCCTGGTCAGACCATGCTCGGTCGTGCTCACCTTTTGTCGCAACCCAAACCGCATCGGTCGTGCCACTGGCGTATGAGCGATTCCTTGTTAAAATCATTGAATACTCGCTGAGGTGGCGGGCTTTATCCACACGTTCTTTGGGGAGAATTTGGGCTCTGTGTCTTCCCGGCTATGCTGTGGGAAGCCCACAAAGCGGTGGTCAGGGGCCAGTGTATTGCTCTGGCCTCGAGGCTAAAAAGGACAGATTGCTCCAGGTCCGTACTCTTACCGACCGTGTGGCTTCCTTGCAGTCCCAATTGGCTCGTACCCGAGCTTTTCTCTCCTCAAGGAACTGGTGACTACCCGTGCGAAATTGAAGGATACTGCGATCCACAATGTGGAACGGATGTTGCTGTTCTCCAAACAAAAATTCTATGAAAAAGGCAATAAGGCCCATACTATTCTGGCCCGACAACTGCGCGACAGGGAGGTCCAACGCACCCCTCAGGCGGTTCGGGATAAGGGCGGCTGCCTTCAGTACCACCCGACGCCATAGCTAGCTGTTTCGGGATTACTACGCCAAGTTATATAATCTCACGGCTGGCGGTCCTCGGGCTCCCTCGGTATCTCGTATTCGCAGCTTTCTGTCCTCGTGTAATCTGCCGGCGCTCTCCCCTGTAGCGATCGCCTCCCTTAATGAACCGGTCTCAGCTGAGGAATTACGTGACACAATTAAGTCCCTGCCTCTGGGCAAATCACCGGGCCCGGATGGGTTTACTGACTTGTATTATAAGACCTTCCTGGACGACCTCTCCCCCATCTCTTGTCTCTGTATAGCGCTTTCTTACTGGATACCCGATCCCTTCCTCCATGCTCTCGTCCCATATTGTAGTTCTCCCCAAGGCGGGTAAGGATCCCCAGGATTGTGGCAGCTACAGGCCCATTGCCCTCCTCAACGCAGACCTGAAGATTTTCACACGGATTTTGGCCGCCCGCTTGAATGTTTGGCTTCCTAGTTTGGTCCATAAGGATCAGGTGGGATTTGTTCCCAACCGGCAGGGTAGTGATAATACCCGTCGAGTCATCGACCTAATTGATGTAGCACACAGGGCCTCGAAACCCATGGTCGTCCTCAGTCTTGACGCAGAGAAGGCTTTTGACAGGCTGGACTGGTCTTTTCTTTTTGAAACTCTTCAGGTCTTCGGGATGTCAGGCCCCTTTCTGCAAGCTATCCTCCGCCTCTACTCCACTCCGACTGCCCTAGTGAAGCTGCCCGGGTGTTCCTCTCCCCCTTTCCCAATAGCTAATGGCACTCGTCAGGGCTGTCCCCTTTCCCCTCTTATTTTCGCATTATGTATAGAACCTCTGGCGGCCCACGTGCGCTTGAACCCCGATATCCAGGGTCTCAGAGTGAGAGACAAGGAATTTAAAATCTCCTGTACGCCGACGATGTCCTCCTTACCCTTACTAATCCTCACATCTCCTTACCGAACTTACATGAGGCCCTGTCCCTATACGGAGCTCTGTCGGGGTACAAGATCAATGCATCCAAGACGGAGGCGCTCCGGTGGCCATCTCCCTGGTGACCTGGCCCTGTTAAAAAGTAACTTTCCGTTCCGCTGGTCTGACTCCCATTTACGGTATCTGGGGGTGCGTATCACTCCCACATATTCCTCTCTGTACGCTTCTAATTTCCCTCCTCTTTTCGCGAATTAGAGTCCCTGTTGGTGAAGTGGCGGCCCTTGTTCCTCTCCCTCCTGGGGCGCTTAGCCGCGGTTAAAATGTCCCTTCTTCCGAAGCTGCTTTATTATTTCGAAACTTTGCCTGTGCGCGTCCCCATGACGCAATTACACCGTCTCCAACGGGCCATCTTTGACTTCATATGGCAGGGCAAACGCCACCGTATACCGCGTAAAGTTATGCTAACGGCCAAGGAAAGGGGGGGATTGTCGGTCCCCAATGTTATTCATTACTATTGGGCCTCCCATTTACGTGTCATCCCATTCTGGGCGTCTCAGTGGGCCTTCACGAAATGGGTAGAAATCGAGAAACTCTGGCTAGCACCGGTACACCCAAATTCGCTGCTTTGGCATCGGTCCCCTGTCGTCTTAGCAGCGCCACTCCTAGGGCCCATGGCCTTTACCAAGGACTTGTGGGACAGCTGCCAAAAACGCTTTGCTTTGGCCCCCCCTTGTTCCTCTATGATCTCTTTCCTTTACAACCCCGATATCCCATCTAGCTTAGATGCTCCCATGGTCCGGGTCTGGTCGTCGTTGGGTCTCTTCCGCTTGGCGGACATAGTGGATGCCCGATCCCTTACGTTGAAATCTTTTGCACAGCTTCGGGAGCAGTCCCGACTGCCGGAGTCCGAGAGGTTTCACTTTCTACAGGTGCGACATTATGTGTACTCCGTATTTGGCTCTCTTCAGGTGTCGACCCCCACCCCTTTTGAGCGGCTGTGTAGGCGAGGTACCAGCACAAGGGGTCTGATTTCCTTTATCTACCAATTATTGTCTGGGTCTATGTCAGGGGACCCCCTCATCACTCCTACATGGACAAGTGGGCCCAGGCCTTAGGTGAGCCCCTCTCCCTTAGCGCCTGGCAGATCATATGGAGTAGGGCGGCTCAGTCATCCATCTGCGCCACATATAAAGAGACGCAGTACAAATTACTAATGCATTGGTATCATACACCTGCGCTTTTGCACTCATTTAATCCCTCTGTTCCGTCGGTCTGTTGGAGGTGCTCGGGAGATGTGGGATCATTGTATCACATTTTTTGGACGTGTCCGGTCATTGCTCCTTTTTGGGTTGAGGTGCGGAGTGTGGCCAACTCCATTTTTGGGCTCCTGATACCCCTGGACCCTAAAGTCTATCTCCTTAACCTACCACCAAGACAGCTGAATAAACCATCCTCTAAACTCTTTCTCTCATTGTGTACTGCGGCCAAGACCTTGATTGCGAAATTCTGGAGGCAGACGGCCCCCCCCACTAGGTCCTTACTGCTGTCCAGACTTCGGGAGTTTAGGAACTTGGAGCATCTCACCGCCTCCCTTAACAACACTTTGGCACAATTTGATACGGTGTGGCGCCCGTGGGACGTCTATTCTGTCTCTCCTTGATGCCCCTTCTGCTTCCCCCTCCTCTCTACTTTCCCCCTCCTTACATGTCCTGTCTGCGTCTCTGTTTTCCATGTAGTGTCTGTTCTGTGTCTGCAGGATATGCTATTTTTTTATTTCTCTTTTCTAGAATAATCAGGCACTGTACTTGTATTAATCACATGTGTATTGCATTGTACTTGTTGCAGATGTCACTTTTGGCCGGTGGGCCTCCTTATTTCTGCTCTTGTCTGTGCTCTGTGTTTATACAAAAACCAAAAATGGGCACTGTAGTGCCGTCAATAAAAATCTACAGTTTAAAAAAAAAAAAAAAGAAATAACTGCACAAGTCACCCGAGAATATATATTTCCTATTGGACGGAAAAAGGCCACTATACGCTTTAACCAGAAAACAATTAAATAGTGAAGTGCATATAAATTTTTCTTTTAGGAATGAAATACGACCCTATACAGTTTCAACAGAAATCACTGCAACAGTATAATGCGTATTTTCTTGTTTGACTGAAATAGGCCCCTATCGGCTTTCAACAGAAATATCTGCAACAGTGAAATGCATATATATTTTTCATTTTTTACTGTTATACGCCCCTATACCCTTTCACCAGAAATAACTGCAAAAGTGACCTGAGAATATATATTTCTTGTTGAGCAGAAAAAGGCCACTATACGCTTTAACCAGAAAACAATTAAAGAGTGAAGTGCGCATATATTTTTCTTTTATGAATGAAATACGCCCATATACGGTTTCAACAGAAATCACTGCAACAGTGAAATGCTTAAATATTTAACTTTTTTGACTGAGAGAGGCCCATATATGTTATAAACAGAAATAACTGCAACAGTGAAATGCTTATATATTTTTACTTTTTTTTACTGTAATAGGCCCCTATACCGTTTCACCAGAAATAACTTTACAAGTGAACTGACAATATATATTTCTTGTTGGACAGAAAAAGGCCACTATATGCTTTAATCAGAAATCAATTAAAGAGTGAAGTGTGCATATATTTTTCTTTTATGAATGAAATACGCCCCTATACGGTTTCAACAGAAATCACTGCAACAGTGAAATGCACATATATATATATATATATTTTTTTTTTTTACTGTAATACTCCCCTATACCATTTCACCAGAAATAACTGCACAAGTGACTTGATAATATATACACTCATCTAAAGAATTATTAAGAACACCATACTAATATGGTGTTGGACCCCCTTTTGCCTTCAGAACTGCCTTAATTCTATGTGGCATTGATTCCACAAGGTGCTGATAGCATTCTTTAGAAATGTTGGCCCATATTGATATCATTGATAGCATTGATATATTCATATATTGATAGCATCTTGCAGTTGATGGAGATTTGAGGGATGCACATTCGAGGCACGAAGCTCCCGTTCCACCACATCCAAAAGATGTTCTATTGGGTTGAGATCTGGTGACTGTGGGGGCCATTTTAGTACAGTGAACTCATTGTTATGTTCAAGAAACCAATTTGAAATGATTCGAGCTTTGTGACATGGTGCATTATCCTGCTGGAAGTAGCCATCAGAGGATGGGTACATGGTGGTCATGAAGGGATGGACATGGTCAGAAACAATGCTCAGGTAGCCCGTGGCATTTAAACTATGCCCACTTGGCACTAAGGGGCCTAAAGTGTGCCCAGAAAACATCCCCCACACCATTACACCACCACCACCAGCCTGCACAGTGGTAACAAGGCATGATGGATACATGTTCTCATTCTGTTTACGCCAAATTTGGACTCTACTATTTAAATGTCTCAACAGAAATCAAGACTCATCAGACCAGGTAACATTTTTCCAGTCTTCAACAGTCCAATTTTGGTGAGCTCGTGCAAATTGTAGCCTCTTTTTCCTATTTGTAGTGGATATGAGTGGTACCCGGTGGGGTCTTCTGCTGTTGTAGCCCATCCGCCTCAAGGTTGTGCATGTTGTGGCTTCACAAATGCTTTTCTGCATACCTCGGTTGTAACGAGTGGTTATTTCAGTTAACGTTGCTCTTCTATCAGCTTGAATCAGTCGGCCCATTCTCCTCTGACCTCTAGCATCAACAACGTATTTTTGCCCACAGGACTGCCGCATACTGGATGTTTTTCCCTTTTCACAACCTTCTTGGTAAACCCTAGAAATGGTTGTGCGTGAAAATCCCAGTAAAAGAACAGATTGTGAAATACTCAGACCGGCCAGTCTGGCACCAACAACCATGCCACGCTCAAAATTGCTTAAATCACCTTTCTTTCCCATTCTGACATTCAGTTTGGACTTCAGGAGATTGTCTTGATCAGGACCACACCCCTAAATGCATTGAAGCAACTGCCATGTGATTGGTTGACTAGATAATTGCATTAATGAGAAATAGAACAGGTGTTCCTAAGAATTCTTTAGGTGAGTGTATTTCTTGTTGGACGGAAAAAGGTCACTATACGCTTTAAACAGAAAACAATTAAAGAGTGAAGTGAGTATATATTTTTCTTTTATGAATGATATACGCCCCTTTACGGTTTCATCAGAAATCACTGCAACAGTGAAATGCGCATACATTTTTCTTTTTTGACTGAAATAGGCACCTATGCGCTTTCAACAGAAATAACTGCAACAGTGAAATGCATATATATTTTTCATTTTTTTACTGTAATACGGCCTTATACCTTTCGCCAAAAATAACTGCAGAAGTGACCTGAGAATATATATTTCTTGTTGGAACGAAAAAGGCCACTATACGCATTAACCAGAAAACAATTAGAGTGAAAAGCATATATATTTTTCTTTTATGAATGAAATACGCCCCTATACGGATTCAACAGAAATCACTGCAACAATGAAATGCATATATATTTATCTTTTTTGACTGAAAGAGGACGCTATATGCTTTCAACATAAATAACTGAAACAGTAAAATGCTTATATATTGTTTTTGTTTTTTCACTGTAATAGCCCCCTATACTATTTCACCAGAAATTACTTCACAAGTGACCCGAGAATTTATATTTCTTGTTGGACGGAAAAAGGCCACTATACACTTTAACTAGAAAACAATTAAAGAGTGAAGTGCGTATATAATTTTCTTTAATGAATGAAATAAGCCCCTCTACGGTTTCATCAGAAACCACAGCAACAGTGAAATGCGGATACATTTTTCTTTTTTTACTGTAACACGCCCCTATACCCTTTCACCAGAAATAACTGCAGAAGTAATCTGAGACTATATATTTCTAAATAACTGCACAAGTCACCCGAGAATATATATTTCCTATTGGACGGAAAAAGGCCACTATACACTTTAACAAGAAAACAATCAAGGCGTGAATTGTGCATATATTTTTCATTTATAAATGAAAAACGCCCCTATACAGTTTCAACATAAATCACTGCAACAGTGAAATGCTTATATATTTTTCTTGCTTGACTGAAATAGGCCCCTATACACTTTCAACAGAAATAACTGCAACAGTAAAATGCTTATATATTTTTCTTTTTTGACTGAAAGAGGCCCATATACGCTTTCAACAGAAATAACTGCAACAGTGAAATGCTTGTATATATATTTTTTTTTTCTGTAATAGACCCCTATACCCTTTCACCAAAAATAACTTAACATGTGACCCGAGAATATATATTTCTTTTTGGACAGAAAAAGGTCACTATACGCTTTAACCAGAAAACAATTAAAGAGTGAAGTGCGTATATATTTTTCTTTTATGAATGAAATACGCCCCTATACGTTTCACCAGAACTAACTTCAACAGTGAAATGCGCATATATTTTTCTTTTTTGGCTGTTATAGGCCCATATACCCTTTCACCAGAAATAACTGCACAAGTGACCCGAGAATATATATCTTGTTGCACAGAAAAAGGCCACTCTACACTTTAACCAGAAAACAATTAAAGAGTGAAGTGCGCATATATTTTTCTTTTATGAATGAAATACACCCCTATACGGTTTTAACAGAAATCACTGGAACAGTGAAATGCATATTTCCTGTTCGTCCTTGGCAGCACACACCAAAGGATTAAGTCCCCTAAGTACAACCAGAATTAGAGACCAATTAGTAAGCAATAGATTGATTAATTAATTTGGAACTTCCCAGTATAAAGCATCAGAAACTACACAGAGCCCTGTTTTTTTTTTCTCTAGGATCAGCTTGAAGAGACCACCCACGTTATCCCCTGCCAGGGTTGATACATTGTGTCTCTCACCCTGAAGATGATGGTGAGTGTGTTTGTTCCCCAGTGCATTCATACAGTACCTCGCTCCATACTCTGCCTGCCTCCCTCTGTTTGATGTGGGTTGAGGCGGCAGAGACACACACTATAGCAGAGGTGCACGCGCGAGAGGATACTGGGGAATCGCAATATCTGCGCACTCAGGCTGGCGCTTCCCGGATGTTTTTAAACTCCTCGGCTCCACAACTACATGCACTTGCCAGGACGCTACTTCACTGCTTGCCAAGGTAAGGAAGATAGCGTATGGGGATAACATGTATGCAAAATTCTGGCATTGGTTGGATGCAGCTGTCTATCACTTTTGTTTTGCCCTTTATAAACCTGGCTGAAACCTTGTGTTTCTTTGTTCAGATGTCTGCCTCTCAAGAGGAGTCTTTAAAAAGTAAAAGGAAATCTAGACACTGCTGCTACAGGAATTGTCAGCAGCCTATGCCAGATGATGTTCACTCTGATTTATGTCAGGATTGTGCTGAGGAATCCCAACATAGTGGATTTCTGAACTGGTTTAAAAATGAATTGACATCTCTGTTTAATGAAGTCAGAGCCTCAAATAAGAAAGCAAAAACGTCTCATAAAGGTGAAGTAGACTCAGGTTCTGATAATATGGAAGACATCATGCTGTTCTGTAAAGAGAATCTAGGGGGCCTTCTCAAAGCTGTAAAAGACACTATTGAGTCTGAAAGAGATGTCTCTGATAAATTACAGTGTGACAACCTGTTTTATTTTCCCAAAATGGGAAGCAAGGCTTTTCCTGGTCACCCACTGCTCAATAAGTGGATGAAGCAGGATTGGGAGAAACCAGATAAAAATCCAGATCCATGTTCCAGGTTTAAATATTTATATATAAATTAGCAGATGATGCATGTAAAGAATGGATGTCTGTTCCAAAAGTTGATTTGCCAGTTGCCAAATTGTCCAAAAAGTAGTTTTTTTCTCTCTGAAGAGGCTTCTTAAATCAGAGATCCTGTTGACAGAAAAGCAGAAACTCTGTTAAAAAAGGCATATGCGTCTACTTCAGCCTCATGCTTACCAGCTCTAGCTTCTGTACCGGTTGCAAGATACTTGCTGATCTGGCTTTTCCCAATTATCTAATGACTTAAAAGATGGGGTTTCAAGGGAGGACATTCTGAGAAACAGGCCTCTGAATTCCTTGATTAGATTCTTTGAGATTTGCATCAAGATCTATGGCAACTATAAATTCCTCTAGAAGATCCCTATGGATTTAACAATGGTCAGGTGACCTCTCATCCAAGTTCCACTTTTGCAATCTCCCTTTCCAGCCCACATCATTCTTTGATCCTCAACTGGAATTTTTTTTACAATCATTAAATGATGGTAAAACCACTAAATTTCCCGAAACAAAAAAGAAATCGATTAGATCCTTCCGGTTTCAAAGGAGAAGATCTCCTAGATTTCGGAACAAACAACGGTTTGACAGACAAAGAAAATTCCGTTTCACACATGGAAAATCAGACTTTAACAAAAAGGATAAAAAACCAACACAATGACGCCAGGCCTCTCCCAGCAGTAGGAGCAAGATTAAGAAACTTTGCTGCTACATGGGAAAATACGTCATGGGTCGTTTCTACTATTCAAAAAGGATATGTCCTGGAGTTTATAAAACATCCTCCAGATCGATTTTGCATAAATCATGCAAGTGCAATAATCTGGCAGTTGCTAGAAGAATTCAAAGCAAAAGCTGCCCTATAACCAGTACCGGCCGCGGAAACGAGCTTAGGAGTCAATTCAAAGGTGTTCCCAGTGCCCAAACCTGAAAAGAAGTGGAGACTAGAGTTGAGCGAACCCGAACTGTATAGTTCGGGTTCATACCGAATTTTGGGGTGTTCGGTACATGGACCCGAACATTTAAAAAAAAGTTTGGGTCTGTAGTTCGGCGATTTCTTCCCGCTTTCTGAAGGGCTGCACAGCAGCCACTCAGCTAGCGTTTTACTTCTTGCCCTAAGAAGCCATGACCGCCATGCCTACTAATGGCATGGCTGTGATTGGCCAAGTGCAGCATGTGACCCAGCCACTATTTAAGCTGGAGTCACGTAGCACCGCCGGTCACTCTGCTCTGATTAGTGTAGGGATAGGATGCAGCTGCTGTGAGGGCGAGATTAGGCAGGGAAAACTCAGCAAAAACACCTAATGAAGTGATCAATATACAGCTGTGAATCATTCAACTACTGCTAGTTAATTGCTCACTGTTTTTTAGGCTGCACAGAGAGTTTTTCTGTTACTTTTTTCTGGGGTGATCAATGCCAGTTTTTTTTTTTTTTTGCTATATCCTACATCAGGGGCTTGGCTGTGCTTATTGTCACCCCTAGAAACTCAGGATAGAAATTTCTATAATTTATTGAGGGGTTAAATTCAATTGCCAAAATAGCAATCCCCTAAATCTGGTGTTCCAGCTGTGGCTAGCCAAGTTTAATACTGTCCGGCAAAGGATTGATATTTTTCTGGGGTGAAATTCAATTGCCAAAATACCAATACCGTAAATCAGTGGTTTCAGCTGTGGCTGGCCAAGTTTACAAGTGTCCAGCCAAGGATATATTTTTTTCTGGGGTGAAATTCAATTGCCAAAATAGCAATCCTCTAAATCTGTGGTTTCAGCTGTGGCTGGCCAAGTTTAATAGTGTCCAGCAAAGGATATATATTTTTTCTGGGGAGAAATTCAATTGCCAAAATAGCAATACCATAAATCAGTGGTTTTAGCTGTGGCTGGCCAAGTTTAATAGTCTCCTGCAAAGGATATATTTTGTTCTGGGGTGACATTTAATTGCCAAAATAGCAATCCCCTAAATCTGGTGTTCCAGCAGTGGCTGGCCAATTTTAATAGTGTCCGGCAAAGGATAGATTTTATTCTGGGGTGAAATTTAGTTGCGTAAACAGAAATACCGTAAATCTGGTGTTCCAGCTGTGACTGGATAAGTTTCATAGTGTCCGGCAAAGGATATATTATTTTCTGGGGTGAAATTCAGTTGCAAAAATAGAAATACCGTAAATATGGTGTTCCAGCTGTGACTGGACAAGTTTCACAGTGTCCGTCAAAGGATATATTATTTTCTGGGGTGAAATTCAGTTGCATAAATAGAAATACCGTAAATCTGGTGTTCCAGCTGTGACTGGACAAGTTTCATAGTGTCCGTCAAAGGATATATTATTTTCTGGGGTGAAATTGAGTTGCAAAAATAGAAATACCGTAAATCTGGTGTTCTAGCTGTGACTGGACAAGTTTCATAGTGTCCGTCAAAGGATATATTATTTTCTGGGGTGAAATTCAGTTGCAAAAATAGAAATACCGTAAATCTGGTGTTCTAGCTGTGACTGGACAAGTTTCATAGTGTCCGTCAAAGGATATATTATTTTCTGGGGTGAAATTCAGTTACAAAAATAGAAATACTGTAAACCTGGTGTTCCAGCTGTGACTGGACAAGTTTCATAGTGTCCGTGAAAGGATATATTATTTTCTGGGGTGAAATTCAGTTGCAAAAATAGAAATACCGTAAATATGGTGTTCCAGCTGTGACTGGACAAGTTTCATAGTGTCCGTCAAAGGATATATTATTTTCTGGGGTGAAATTCAGTTGCAAAAATATAAATACCGTAAATCTGGTGTTCCAGCTGTGACTGGACAAGTTTCATAGTGTCCATCAAAGGATATATTATTTTCTGGGGTGAAATTCAGTTACAAAAATAGAAATACAGTAAATCTGGTGTTCCAGCTGTGACTGGACAAGTTTCATAGTGTCCGTCAAAGGATATATTATTTTCTGGGGTGAAATTCAGTTGCAAAAATAGAAATACCGTAAATATGGTGTTCCAGCTGTGACTGGACAAGTTTCATAGTGCCGTCAAAGGATATATTATTTTCAGGGGTGAAATTCAGTTGCAAAAATAGAAATACCGTAAATCTGGTGTTCTAGCTGTGACTGGACAAGTTTCATAGTGTCCGTCAGAGGATATATTATTTTCTGGGGTGAAATTCATTTATAAAAATAGAAATACTGTAAATCTGGTGTTCCAGCTGTGACTGGACAAGTTTCATAGTGTCCGTCAAAGGATATATTATTTTCTGGGGTGAAATTCAGTTGCAAAAATAGAAATACCGGAGATCTGGTGTTCCAGCTGTGACTGGACAAGTTTCATAGTGTCCGTCAAAGGATATATTATTTTCTGGGGTGAAATTCAATTGCAAAAATAGAAATACTGTAAATCTGGTGTTCCAGCTGTGATTGGACAAGTTTCATAGTGTCCGTCAAAGGATATATTATTTTCTGGGGTGAAATTCAGTTGCAAAAATATAAATACCGTAAATCTGGTATTCCAGTTGCTGTCCGGACAAGTTTCATAGTGTCCGTCAAAGGATATATTATTTTCTGGGGTGAAATTCAGTTGCAAAAATAGAAATACCATAAGTCTGGTGTTCCAGCTGTGACTGGACAAGTTTCACAGTGTCCGTCAAAGGATATATTATTTTCTGGGGTGAAATTCTGTTAAAAAAATATAAATACCGTAAATCTGGTGTTCCAGCTGTGACTGGACAAGTTTCATAGTGTCCGTCAAAGGATATATTATTTTCTGGGGTGAAATTGAGTTGCAAAAATAGAAATACCGTAAATCTGGTGTTCTAGCTGTGGCTGGACAAGTAGTTTAATAGTATCCGTCAAAGGATATATTTTGTTCTGGGGTGAAATTCAATTGCCAAAATAGCAATACCCAATATCTGGTGTTCCAGCTATTGCAGGCCAAGTGTAAATCTGTCCGTAAAGGGTATATTACACTCAGCGTGCATCTCCAAGTGTATTTCTTTTGGTTAAAGTGTATATTACATTAAGTGTTAAAATAGAGCATAATCCTCTACATTTGCACACACTGTTTTAAATCTCTACGTGTATTTCTTTCCGTTAAAGGGTATATTACACAAAGTGTTAAAATACAAGTGCTGAAAGCATAATCCTATGTATTTTTTCACACTCTACTGTGCATCTCCAAGTGTAAATCTGTCTGTAAAAGGATACCTTTCATCCAGGGCCTAAATACTAGGCCTACAATTGATAGCTTCAAGCTTCAAGGCGTATGAATATCAAACTCTCCTCAGACAGAATAACGACAATTCACAAGAATATAGAGAAAATAATTTCATCTCCCAGAGTTTCGCTTCGAAGGGCGATGTCAGTCTTGGGCCTGTTAATATCCTCAGTAGATGCAGTGCCATGGGCGAAAGCCCACTTCAGGGAGCTACAACATGCCATCCTAGCAGCCTGGTACAAGAGCTATCAATCTTTAGACAGGAAATTTGTGATTCCATGGTCAACACGCCAAGATCTCAAGTGGTGGATATCCTCCAATCGCCTGCTAGAAGGGAGAAGCCTACAACCTCAGATTCAGATTCACCTCACTACGGATGCCTCCTTGTGGGGTTGGGGTGCTCATGTCAACAATCTATTGGTGCAAAAAGAGTGGAGTATCTCAGACTCCAGGAAGTCATCCAACTTGAGGGAAATAACAGCAGTACGTCTAGCGTTGAAACCTTTTTTAGGATCATCTGAAGGATCGCAGTGTTCTAATTCATTTGGACAACATTCCTACGGTGTACAACATCAACAAGCAAGGTGAGACAAGGACAATGTCCTCTACAAAGAGTGCAGTCGTCTGATGAAATCGGCCGAAGCATGGACAGAAGATATAACAGCAGTCCACATAAAGGGTACATTGAACATCATGGCCGACCAGCTCAGCCGCAAGAAAATCCTTCCGGGAGAATGAAGTCTCAATCCAGCAGTATTCACACAAATAGTGACCTCATATAGACGGCATGGCGACAGATCAGAACAACAAAACCAAACTGTTCTGCTCCATTCACCGCTCCCCTCAAGCATATGCGATCGATGGATTATCAATCAGCTGGAAGAAATATACATATTTCCTCCAATTCCTATGATCCCGAGGGGCTCAAGAAAATACAGCTAGATCAAGCGGAAGCGATAGTAATCCTACCATACTGGCCACGAAGAACGTGGTTTTTCCTAGCTCTCCGTCTATCCAAGGGGAGAATTTGGAGGATTCCGCCCCAACAGGATCTTCTCACTCAAAATGGGATTCTATATCCAAACCCCAACAGTCTGAAATTGACGGCCTTGAGGCTGAGCGGGAATCTTTAGTCCATTAAGGCCTTCCAGAAGAGGTGATCAGTACACTCCTAGCTGCCCGAAAACTGCAAAAACCTTGGTTTTAGCTGCCATTAGCGTCAGCAATACGTATAAGTGATCTGCAAGCCCTGTCCTGCAGGGAACCATATTTAAGGGATCTAGGCCATTGTTTGGTTCTTCGCACCATGCCAGGTTTCTTACCCAAAATTGCTTCAACAACTAACATTAACCAGGAAGTTTATCTACCAGTCATCCAGGTTAATACTCAAGACCAAAGTCATCTACTGGACGTCAGAAGAGCGGTACTGTACTATATTTAATACACCTCATCGTTCAGGATATCAGAAAACCTTTTTCTACAACATCAAGGACAAAATAAGGGTAAAAGAGCCAGTAAGTGTGGGGAATTGCTCTGGTAGACAGGCTTGCGGACGCAGTATAGAGGCAAGGTACACAGTTCTCTGGGTAAAGCAGAAGTGTTTTATTCACACTCGGCAAAACAGAAACAGTCTTTAGTGCTTGTTCACACAAGGCAAAACAGAAACAGTCTTTAGTGCTTGTTCACACAAGGCAAAACACCCGGCAAAAACATAAGTCCCACAGCAAGGTCACCTGAGTGGTCGGTGTTAGTTCACACCGGGCAGTTAGGTCGGCCACGCAAAGTTTCCACCAGCGGCTTCCAGGTAGACTGCACGCCTGTTTGCAGACTCTTGCTCTCAGCCCTGAGAGCTCCACAGCCACACCAGCAGCTTCCAGGATAATCACCTCCCACCTGCTGAGGTGGCTGCCTTTAAAGGCCCGGAAAAGTCCGGCCTGGACCGTGGGGAATAGTCTCCCACCCAGCACTTGACTATTCCCAATAAGAGCCGGCCCGGATCGGCTTTGTAGCCATACTAAATATCAACGTGTCAAGCAGCACTAGCTGCTGCTGACACAAAAATCCGGCTTTATCTCACCGAGGCCAGGAACCTCGGTGACACGTACCTTCCGTCGATGACGGAACCTTGCGCCCTCTTACATACCCCCCTTTGTTCAACCCTGAGGGGTGAACACACATGAGACAGTGGACGCGGACAGGGCATCCGCGTTACCCTGCAAGCGGCCTGCCCGGTGTTCTACTGAGAACTTGAAGTTCTGTAAGGACAGGAACCACCTGGTGACCCGAGCATTCCTCTCCTTGGCCTGGCTCATCCACTTGAGAGGGGAATGGTCGGTCACCAGACGGAACTTCCTCCCTAACAAGTAATAGCGGAGAGACTCGAGTGCCCACTTGATAGCCAGGCACTCCTCTCCACTATACTATACCTGGTCTCGGCTGGGTTGAGCTTACGGCTCAGGAAGACAACGGGATGTTCTTCGCCGTTGACTTCCTGAGACAGTACAGCGCCGAGGCCTACCTCCGAGGCATCCGTCTGTACTATGAACTCCCTGTTGAAGTCGGGTGTCACCAAAACCGGGGACCCACACAGGGCCGACTTCAATGCAGAGAAAGCCTCTTCTGCCTTCTCACTCCAGTGAACCTTTCCGGACTTCCGTCCCTTCAACAGGTCTGTCAACGGCGCTGCTATCGTGGCAAAGTGGGGCACAAACCTCATGTAGTACCCTACAATCCCCAGGAACGATTTTACCTGCCTGGTGGTGACCGGTCGGGGCCAATTACGTATTGCCTCTATCTTATTTACCTGAGGTTTGATGACTCCCGCCCAATGACATACCCCAGATACTTGGTCTCTTCTAACCCAATGGCACACTTTTTGGATTAGCGGTTAGTCCAGCTTTTCTAAGGGCATCCACTACCGCCTGTACTTTGGGCAAATGGCTTTCCCAGTCGGGTGCTGTGGATGACTACATCATCTAAGTAGGCCGAGGCGCACCGACGATGAGGTCGCAGCACAATGTCCATTAACCTTTGGAAAGTGGCAGGGGCGCCATGCAGGCCAAAGGGTAATACCTTGTAATGATACAGGCCCTGCGGGGTAACAAAAGCAGTTTTTCCTTGGCCGACTCGCTATGGGTACCTGCCAGTACCCTTTAGTGAGGTCTAGCACAGAAAAATAACGGGCTTGCCCTAAATTCTCAACAAGCTCGTCTACCCGGGGCATGGGATACGCATCAAACTTGGACACTTCATTTAACTTGCGAAAATCGTTGCAGAACCGCAACGTCCCATCTGGCTTGGGTATTAGGACTATGGGACTTGCCCTTTCACTTTTCGACTCCTCAATGACATCAAGCTTCAACATTAATTGCACTTCCTCCGCGATGGCTCCGTCGCCGAGCCTCGGGTACCCGGTATGGTTTTAACCGGATCTTGGCCTGAGGCTCCGTGACGATATCATGTTGGATGAGGGAAGTGCGGCCAGGGAGGTCCGAGAACACATCCGTGTTCCGACTGATGAACTCCCTTACCTCCTGAACTTGTTTGGAAGACAGGCTGTCTGCAATTTTACCGTGGTTACTGCGCCACAGGCCTCAAACTGTGGGGCTGGACCCTTTTCACCTAGAAGCCCTGGACGGGGGCTGTTGTCGGACGAGTCCCTATCTTTCCACGGCTTTAGTAAATTCACATGGTACACCTGCTCCGGCTTGCGCCGCCCTGGCTGGTGTACTTTGTAATTTACTTCCCTACCTTCTCGATCACCTCATAGGGCCCCTGCCACCTAGCTAGGAACTTGCTGTCAAGGGTAGGTACCAGAACCAAAACCCGATCTCCGGATTGAAATCCCGCACCCGAGCCTGACGATTATACACCCTACTCTGAGCTTGTTGCGCTGCCTCCATATGCTCCCGGACCAGCGGCAACACCCTTTCCATCCGTTCCTGCATCTGGGTGACATACTCAATGACACTTTTGTGGGGGACGGGTTGTTGTTCCCACGCTTCCTTGGCAATGTCTAACAGGCCCCGAGGGTGTCTGCCATAAAGCAGTTCGAAGGGCGAGAACCCAGTAGAGGCCTGGGGCACCTCTCGCACTGCGAACATGAGATAGGGCAGAAGCAGGTCCCAGTCCTTCCCATCTCTAGACACCACCCTTTTAACATATTTTTTAACGCTTGGTTAAACTCTTCGACGAGACCATCCGCTTGCGGATGGTAAACGGACGTCCCGCAACTGTTTTATACGCAGCAATTTACACAGTTCCCTCATAACCTTGGACATAAAAGGGGTCCCTTGGTCTGTCAGAACCTCCTTAGGCAGGCCCACCCGGGAAAACATTTCCATTAACTCCT
>CM065592.1:276757571-276801770 GCA_033119425.1 Bufotes viridis
CTCTCCTCTGTCTGGGTGCTGGCCGAAATAACTGAGAGTGGCCTTTTCCGGTGCTGGTTGTTATGACGCATGAATCCTTGCTGTGGGACCTTTCTCCTCTGTCTGGGTAGCTGGGCCGAAATAACTGAGAGTGGCCTTCTCCGATGGTGGTTGATATGACGCATGATTCCTTGCTGTGGGACCTTTCTCCTCTGTCTGGGGGCTGGGGCCGAAATAACTGAAAGTGACCTTCTCCAGTGTTGAGTGATATGACGCATGATTCCTTGCTGTGAGACCTTTCTCCTCTGTCTGGGTGCTGGGCCGAAATAACTGAGAGTGGCCTTCTCCAGTGGTGGGTGATATGACGCATGATTCCTTGCTGTGGGACCTCTCTCCTCGATCTGGGTGCTGGGGCCGAAATAACTGAAAGTGGCCTTCTCCAGTGGTGGGTGATATGACGCATGATTCCTTGCTGTGGGAACTCTCTCCTCTTTCTGGGTACTGGGGCCAAAATAACTGAAAGTGGCCTTCTCCGGTGGTGTTTGATATGACGCATGATTCCTTGCTGTGGGACCTTTCTCCTCGGTCTGGGTGCTGGCAAAAATAACTGAGAGTGGCCTTCTCCGGTGGTGGTTGATTTGACGCATGATTCCTTGCTGTTTGACCTCTCTCCTCTGTCTGGGTACTGGCCGAAATAACTGAGAGTGGCCTTCTCCGGTGGTGTTTGATATGACGCATGATTCCTTGCTGTGGGACCTCTCTCCTCGGTCTGGGTGCTGGCCGAAATAACTGAGAGTGGCCTTCTCCGGTGGTGGTTGATTTGACGCATGATTCCTTGCTGTGTGACCTCTCTCCTCTGTCTGGGTGCTGGCCGAAATAACTGAGAGTGGCCTTCTCCGGTGGTGTTTGATATGACGCATGATTCCTTGCTGTGGGACCTCTCTCCTCGGTCTGGGTGCTGGCCGAAATAACTGAGAGTGGCCTTCTCCGGTGGTGGTTGATTTGACGCATGATTCCTTGCTGTGGGACCTCTCTCCTCTGTCTGGGTGCTGGCCGAAATAACTGAGAGTGGCCTTCTCCGGTGGTGGTTGATATGACGCATGATTCCTTGCTGTGGGACCTCTCTCCTCTGTCTGGGTGCTGGTGCCGAAATAACTGAAAGTGGCCTTCTCCAGTGTTGAGTGATATGACGCATGATTCCTTGTAGTGGGACCTGTCTCCAATTGATATTGGTTAAATTTTTTTTTTTTATTTTATTTTAATTCATTTACCTATCCACATTTGTTTGCAGTGGATTTACCTACATTTTGCTGCTTTGGCAGCCCTCTAGCCCGTTCCTTGTCTTTTTTTTACAGCCTTTTTAGTGCCTAAAAGTTCGGGTCCCCATTGACTTCAATGGGGTTCGTGTTCGGGATAAAGTTTGGGTTGAGTTCGGATCCCGAACCCGAACATTTTCGGGAAGTTCGGCCGAACTTCTCGAACCCGACCATCCAGGTGTTCGCTCATCTCTACTCTGGGCTAGTGTTGTGCTGAAAATCTTTATTTCTTTGTATCCAGTACATTACAGCAAGCCAATACAGTGTGTTTTGTAAAAATTACATTATCTCTGGGCTAGAGTACTTCTGAAAATCTTTATTTTTCTTTATCCAGTACATTGCAGCAAGTAAATACAGTGTGTATTGTAACAATTGCATGATGTCTGGGCTAGTGTACTTTTCAAAATCTTTATTTTTCTGTATTCAGTATATTGAAGCAAGCCAATACAGTGTGTATTGTAAAAATGTTATTATCTATGTCCTAGTGTAGTGCCAAAAATGTGTATTTTTCTGTATCCAGTACATTAAAGCAAGCAAATACAGTGTTTATTGTAAAAATGTCATTATCTGTGGGCTAGTGTAGTGCCGAAAATTTGTATTCCTATGTATCCAGTACATTATAGCAAGCCAATACAGTGTGTAGTATAAAAATGTCATTATCTGTGGGCTAGTGTAGTGCCGGAAATTTGTATTTCTCGGTATCCAGGACATTACAGAAAGCCAATACAGTGTGTAGTGTAAAAATGTCATTATCTATGCCCTAGTATAGTGAGAAAAGTATTTATTTTTCTGTATCCACTATATTATAGCAAGCCAATACAGTGTGTATTATAAAAATTCCATAATCTGTGTCCTAATGTAGTGCCCAAAAATGTGTATTTCTCTGTATCCAGTACACTACAGCAAGACAATACAGTGTGTATCGTAAAAATTACATAATCTTTGGGCTAGTGTAGGGCGGGAAATTTGTATTTCTCTACATCCAGTACATTAGAGCAATCCAATACAGTGTGTAGTTTAAAAATTCCATTATCTATGTAGTAGAATAGTGACAAAAGTATTTATTTTTATGTATCCAATATATTATGGCAAGACAATACAGTGTGTAATGTAAAAATGTCATTATCTGTGGCATGATGTAGTGTCAAAATTTTTTTATTTCTCTGTATCTAGTACATTATAGCAAGCCAATACAGTGCGTAGTGTAAAAATGTCATTATCTGTGGCCTAGTGTAGTGCTGAAAATTTGTATTTTTCTGTATCCAGTACATTACAGCAAGCCAATAAAGTGTGTTTTGTAAAAATTACATTATCTCTGGGCTAGTGTACTGCTAAAAATCTTTATTTTTCTTTATCCAGTGCATTATAGCAAGCCAATACAGTGTGTAGTGTAAAAATGTCATTATCTGTGGTATAGTGTAGTGCCGAAATTTTTTATTTCTCTGCATTCAGTAAATTGCAGCAAGCTAAATCAGTGTGTATTGTAAAACTTGCATTATCTCTAAGCTAGTATACTGCTAAAAATCTCTATTTTTCTGTATTCAGTACATTACAGCAAGCAAATACAGTGTGTATCATAAAAATTATATTATCTCTAGGCTAGTGTAGTGCCGAAAATTTGTATTTTTCTGTATAAAGTACATCACAGCGAGCCAATACAAGGTGTAGTGAAATATTTTTATTATTTATGGCCTAGTGTAGTGCCGAAAATATTTATTTTTCTGTATCCAGTACATTACAGTAAGCCAATGAAGTGTGTATTATGAAAATGTTATTATCTGAGGCCTAGTGTAGTGCCGAAAATTAGTATTTCTCTGTATCCAGTACATTATAGCAAGCCAATACAGTGTGTTGTGTAAAAATTACTTTATCTCTGGGCTACAGTACTGCTGAAAATCTTTATTTTTCTTTATCTAGTACATTGCAGCAAGTCAATGCAGTGTGTATTGTAACAATTGCATAATGTCTGGGCAAGTGTACTGTTCAAAATCTCTATTTTTCTGTATTCAGGACATTACAGCAAGCAAATACAGTGTGTATCATAATAATTATATTATCTCTGGGCTAGTGTAGTGCCGAAAATATTTATTTTTCTGTATCCAGTACATTACAGTAAGCCAATGAAGTGTGTATTATAAAAATTTCATTATCTGTGGCCTAGTGTAGTGCCAAAAATTTGTATTTCTCTGTATTCATTGCATTATAGGAAGCCAATACAGTGTGTATCGTAAAAATTACATTATCTCTGGGCTAGTGTAGTGCCGAAAATCTTTATTTTTCTGTATCCAATATATTGAAGCAAGCCAATAGAGTGTGTTTTATAAAAATCGCATTATCTCTGGGCAACTGTACTGCTGAAAATATTTATTTTTCTGTATTCAGTACATTACAAAAAGCCAATATAGTGTGTATCATAAAAATTACATTATCTTTGGGTTATCGTAGTGCAAAAAATCTTTATTTCTCTGTATACGGTACATTATAGCAAGCCTATACAGTGTGTAGTGCAAAAATGTCATTATCTGTAGCCTAATGTAGTGCCGAAAATTTGTATTTCTCTGTATCCAGTACATTACAGCAAGCCAATACAGTTTGTAGTGTAAATATTTCTATCTATGTCCTAGCATAGTAACAAAAATATTTATTTTTCTGTATCCAGTACATTACAGCACACCAATACAGTGTGTATTATAAAAATTCCAATCTCTGTGTCCTAGTATAGTGCCCAAAAATTTGTATTTTTCTGTATCCAGTACATTATTGCAAGCAAATACAGTGTGCAGTGTAAAAATTTCATTATCTGTGGCCAAGTGTAGTGCTGAAAATTTGTATTTCTCTATATCCAGTACATGATAGCAAGACAATACAGTGTGTATTGTAAAAATTGCATTATCTTTGGGCTACTGTACTGCTAAAAATCTTTATTTTTCTGTATTCAGTACATTACAGCAAGCCAAAACAGTGTGTATCATAAAATTTATATTATCTCTGTGCTAGTGTATTGGCGAAAATATTTATTTTTCTGTATCCAGGACATTCCAGCAAGCCAATACAATGTGTAGTGTAAAAACTTCATTATCTGTGGCCTAGTGTAGGGCCGAAAATTTGAATTTCTCTGTATCCAATACATTATAGCTAGCCAATATAGTGTGTATTGTAAAAATTACATTATCTCTGGGCTAGTGAACTGCTGAAAATCATTATTTTTCTTTATACAGTAATTGCAGCAAGCCAATACAGTAAGTATTATGAAAATTGCATTATCGCTAGGCTAGTGTACTGGTGAAAATCTTTATTTTTCATTATTCAGTACATTATAGCAAGCCAATACAGTGTGTATCGTAAAAATTACATTATCTCTGAGCTAGTGTAGTGTTGAAAATCTTTATTTTTCTTTATCCAGCATATTGCAGCAAGCCAATACAGTGTGTTTTGTAAAAATTTAATTATCTCTGAGCTAGTGAACTGCTGAAAATCATTATTCGTCTGTATTTAGTTCATTACAAAAAGTCAATACAGTGTGTATCATAAAAATTACATTATCTCTGGGCTATCAAAGTGCTAAAAATCTTTATTTCTCTGTATACAGTACATTATAGCAAGCCAATACAGTGTGTAGTGTAAACATTTCACTATCTGTGGCCTAGTGTAGTGGCCAAATTTTGTATTTCTCTGTATCCAGTACATTACAGCAAGCCAATACAGTGTGTATCATAAAAATTACATTTTCTCTGGACTAGTGTAGTGCCGAAAATTAGCATTTCTCTGTATCCGGTATATTATAGCAATTCAATACAGTGTATCATAAAAATTACATAATCTCTGGGCCAGTGTAGTGCCGAAAATTTGTATTTTTCTGTATGCAGTACATTACAGCAAAGCAATACAGTGTGAATTGTAAGAAAATCATTATCTGTGGCCTCTTGTAGTATCGGAAATTTGTATTTCTCTGTATCCAGTACATTATAACAAGCCAATACAGTGTGTAGTGTAAAAATGTCATTATTTGTGGCCTAGTGTAGTGCCGAAAATTTGTATTTCTCTAAATCCAGTATATTATCGCAAGCCAATACTGTGTGTATTGTAAAAATTACATTATCTCTGGGCTAGTGTACTAATGAAAATCATCATTTTTCTTTATCCAGTAAATTGCAGCAAGCCAATACAGTTTGTATTCTAAATATTGCATTATCTCTGGGCTAGTGTACTGCTAAAATCTTTATTTTTCTGTATTCAGTGCATTACAGCAAGTAAATACAGTGTGTATCATAAAAATTATATTATCTCCGGGCTAGTGTAGTGCTGAAAATATTTATTTTTCTGTATCCAGTACATTACAGCAAGCCAATAAAGTGTTTATTATAAAAATGTCATCATCAGTGGCCTACTGTAGTGCCGAAAATTTGTTTTTCTCTGTATCCAGTACATTATAGCAATTCAATACAGTGTGTATCATAAAAATTACATAATCTCTGGGCAAGTGTAGTGCTGACAATTTGTATTTTTCTGTATCCAGTACATTACAGCAAGGCAATACAGTGTGAATTGTAAGAAAATCATTATATGTTGCCGCTTGTAGTATCGAAAATTTGTATTTCTCTGTATCCTGTACATTAAAGTAAACCAATACAGTGTGTAGTGTAAAAATTTTATTATCTGTGGCCTAGTGTAGTGCCGAAAATTAGTATTTCTCTGTATCCAGTACATTATAGCAAGCCAATACAGTGTGTTGTGTAAAAATTACTTTATCTCTGGGCTACAGTACTGCTGAAAATCTTTATTTTTCTTTATCTAGTACATTGCAGCAAGTCAATGCAGTGTGTATTGTAACAATTGCATAATGTCTGGGCAAGTGTACTGTTCAAAATCTCTATTTTTCTGTATTCAGGACATTACAGCAAGCCAATACAGTGTGTATTGTAAAAATTACATTTTCTGTGGGCTAGTGTAGTGCTGAAAAGCTGAAAATCTTTGTTTTCTGTATCCAGTACATTATAGCAAGGCAATACAGTGTGAATCCTAAAAACTACATTATCTCTGATCTAGTGTAGTGCTTAAAATCTTTATTTTTTTGTATTCAGTTTATTACAAAAAGCCAATACAGTGTGTATCATAAAAATTACATAATCTCTGGGCTATCGTAATGCCAAAAATCTTTAGTTTTCTGTATTAAGTACATTACAGCAAGACAATACAGTGTGTATAATGAAAATTATATTATCTCTGGGCTAGTGTAGAGCCGAAAATCTTTTTTTCTCTGTATCCAGTACTTTATAGCAAGCCAATACAGTGTGTAGTGTAAAAATTTCATTATCTGTGGCTTACTGTAGTTCCGAAAATTTGTATTTCTATGTATCCAGTACATTACAGAAACCCAATACAGTGTGTATTATAAACATTACATTATCTCTGGGCTAGTGTAGTTCTGAAAATATTTATTTTTAAGTATCCAGTAAATTATAGCAAGCCAATACAGTGTGTATCATAAAAATTACATTATCTCTGGGCTAGTGTAGTGCCAAAAATCTTAATTTCTCTGTATCCAGGACATTATAGCAATTTAAGACAGTGTGTATTATAAAAATTACATAATCTCTGGGCCAGTGTACTGCTGAAAATCTTTATTTTTCTTTATCCAGTATATTGCAGCAAGCCAAATACAGTGTGTATTGTAAAAATTGCATTATCTCTGGGCTAGTGTAGTGCCGAAAATTTGCATTTTATTGTATCCAGTACATTACAGCAAGGCAATACAGTGTGAATTGTAAAAACATCATTATCTGCGGCCGAGTGTAGTATCGAAAATTTGTTTTTCTCTGTATCCTGTACATTAAAGCAAGCCAATACAGTGTGAATTCTAAAAATTCCATTATCTGTGTCCTAGTGTGGTGCCGAAAATTTGCATTTCTCTGTATCCAGTACATTACGGCAAACCAATAAAGTGTGTAGTTTAAAAATGTCATTATCTTTGGCCTAGTGTAGTGCCAAAAATATTTATTTTTCTGTATCCAGTATATTATAGCAAGCCAATACAGTATGTAGTGAAAAAAATTTCATTATTTGTGGTCTAGTGTAGTGCAGAAAATTTGTATTTCTCTGTATCCAGTATATTATAGCAAGCCAATACATTGTGTAGTATAAAAATTTCATTATCTTAGGCCTAGTGTAGTGCCGAAAATATTTATTTTTCGGTATCCAGTACATTACAGAAAGCCAATACAGTGTGTAGTGTAAAAATTTCATAATCTGTGGCCTAGTGTAGTGCCGAAAATATTTATTTTTCTGTATCCAGTACATTATAGCAAGCCAATACAGTGTGTATTATAAAAATTCCATAATCTGTGTCCTAATGTAGTGCCGAAAAATTTGTATTTCTCTGTATCCAGTACATTATAGCAAGCCAATATAGTGTGTATTGTAAAAATTAAATTATCTCTGGGCTAGTGTAGGGCGGGAAATTTGTATTTCTCTGTATCCAGTACATTGCAGCAAGTCAATACAGTGTGTAGTGTAAAAATGCCATTATCTGTGGCCTAGTGTAGTGTCAAAAATATTTATTTTTCTGTATCCAGTTCATTATAGCAAGCCAGTGCAGTGTGTATTATAAACATTCCATTATCTGTGGCCAAGTGTAGTGCCGAAAATTTGCATTTCTCTGTATCCAGTAAATTAAAGCAAGCCAATACAGTGTGAATCGTAAAAATTACGTTATCTCTGGACTAGTGTAGTGCCAAAAATCTTTATTTTTCTTTATCCAGTATATTCCAGCAAGCCAATATAGTGTGTTTTGTAAAAATGTCATTATCTCTGGGCTAATGTACTGCTGAAAATCTTTATTCTTCTGTATTCAGTTCATTACAAAAAGCCAATACAGTGTGTATCATAAAAATACATTATCTCTGGGCTATCGTAGTGCCGAAAATCTTTATTAATCTGTATACAGTACATTATAGCAAGCCAATACAGCGTGTAGTGTAGAAATTTCTCCATCTGTGGCCTAGTGTAGTGGCGAAAATTTGTATTTCTTTGTATCCAGTACATTATAGCAAGCCAATATAGTGTGTATTGTAAAAATTAAATTATTTCTACGCTAGTGTAGTACAGAAAAACTTTATTTTTCTGTATCCAGTACATTAGACAAAGCCAATACAGTGTGTATTATAAAAATTACATTTTCTCTGGGCTAGTGTAGTGCCGAAAATCTTTATTTCTCTGTATACAGTACATTATAGCAATTCAAGACAGTGTGCATTATAAAAATTACATAATCTCTGGGCCAGTGTACTGCTGAAAATCTTTATTTTTCTTTATCCAGTACATTGCAGCAAGCCAAATACATTGTGTATTGTAAAAATTGCATTATCTCTGGGCTAGTGTAGTGCCGAAAATTTATATTTTATTGTATCCAGTACATTACAGCAAGACAATACAGTGTGTATTGTAAAAAAATCATTATCTGTGGCCGAGTGTAGTATCTAAAATTTGTATTTCTCTGTATCCTGTACATTAAAGCAAGCCAATACAGTGTGTATTGTAAAAATGTCATTATCTGTTTCCTAGTGTAGTGCCGAAAATTTATATTTCTCTGTATCCAGTACATTGCTGCAAGTCAATACAGTGTGTAGAGTAAACATTTCATTATCTGTGTCCTAGTGTAGTGTCAAAAATATTTATTTTTCTGTATCCAGTTCATTATAGCAAGCCAGTGCAGTGTGTATTATAAACATTCCATTATCTGTGTCCTAGTGTAGTGCCGAAAATTTGCATTTCTCTGTATCCAGTAAATTAAAGCAAGCCAATACAGTGTGTAGTTTAAAAATGTCATTATCTTTGGCCTAGTGAAGTGCAGAAAATTTTTATTTCTATGTATCCCGTACATTATAGCAAGCCAATACAGTGTGTAGTGTAAAAATTTCATTATTTGTGGCCTAGTGTAGTGCCGAAAATTTTTATTTCTCTGAATCAGTACATTATAGCAAGCCAATACAATGTGTATTGTAAAAATGTTATTTCTATGGTCTAGTGTAGTGCCAAAAATCTTTTTGTTTTCTGTTTCCAGTACCTTACTTGAAGCCAATAGAGTGTGTATTGTCAAAATTACATTATCTCTTGGGTAGTGTAGTGCCGAAAATCTGTATTGTCTTGTATCCAGTAAATTATAGCAAGCCAGTACTGTGTGTATTGTAAAAAATTACATTATCTCTGGTCTAGTTTTGTGCCGAAAATCTGTATTTTTCTGTATCCAATACTGTCCTGCATCAGAAAACTGTTTCTTTAGCGGACAGTAAACAATCTGTGCCACATCTACAGAAAAAAACATTAATATGATGAAGGCGAGCACAAAGGGAGGAAGAAGTGGGAGTGATGCTGATGGTGTAAGCAGAGGCTGTGGTCCTGGGCATAATGCTGATGGTGCAAGCAGAGGCCGTGGCCCTGGGCGTGATACTGATGGTGGAAGCATAGGCAGTGGCCCTGGGTGCAATGAAACTGTGCCTGCTGCCAGTGTACCAGAAAAAACAAAAATCCACCTTAACCCAGCTTCATGTCCAACTTAGCTGGGCGGC
This sequence comes from Bufotes viridis, assembly GCA_033119425.1. NCBI lineage: Eukaryota > Metazoa > Chordata > Amphibia > Anura > Bufonidae > Bufotes > Bufotes viridis. The sequence continues at coordinate 276,767,431 of CM065592.1, forward strand.
GCAGGATAACACTGTCCAAGTCGGACCAGTGTGAACAGGTGGTCGGTTGGATTGCAGAAGATAATGCTTCCAGTCGGTTAAGCACCTACCTCTCTTTCACGAAGTCCAGTCTCTGTAGCCAAGAGTCTGGTCAACCGAATCCTCACTCTGATTCTCCTTCCTCCCACCATTTTGCTTCTGGCTAAAAAGTGATCCCACACTCGGATATTCACATGAGCTCTTTTCATCACCAGTACTTGGTTTGGCTCTCTCGCCAAGCACGCTTGAAGAGGCACCTAAGATATTTTGCCCTGATTCCCAACCTCTTGAGCCTTCACAGTCTCAAGAAGATGACGGTGGTGAATGGGAATCATTCGTTCATGAGGTTGATGATGATGAGACACAGTTGCCAATCACTGAGGTGGTGGTTAGGTCAATTCAGGAGGATGAGCAGAGTGAGGAAGTGGAAAAGCAGGTGGTGGACGATGAGGTCACAGACCCAACAAGGGAAGTGAAAAGCCGAGCGAGAACAGCAATACAGAGGGGGAGGAATCCATAGCACCGCAACAGTCTGGAAGAGGCAGTGGGGTTGCAAAAGGGAGACATCAGCCCACACTAAACAGGCCCACAAACATTACACGGAGCACCCCAATGCGTAAATCTACCTTGCCAAGCGGTAGATGTTCCGCAGTTTGGCGCTTTTTTGAGGAAAGAGCAAACTAAAAAAGAGTGGTAGTCTGCAAAATGTGCCATACCAAAATGAGCCAGGGCGTGAACACTAGCTACCTCACCAACCCCAACAGGATCCGACACATTGCATCCAAGCATCCTAATAAGTGGGCCAAAACCCTGGGTCCACACTCTGCGTCTGCGGGTCCTACCACTGCCTCCCCTTCCCCTGTGTTATGCACTGCTGGCCAATCCCCTGTCAAGGCGTAGGCCCCGATTCCCTTCGCCCTGCACGTGTACCTTCTCATGAACTGTCACGAACAACATCCACTTCCCTGTCCCAGTGCAGCATCCAAATGTCGATAACACATGACTTTGAACGCAAGAGCAAATACCCACCCACACACCCTCCCACAGGCCATAGCACTAAATGCGCAACTTTTGAAATTACTGGCCTTTAAAATGTTGCCATTTAGGCTTGTGGACACTGAGGCCTTCCGCAGCCTGATGTCGGCGGCCGTCCCTCGGTACGCAGTCCCCATCAGCCACTATTTTTCATGGTGTGCCATGCCCGCCTTACACCAGCATGTGTCCCAGAACATCACCCATGCTCTGACCAACGCATTTACTGGAAAGGTCCACCTAACCACGGACACATGGACAAGTGCTCATGGCAAGGGACGCTACATTTCCCTGACCGCACACTGGGTAAATGTTGTGGAGGTAGGGAGTGAGTCGTACTCTGGGATGGCACAGGTGCTTCCCATGCCCAGGATTGCGTGCCCAATGTCCATCAAGGTCTCCACCAGCAGCTATGTTTCTGGCTCCAACCCAACCCCCACTTTTACCCCTCTGCCGTCTCCTCCTCCACTTCCACCTCCAATGGGATTCAGCCATCAGTCGCTAGCTGGAAGCACTGTAGCACTGTAGCACTGCTGTGAGTAAGCATCAACAGGCCGTGCTGAAACTGATCTGCTTAGGGGAAAAACAGCACACCGCCGCAGAGCTGTGGCAGGGTTAAAGGGACCAGACCTAACTGTGGCTCTCGTGACTCAACCTAAACCAGGCATGGTTGTGTCTGGCGATGGCCGTAACTTGGTGGTGGCTTTGGAACTCGGCAACCTGACACACATTCCATGCCTAGCCCACATCTTAAACTTAGTGGTTCAGCGGTTTATCAAAACCTTCCCCAATTTGCAGGAGCTACTAGTGAAGGCGCATCGCTTGTGTGACCATTTCCGAAAGTCATCCACAGCTTCAGCCGGTCTGTCAACGCTGCAGCAGCGCTTACGGCTTCCAGCTCACCAACTGTTGTGCTACTTGAGCATGCAGTGGAACTCTACGTGTTACATGTTGGCTAGGCTTTGTGAGAAGCAGAGGGCAGTTGTGGAATACCAGCTGCAACATGGTCGTCGCCTTTCCAGTCAACTGTCACTATTCATAGGCAAGGAGTGGGCATTGATGTCAGACCTATGTGAGGTTTTAAAAAACTTTGATGAATCCACATAGATGTTTAGTGGCAATAAAGCTATTATCGGTGTAACCATCCCACTGCTGTGTCTACTAAAACGATCGCTGCTCACAATTAAGGAGGATGCTTTGAATGTGGCAGACGAGGTAATGGGGGAAGAGATGACACAGAGTTATTGCCAGACCTTCCCCAGTTCGTCTTCTCAGCGCAAATTGGGCCATAAAGAGGAGGAGGAGCTGGAGACACTTTCCTCTGCTACAGAGGCTAGTACCCATGCAACTTTAATTGCATTTGTTCAGCGTGGATGGGCAGAAGAGGAGGAGGAGAGTCATCCTGAAGTTGACATCAACGTCTTGCCTGTTGGTATTCTGGCACACATGGCTGACTTAATGTTAGGCTGCCTTTCCCGCGACCCTCGCGTTATACGCATTTTAGGTAAAACAGATTACTGGGTGTTCACCCTTCTCAACCCCTGCTACAAAGAGAACTTCTCATCTCTCATTCCTGTGGTGGAGAGGACGAGTAAAACCGCGCAATACCAGAAGGTACATGTTGACAGATTGCTCGAAAATTTTCCATCTGACAATGAGGCCGCCAGAGTCCATACTTCCTTAGGCAACCGAGAAAGAGAGAGAAGGGGGGGACACAGTAGTTCCAACAGAGGCAGGGCAACACTTTCCAAGGCATAGGACACTTTCATGACACCCCGCCAGCAACCTCACCCTGAATCGATGCCGAGTGCTACAAGGAGGGAAAAGTTTTGGAAGATGGTGAAGGAATACATTGCAGACCTTGTCAGCGTCCTAAATGATCCCTCAGTGCCTTATAACTACTGGGTGGCCAAGCTGGACATGTGGCATGAAATTGCGCTCTACGCCTTGGAGAGTGTTGTCTGAGCGTGTATTTAGTGCTGCTGGTGGCATTGTAACAGATAAGCGTATCCGCTTGTCCACTGACAATGCTGACAGGTTGACTCAGATAAAAATGAACAAGGCCTGGATTGCCCCTGACTTCTCCACTCCACCAGAGGAAAGCTGAGCTTATGATGAACAAAAACGCAATTTAAATGTATGCTTTATAATGTACACAATCCACAAGATTCGGATGCACCCTTTTCATCGCAAAAAAAGAGTATATGTTTAAATCTTGTTTTTTCATTCGCCTCTTCCTCTGCCTCCTCTTCCATACAGAATATATATGCCCTCACTACAATGTTTTGTAGGGTTTGCTTGGCTTCAGGCCCTTACATCCAATGCTTAATACGGTCTGCTAACCTGTAGGCCATTACTGCAATGTTTTATAGGGTTTGCTCGACTTCAGGCCCTCACATCTAATGTTTTATACGGTCTGCTCACCCATAGGCCATCACTGCAATGTTTTATGGGGTTCGCTCACCTTCAGTCCCTCACCTCCAATGCTTTATGTGGTCTGCTTACCTGTAGGCCATCACTGCAATGTTTTATGGCATTCGCTCGGCTTCAGGCCCTCACCTCTAATGTTTTATATGGTCTGCTCACCTGTAGGCCATCACTGCAATGTTTTATGGGGTTTGCTAGGCTTCAGGCCCTCACCTCCAATGCTTTATGTGGTCTGCTCACCTGTAGGCTATCACTGCAATGTTTTTATGGCATTTGCTAGGCTTTAGTCCCTCATCTCTAATGTTTTATACGGTCTGCTCTCCTGTAAGCCATCACTGCAATGTTTTATGGGGTTTGCTCGACTTCAGGCCCTCACCTCTAATGTTTTATATGGTCTGCTCACCTGTAGGCCATCACTGCAATGTTTTATGGGGTTTGCTAGGCTTCAGCCCCTCACCTCCAATGCTTTATACGGTCTGCTCACCTGTAGGCCATCACTGCAATGTTTTATGGGGTTCGCTCACCTTCAGTCCCTCACTTCCAATGCTATATACGGTTTGCTCTCCTGTAGGCCATCACTGCAATGTTTTATGGGGTTCGCTCACCTTCAGGCCCTCACCTCTAATGTTTTATACGGTCTGCTCACCTGTAGGCCATCACGACAATGTTTTATGGGATTCGCTCACCTTCAAGCCCTCACTACAATTTTTTATTGGGTCTGCTCACCTTCAGGCCCTCAACTATAATGCTTTAGAGAGTAACCAGCACACCCTTTCTCCAAATGTGTTTGAGGGTCACCAGTAGGCCATCAATGATAATTTTTCAAGGGTGTGTATGATGTCGTCCTTTATATGTAATAAAGGGTGTAGTGCCGGTTTCTTGTATTTTTTTGCCAGCCCTTTCACTTGCATAGGCATAGGCTTTATAAGTGCAGCACTGTACCTGAACAATTGTAGCACCATGTTAATGAGGCCCTCCTTTATGTGATATACAGGCTGTATCGGAGTGCTTCTTCATTGTAATTTTGGGCAGCATTTGCACTGTATATACAATTGAATATACAGGAAAGAATATTTCCTAACAATTTTACCTGAGGGGGCGGGATTTTGTCGCTATGTAAAAGTGGCGGACAAATGGAACAATATGGTTCCCAGCAGCGATATTGGAGTCCAAGATGCACCCAGACATGGTCCCTATGCTGTTCCAGATCCATTTCAGTGGTGTTTCTGTCACTTTCTGACCTTTTCCAATGGACCAGGCACCCTCCCCTCATCCGAGCAGGGGGTGCCTGGTTGTCTCCCATTGACTTCCATTATATTCGGGTTCTAGCTATGTGTTGGTGGATTCGTCAGACACAACCCTTAGTTGGCATGGCAGGGAGGAGGCCCTGTGCCCTCACCTGTCCTCAACCTGCCTCTATCCTTTTCTGTTCCCTCAACCAGAGAAGTATTATATGCTGTGGGTTCAGCACTACTATACAGCAAGAACGAGCTACTAGAGGACAATTAGCTGTGCTAAGATCTGAAGGAGACATCCGCAACTTCCTCCGGTAGGCGGACAATGATCTGGAGAGTGGCATTTGAGCTGGTGTTGCGAGCAGCCAGGCTCCTGGCTCAGAGACCATTGAGAAAGATATCAGTTATGTGCAGAGAGTACTCGATAATGATGTAGCCGATTGCAATTGGGAGCTGGGTGACCGAGCGGCTTCATTATCATCAGGAGAAGAGTGTGGCAGCTTGAGCATGAGGCAGCGGGGGAGCCAGCAATTCTGTAGCGTGGCCGGGAGAGAGCAGAGTGGCAGCAGTGGGAAGTCAGGTGCCAAATGTGCCCGGGATAGATCACCCGCTTCGCAAGAGCCTACTTGTCCGCAAAGTAGTGATGCAGGGGTTCAAGGAGGCAGCGGAGGTAGCACTCAGTGCGGAGTGTTGGGGGTAAAATCCCCTACACGGTGCTGTGGCAGTTTTTTGTTAAAGGGCTTCTGTCACCCCCCTTAACCCATTTTTCACTAGCTGACATTAGCTATTTGCTAATGTCAGCTGAGTTGAAATATATATTTTTTACCTTTTCTGAAGTTGTCAATTCTGTAAAAAAGCCACTTTTATAATATGCTAATCATCTTCGCTACCAGCAAGTTGGGCGTGTACTTGCTGGTAGCCGCCGCATCTAGATTAGTTAGGAACGCCCCCTTCCTAGTTTGATAGACAGGGCCAGCGCTTTCTCCTCCTCGCGCTGGCCCTGTCTGAAGATGAAATCCCGCGCCTGCGCCGTACCGCTCAGTAGTCGCGTCGCGGCAAAGCTCGCGTCCTTCACTCAGAGCGCCTGCACCGACTACTGAGCGGTACGGCACAGGTGCGGGATTTCATCTTCAGACAGGGCCAGCGCGAGGAGGAGAAAGCGCTGGCCCTGTCTATCAAACGAGGAAGGGGGCGTTCCTAACTAATCTAGATGCGGTGGCTACCAGCAAGTACACGCCCAACTTGCTGGTAGCGAAGATGATTAGCATATTATAAAAGTGGCTTTTTTACAGAATTGACAACTTCAGAAAAGGTAAAAAAGATATATTTCAACTCAGCTGACATTAGCAAATAGCTAATGTCAGCTAGTGAAAAATGGGTTAAGGGGGGTGACAGAAGCCCTTTAAGCTGTCGGAGGAGGCGAACATGGCCATTTGCCGAATCTGTGGGCAGAAGCTGAAGCGTGGCCAGAGTGCCAATGTTGGCACCACGGCCGGCGTCAACATATGCAGTGTGACCATGAAATGACCTGGGAGAACTGTGGCTCCAATGTGGTGGTCCAGCCTGCATCACCCAGTGGCAACCCCTGCATCACCCAGTGGCAAGCACCCGATTTCAAGCAGTCAAGGCTCCACCACCTCAGCCGAAGAAAGCTGTCTGTCCTTTTCATCGTCTACCTGTCCTGATTCTCCTGCTCCTCACCCTCCTACTCCTCATCAGTCATTCCGTCAGCAATTGATCATTAAAGCGATTTCTATGCGTGCTGTCATCCAACGGCACAGAAGCTGAACATACTCCTGGCCTAGTTGCTGGTGCTACAGTCCCTCCCTTTCCAAGTGGTGGACTCTGCACCTTTCAGAGAACTGATGGCTTGTGCCGAGCTGAGGTGGAGAGTCGCAAGCCATTATTTCTTTGCCAAAAAGGCAGTACCAGACCTGCACAAATATGTAGGCCCACTGGGTTAATGTGGTTCCTGCCCAGCCAAACCAACAACTTGGCCAGGTAACGCCCCTTCCGCCTCCACATTTAAACACCGTTGGTTCTGCAACAATGTCCGTCTCTGCCTCCTCATCCTCCACCATGTCCTAAGCCTCCACTGCAGGGACAATTCAGTGCTCCTCCAGCATAACACATGTGCAGGGCACGGCAGTGTCACGCTGTTCTACACCACATTTGCCTAGGTGAACGGAGTCACACAGGAGAGGAACTGCTCCGTGTCCTTCATAAATAAATCTAATCCTGGCGTTCTCCGCGACAACTCAAAATCGGAACCATTGTGACCGACAACGTGAAGAACATGGTGTTGGCGCTGCATCAAGGTGGGCTGAGCCATGCAACCTGCATGGCGCATGTGTTCAATCAGGTTGTCAAGCGGTTCCTGAAGTCTTCCACCCATCTGCAAGACATCCTAAAAATGGCAAGGAAACTTTGCATGCACTTCAGCCACTGGTACACCACCAAGCACACCCTCATTGAGCTACAGTGGCAGAACGAAGTCTCCCAACATAGGCTGATATGCAACGTTTCCACACATTGGAATTCCACTCTCTATATGTTGGACCGACTATAAGAACAGAGAAAGGAAATAAACGATTTCTTGATGATCCAAGCCGACAGGAGTACTCCCATATGCAACTTTAATGTCAGCCAGTGGCAGCTCATGCGTGACACCTGCTATTTGCTCAGGCCCTTTGAGGATACTACGTTATTTGTCAATCGCCAGGACAACGGGATGAACAACGTTATTCCACTGCTTCATATCCTGGAACAGATGGTGGTACATCTGGCAGGTCAAGGGACAGGAGATGTAGCACCTAAATTTCACGGCCACATGAGCCCTGTGGGGGCTGAACTGGAGGAGGAGGAGGACATTGGAGCACAAGCAATGTGTAGTGAAATGGGTGATTTTTCTAAGGAGTAGGAGCAGGGGTAGCCGGAGGAGCAAGAGGGAAATGAGGCTAACTTAGCACTATGTCTCTGGGCCACTCTGTGGCTTCCTCATGCTGCTGCCACCTCAACACTATGTAAATGGTCCACTCTATTGACTTCTGAAGCTGTTCTCACACCCCCCCCCCCCCACTCCATGACTGAGCAACTATTTAGACTTTTTGGCCTGGTTGACATCATCATTTATTTGACTCTTCTTCTCGTCTGTCAGAAGGAAGGAAACATTAGATGCACAATGGATATTGAGTGGGTACAAAACACAGAAGACATGCAAATATTTCATTCATGTGTCATCTCTATTTTGAATCCACTCCTGTTTTTTTTTTTGGCTTTAGCAATACTGATGGATAACTGACCAAATGCTCACCGAGTGAAGGTGGATGCTCAACAAAGAGGATTTTTTTTTTGTGGGTAAATTGTTCTGATGGATCAGAGGAAGGTCAAAATAATCAGTAAACTTACTGCTGACTCCCTCACCATTCTGTCAGGGCGGCTCTACTTGTATAAGCATTTGATAGAACAGGTTCTGTAGACATCTATGTGGAATCAGCTGACAATGGTGTGAAAGGAGTGTGTTTCTTCTTGGCGGTAACATCGACCAGGGCCATCTTTAATATTGATTGGACCCTGGGCAAAAATTTACTTGGGCCCCCTGGATCCCGCCTTCCTACACCTTAGCAGGCAATCACGCCCCCCACCACAACACACACAAAAAAAAATCCACACATCTGGTAGAGTACAGTGAATGACAGTAAATAATTCCAGTTCTGAAGACTCCAGCAGCCCAGGATCAGTGCTCTGGGCAGCTGGGCACCGTCTGGAAGTGGGCACCACTCTGCAGAAAGGAGACCAGGGCTCGGCTCACCCTAGCGTTACAGTGCACCCCAGCACCCCACAGTATGCAGTATAGCACACTATAGAATACAGCAACCCACAGTATGCAGTATAGCACCCTATAGTATACATCACCACACAGTATGCAGTATAGCACCCCACACTATACAGTACCCCACAGTATATAGTAGATCAGTATAGCAGCCCACAGTATACAGCACCACACAGTATACAGTATAGCAGTATAGCACCTCACCATATACAGCACCCCAAACTATACACGATACAGCACCCCACACTATACAGCCCCCCACAGTATACAGTACAGCAGTATAGCACTCCACAATATACAGCACCCACAGTATACAGTATACAGCCCCCCCCACAGTATACAGTACAGCAGTATAGCACTCCACAATATACAGCACCCACAGTATACAGTATACAGCCCCCCACAGTATACAGGCCCCCACAGTATACAGTACAGCAGTATAGCACTCCACAATATACAGCACCCACAGTATACAGTATACAGCCCCCCACACTATACAGCCCCCACAGTATACAGCCCCCCACAGTATACAGTACAGCAGTATAGTACTCCACAATATACAGCACCCACAGTATACAGTATACAGCCCCCCACAGTATACAGCCCCCCACAGTATACAATACAGCAGTATAGCACTCCACAATATACAGCACCCACAGTATACAGTATACAGCCCCCACACTATACAGTACAGCAGTATAGCACTCCACAATATACAGTACCCACAGTATACAGCACCCCACAGTATACAGGCCCCCGAAGTTTACAGCCCCCCACAGTATTCAGCCCCCCACACTATACAGTAGTTTACAGTAGTTTAGCATAATAGCCCCTGTCACCTTCTTCTGATGTAATCTTCACAAAAAAAGCTCCACAGTTAAGGCAAACTTCTACAACAACACTCCTGGTAGAAAGGACCTTGATGACCTCATAGCCATGTGACCAGTAATATTGCTAGGTTACTGGTCACATGGTGATGATGTCATCTAAGGTCCTAGAGAATCACAGCTCTTACAGTACGCTGCCTGGTGTGCCAGCAGGCATGGCATGGCAGTACCCCCTGTGTAGCTGACAGCCTGACACCCGGGGCAGTGGCTAGCAGGGCTCAAGAGGCAGCTGCCTTGGTTCCCCCAGGAGCAACTGGGCCCGGAGAAGCTGCCCCTTTTGCCCCTTGTTAAAGACGGCCCTGACATCGACCTGTAAGGCTCAGTTCAAACTTGAGTTATTTGGTCAGTTTTGGCCCCGTAGCTACCCAAATTAGTGAAGTGTGCAGTGATTCTAGGAGCGACGCCTGTCATCTGTGTGTCATACTGACTCACAGTATTGTTTCAATTCCACAGCAGACTCCCTATGCATTTTACTGCAAGGCACAGTGTTCTACACCTCTATAAAGGCTCTCTGCAGCCAGGAAATAGCTGTTTTTAACATGATTCACCACAAATAAATTTGGATCAAATTGTTTCAGAAAATTCAGCAAACTGGTCGAATGGAATTTTAAAAAAATTTGCTCATCTCTAATTCTGACCCTGTGCTGCCTGAACTGACCTCCAAATTGACCTTACAGAAACAGCATTAAAAATTAATTTTTTGAGTGAATCAACTTCTATGATTCGAAGCTCAATTCGCTCAAGCCTATTCCTGACTATGATTTTACCTGATCTTTTGGCATTCTGCACGAGTGCCTCTGACCCCCATGAGGTGGGTCAGCTGTCAATCACACAGAGGTAGGAGGTAGTGGCCTGGAGATTCTTCTACAGTGAAGTCCAGATCCCTGTAGAGGGGTTAAAAGATGAAAATCATGGGACTGCCAGAAAATAGTGATGAACTGCATAAGCAATATTCATTTTTGCAATATTTTGGGAATTTTTTGCAGAATATTCACAATAAAATCGTGAATTCTAGAATTTGCAATCTCCAGTTATTATTTTCTCGAATGTGCAAATCGGCACTAATGGTGCACATTTTTTTTTGCGCAATACATGCAATTTCACATTTTATCAGGTATGATTAGATATTACAGATTGGTGCACTAAGTATTGTTGTGATATCACAGCACTGTGTCTAACATAGATACTAATCCCTATCACAGCACAGTAATTCCTATCACACTACCTAACACGGTGCACTGGAACCTATCATCTACACTATATCACAATCTAACCTATACTGACTATTTCCCACTAACTATCTGTATTATATATATGAGCCTAACTAACTAACTAACTAACTAACTAACTAACTATCTAATGTAATTAAAAAAGGATCCAAATGACTCCGCAAAGCACAGCGATGACACTGCTGTCTCTCTCAGAACTGCAAAAAAAAACTGCAGACAATGGCTGCTGGGGAGTTTCTTATATAATAAGGGGTAGGCAACTTTCCTGTTGGTTGCTAGGGATGTTGCTAAGCTCTGACAAAGATATTGCAGCTTTCTCATTGGCCCACAAGCAAGAAGCAGTAGTACTGATGGAAAAAAAAAACTAGAATATTCGCCATTACGAATATATAGAACTATATTCTAGATTTTCGAGAATTCTCGAAGCGCCGATATTGGCAATAAAAATGTGCTATTAGAATATTCGCGATCAACACTACCAGGATAATGCCCCTAGGATTACCCTGAAGTCGAATCTGTTAGATGACACAGTAGTTCCATACTCACTGCTGTAACAAGGCGTTGTAGGAAATCATCCATTATAGTGCGCAGGTATATCTTTTATCATGTCAGATAAAGTGGATTTCTTGGCTTTATTCCAATTGCCATTGTTAATGAAAGTTATTTGGTTAGGTAAGGAGGATGTATCTAACATTTGTCAATTAGTAATTTAGCTGCTAGAGTACTATCATGCCATTAACAAATAGACAAGCCAATAGATAGATACAGTAGCAAGAAAAAGTATGTGAACCCTTTGGAATGATATGGATTTCTGCACAAATTGGTCATAAAATGTGATCTGATCTTCATCTAAGTCACAACGATAGACAATCACAGTCTGCTTAAACTAATAACACACAAATAATTAAATGTTACCATGTTTTTATTGAACAAACCATGTAAACATTCACAGTGCAGGTGGAAAAAGTATGTGAACCCTTGGATTAAATAATTGGTTGAACCTCCTTTGGCAGCAATAACATCAACCAAACGTTTCCTGTAGTTGCAGATCAGACGTGCACAATGGTCAGGAGTAGAGTTGAGCGAACACCTGGATGTTCGGGTTCGAGAAGTTCGGCCGAACCTCCCGAAAATGTTCAGGTTCGGGATCCGAACTCGACCTGAACTTCACCCCGAACCCCATTGAAGTCAATGGGGACCCGAACTTTTGGGCACTAAAACGGCTGCAAAATTGCCCAGGAAAGGGCTAGAGGGCTGCAAAAGGCAGCAAAATGTACATAAATCCACTGCAAACAAATGTGGATAGGGAAATGAATTAAAATAAAATAAAATAAATAAAAATTAACCAATATCAATTGGCAACTTGGAGGAGGAGAAGGTGAAATAGAAGGTTGGGGTGGCATCAGGTGGAAATGCTATGGGAGCTGATGTTCTCATCACAGCTAAAAAGCATTCATGTCTGCCTGCAGTGCCACAAGCCTCATTCACAGACTCAGGGCTATGGCACCCGCAAAGAGGAGATTGGTCCCGTAACAGCAACAAAGGCCTCAGGTCAACCTGCAATGGAACAGGCCATTATCATTTATGTAGGCCTCTGACACCCAGACAGAGGAGAGGCAATTTGACAGTAATTGAATTTCACCCCAGAAAATGATCTATCCTTTGCCGGAAACTATTAAACTTGGCCAGCCACAGCTGAAACCACTGATTTACTGTATTGCTATTTTGGCAATTGAATTTCACCCCAGAAAATTATCTATCCTTTGCCGGACACAATTAAACTTGGCCAGCCACTGCTGGGACACCAGATTTACGGTATTGCTATTTTGGCAATTGAATTTCACCCCAGAACAAAATATATCCTTTGCCGGACACTATTAAACTTGGCCAGCCACAGCTGAAACCACTGATTTATGGTATTGCTATCCCAGAACAAAACATATCCTTTGCCGGACACTATTAAACATGGCCAGCCACTGCTGGGACGCCAGATTTACGGTGTTGCTATTTTGGCAATTGAATTTCACCACAGAACAAAATATAACCTTTGCCGGACACTATTAAACTTGGCCAGCCACAGCTGAAACCACTGATTTACGGTATTGCTATTTTAGAAATTGAATTTCACCCCAGAAAATTATCTATCCTTTGCCGGACACTATTAAACATGGCCAGCCACTGCTGGGACACCAGATTTACGGTATTGCTATTTTGGCAATTGAATTTCACCACAGAACAAAATATAACCTTTGCCGGACACTATTAAACTTGGCCAGCCACAGCTGAAACCACTGATTTACGGTATTGCTATTTTAGAAATTGAATTTCACCCCAGAAAATTATCTATCCTTTGCCGGACACTATTAAACTTGGCCAGCCACAGCTGAAACCACTGATTTATGGTATTGCTATTTTGGCAATTGAATTTCACCCCAGAAAATAATCTATCCTTTGCCGGACACTATTAAACTTGGCCAGCCACTGCTGGGACGCCAGATTTACGTTATTGCTATTTTGGCAATTGAATTTCACCCCAGAACAAAATATAACCTTTGCCGGACACTATTAAACTTGGCCAGCCACAGCTGAAACCACTGATTTACGGTATTGCTATTTTAGAAATTGAATTTCACCCCAGAAAATTATCTATCCTTTGCCGGACCCTATTAAACTTGGCCAGCCACTGCTGGGACACCAGATTTACGGTATTGCTATTTTGGCAATTGAATTTCACCCCAGATAAAAATATATACTTTGCCGGATACTATTAAACTTGTCCAGCCACAGCTGAAACCACTGATTTATGGTATTGCTATTTTGGCAATTGAATTTCACCCCAGAAAATAATCTATCCTTTGCCGAACACTATTAAACTTGGCCAGCCACTGCTGGGATGCCAGATTTACGGTGTTGCTATTTTGGCAATTGAATTTCACCACAGAACAAAACATATCCTTTGCCGGACACTATTAAACTTGGCCAGCCACAGCTGAAACCACTGATTTACGGTATTGCTATTTTAGCAATTGAATTTCACCCCAGAAAATAATCTATCCTTTGCCGGACACTATTAAACTTGGCCAGCCACTGCTGGGACGCCAGATTTACGGTGTTGCTATTTTGGCAATTGAATTTCACCACAGAACAAAATATATCCTTTGCCGGATACTATTAAACTTGGCCAGCCACAGCTGAAACCACTGATTTATGGTATTGCTATTTTGGCAATTGAATTTCATCCCAGAACAAAATCTATCCTCTGCCGGACAATATTAAACTTGGCCAACCACTGCTGGGACACCAGATCTAGGGGATTGCTATTTTGACAATTGAATTTCACCCCAGAACAAAATCTATCCTTTCACGGACACTATTAAACTTGGCCAGCCACTGCTAGGACACCAGATTTAGGGGATTGCATTTTTGGCAATTGAATTTCACCACAGAAAATAATCTATCCTTTGCCAGACAGCAGACAGTATTACACTTGGCTAGCCACAGCTGGAAAACCAGATTTAGGGGATTGCTATTTTGGCAATTGAATTTAACCCCTCAATAAAATATAGAAATTTCTGTCCTGAGTTTCTAGGGGTGACAATAAGCACAGCCAAGCCCCTGATGTAGGATATAGCAAAAAAAAAAATAGTGTTGATGGATTGATGGACTTGGTGGCAGCTTGTGCTGGTGCACCACAAGACACAAAATGGCCGCCGATCACCCCAGAAAAAGTGATTGGAAAACGCTCTGTGCAGCCTAAAAACCAGTGAGAAATTAAGTAGCAGAAGTTGAATGATTCACAGCTGTAGATCGATCACTTCATTAGGTGTTTTTGCTGAGTTTTCCCTGCCTAATCTCACCCTCACAGCAGCTGCGTCCTATCCCTACACTAATCAGAGCAGAGTGACGTGTGGTGCTACGTGACTCCAGCTTAAATAGAGGCTGGGTCACATGCTTCACTTGGCCAATCACAGCCATGCCATTAGTAGGCATGGCTGTGATGGCTTCTTAGGGCAAGAAGTAAAACGCTAGCTGATTGGCTGCTGTGCAGCCCTTCAGAAAGCAGGAAGAAATCGCCGAACAACGGACCCAAACCCGAACTTTTTTGAAAATGTTCGGGTCCGAGTGCGTGGCCCGAACACCCGAAAATTCGGTACGAACCCGAACTATGCTCGAACTGTTCGCTCCTGGCTGGTTAGCTCAGTTGGTTAGAGCGTGGTGCTAATAACGCCAAGGTCGTGGTTTCGATCCCCGTACGGGCCATTCTGCTTTTGAAACCCTTTGTAGAACCCAATCCATAGACATCCAGCGTGAGCCACTCAAGTATATAGATGGCTGTAATGGTTTCTTCAGGCAAGGAGTAAAATGCTAGCTGATTGGTTGCTGTGCAGCCCTTCAGAAAGCGTGATGAAATCGCCGAACAACAAACCCGAACCCGAACTTTTTTGAAAATGTTCGGGTCCGGGTCCTTGTCCCGAACACCCCAAAATTCGGAACGAACCCCAACTATACAGTTCGGGTTCGCTCATCCCTAGTCAGTAGTAATTCTTGTTTCAGTTCAGCAATATTCTTGGGATGTCTGGTGTAAATCGCTTTCTTGAGGTCATGCCACAGCATCTCAATCAGGTTGAGGTCAGAACTCTGACTGGGTCACTCCAGAAGGCTGATTTTTTTCTGTTTAAGCCATTCTGTTGTTGATTTACTTCTATGCTTTGGATCATAGTCCTGTTGCAACATTCATCTTCTGTTAAGCTTTAGCTGGTGGACAGATGGCCTTAATTTCTCCTGCAAAATGTCTTGGTAAATGTGGGAATTAATTTCTCCTTCGATGATAGCAATCCGTCCAGGCCCTGACGCAGCAAAGCAGCCCCAAACCATGATGCCCCTACCACCATACTTCACAGTTGGGATGAGGTTTTTATGTTGTTGCGCTCCAATTGGCTGACACCTCATTCCAATTAGCTATTGGAGATGTCATTAGTCTAGGGGTTCACATACTTTTTCCACCTGCACTGTAAATGTTTACATGGTGTGTTCAATAAAAACATGGTAACATTTAATTCTTTGTGTGCTATTAGTTCATATCATTCCAAAGGGTTCACATACTTTTTCTTGCAACTGTAGATAGATAGATAGATAGATAGATAGATAGATAGATAGATAGATAGATAGATAGACCAAAAATATAAACGCAACACTTTTGGTTTTGCTCCCATTTTGCATGAGCTGAACTCAAAGATCTTAAACATTTTCTACATACACAAAAGACCCATTACTCTCAAATATTGTTCACAAATCTGTCTAAATCTGTTGTTCAGGGCAGATGGCAGACAGCATGCATGGCGTTGTGTGGGTGAGCGGTTTGCTGACGTCAACGTTGTGGATATAGATAGATAGATAGATAGATAGATAGATAGATAGATAGATGATAGATAAAAAGTGCAAGAGAATTCAGACATTTATGTATTACTTACTTGACAAACTTTACATAACTACAACACAGCTAATTTAATAACAATTATAATAAATTATTCAAGAGAACGAAAACTACATATTAACATATACCATTCTTGATGAATATATACCATAACAACTAGTATTTAAGCTTTTGCAATTTTAAATGCAACAAAATATAAACTGAAATCCTTGTTTACTTTCTAAAACAATTACATACTAAAGTTTTGTTGCAGTTCCTTGTAAATGAACTGTTATGTCATGCCACAAAAAAATGCTCACAACACAGTTACTAATATATTCCCCTAGTGAAGATAAAAACATAAAGATTAGTCTCTTATAATGTACTGTTATATGTTTAGCATGCTAGTAGAAGTTGAGTATTTGATCATTCAGGATTATACTTTTATGAGTTACAACAGTTTTCCATCCAAATTAGTTAGTGAAATACTTTCTGCTTCAAGAATTCTCAGTGATTTATCAGCATATGACTACTTTGCCTTGACTTTCAATTGTGCTAAGTCCTGTGTAATCACTGTCTTTATAGCAAATCCTTCTTAACACCTGAAAAGCTGAATTCCTTTGAGTTTTCTAGCTTTTACCATATTTCACTGAGCAAAAAAGGAAATGCATAGAAAAGAAATGCATGGATACACTGTACAGATCCGAATGCTTCACAAGTTATTCTTTATACGCTTGCTAACTGGCATACTTAAATTCTATGGACTCTTGACTTAGATAATTATTTTTTTAATTTATTGGCAGTTACATTGAGTAAAAAAAAAAATATTGCACTAAGTTTGAGTCTATAGTCTGTTATTCCTTCATTTATTTTAGACCCATTTATATTCAGTTTGTTACCTACTCCTAGACTAGTTACAGACTTTTGTTATATACTGTATGTATCCCCTCCAAATAATAAATGCCGGATGCTTGTGTGCTTTCCTCCATATCTGCAGTCTCTGTGAGCTGCTTGTGTCATCTCCCTTTCTGCACTCTGCAGCTAAGGCCTCATGCACACAACCATTGGTGTTTTGCGGTCCTCAAACCGCGGATCCGCAAAACACGGAAGCTGCTCCGCGTTACGCAATTTGGGGAACGGAACGCGGCCCATTGTAGAAATTAGTGTTGAGCGCGAATATATTAAAATTGCGAATTTTTACTGCGAATATCGCAAATTCGATAATTCGCGAATATTGCGAATATAGCGCTATATATTCTCAATTTCGAATATTCGTTTTTTTTTTTTATATGTTAATCCTTGCTGCTCTCTGGTTGTCTTCCAACTTCCCAAAAGCTGTTCTTACCTGTCCGGAGGATTCCTGGCTCCCTGCCCGCTCCAGTCAATGCCTGTTGCCGCTTCTGCCGACTCCCTGTGTGCATGGGAACGCCTCCATGCTAAAATGTACTGTCGGATGTGAGAATCACGATCTCACAAATTTGACTAAGTTGTAATCGCAATGCGATTAATATAACCTGAATTATTCGCATTGCGATATTCGTTATATTCTAGCAATACAACCATTAGGAACCCAGCTTTAAGTTGAATTCGCAATGCGAGCAATACAGGTTATATTAACCGCATTGCGAATTCAACTTAGAGCTGAGTTCATAATGGTTGTATTGCTAGAATATAACGAAGATTGAGAATATAGTGCTATATTCGTGTATTCTTGATATTCGTCATCTTCGTTATATTCTAGCAATACAACCATTAGGAACTTAGCTCTAAGATCAATTCGCAATGCGGGTATATGTTCGCTTCGCGAATGAAACTTGAAGCTGAGTTGCTAATGGTTGTTGCTAGAATATAACGAAGATTGAGAATATAGTGCTATATTCGTGTATTCGTGATATTCGTCGTCTTCGTTATATTCTAGCAATACAACCATTAGGAACCCAGCTTTAAGTTGAATTCGCAATGCAAGCAATATAGGTTATAGTAATCGCATTGCGAATTCAACTTAGAGCTGAGTTCATAATGGTTATATTGCTAGAATATAACGAAGATTGAGAATATAGTGCTATATTCGTGTATCCGTGATATTCGTCGTCTTCGTGATATTCTAGCAATACAACCATTAGGAACATAGCTCTAAGATCAATTCGCAATGCGGGTATATGTTCGCTTCGCGGATAAAACTTAGAGCTGAGTTGCTAATGGTTGTTGCTAGAATATAACGAAGATTGAGAATATAGTGCTATATTCGTGAATTCGTGATATTCGTCGTCTTCGTTATATTCTAGCAATACAACCATTAGGAACTTAGCTCTAAGATCAATTCGCATTGCGAGTATATGTTCGCTTCGCGAATGAAACTTAGAGCTGAGTTGCTAATGATTGTTGCTACTTGCTAGAATATAACGAAGATTGAGAATATAGTGCTATATTCGTTTATTCGTGATATTCGTTGTCTTCGTTATATTCTAGCAATACAACCATTAGGAACTTAGCTCTAAGATCAATTCACAATACGAGTATATGTTCGCTTCGCGAATGAAACTTAGAGCTGAGTTGCTAATGGTTGTTGCTAGAATATAACGAAGATTGAGAATATAGTGCTATATTCGTGTATTCGTGATATTCGTCGTCTTCGTTATATTCTAGCAATACAACCATTAGGAACCCAGCTTTAAGTTGAATTCGCAATGCGAGCAATATAGGTTATAGTAATCGCATTGCGAATTCAACTTAGAGCTGAGTTCATAACCATTAGGAACTCAGCTCTAAGTTTAATTCGCGATGCGAATATAAATTCGCGTAACATTCGCAATATATAAAATAATGATGAATATTCGATTTCGACGAATATATGATGAATATTCAATCGAATATTCGCGAAATATCGCCAAATCGAATATGGCACCTCCAGCTCATCACTAGCAGAAATACCTATTCTTGTCCGCCAAATGGACAAGAATAGGACATGTTCTATTTTTTTATAGAAAAAATATGCGGCTCGGACGCGGACCACAACAACGGAGGAGGAGATCAGAAAGAGCAGAAACAGGAGAAGAGCTCACACTGATTTATCAACAGTCTGCAGTATCAACATCTTGGTTAGGGACTTACACTTTGTAGAAGCCAAATGGCTGTTTAGAACATTGCATAACAATCAGTGCAATAGTGTCCATAGTATTTATTGAGGAAATGACCGCCTTAAGCCTTTTTATGGCAGTATTCCCATGCATAAGTCTTTTTATGGTGCTGTATTGGAATAACGTAGTGCCACTAAAAGGAGAAAAAGCTTGCAGGTAGTTGAGCGCCTATAGCAATCAACCGGGTCACAGCATCACGGTGGTCATTGTCATATATTTCATAAATACAACTCATAGATTGTAAGCTCTTGCAAGCAGGGCCCTGACTCCTATTGTTTCAGTTGTATATTAGCCAGTTACTTTTGTTTTGTACATTAACCCTATGAATTTGTAAAGTGCTGCGGAATATGGTGGCGCTATATAAATAAATATTATTATTATTATAAAGTGTCACAGTCCCTCCCATGACAGAGGTGAGAAGATCTGAGAGACTGGCAGCACGTGAGGGTATATGACAGTCTCTCTGTTTTTCATCTTGCAGTGTAGTTGTTTGGTAATGACCATACCTCTTGTCAGGGGCTGCTTGTGGTCATTACTGAGGCTTTATTTAGTTCTAACTCACACTGCTTACCATGCGGTTGATATTTCCTGCCAGAGTGTGCTGTTCCTTTGGATCTTCTGCTCCTCCATTCTTCTTTAAGGTAAGTGCATTTTGTTTTGTATTTTCTTGTTCGCTTGTGTGTGTTGTTGTCTAGTCCTCAGGGAGACACTGGTTCCTTCATCTGGGGAGGAACCAGTAGTCTTATTCCCTGCCACCACTCCTAGGGCCTTCCAGTGTCTCCAGGGCTAAAGTTCCGGTGTCTGACTATTTCCACCTTCAGGGTCTACTCATACTGGCAGGAGTCAGGGAGAGGTCTAGGGATTCCTAGGAGATCACCATACCTCTCCCTTAGCCTGGAGGACTAGACTCCGGTCTATTCCTTCTGTGTGTTATCTGGTGTTATCCTCTCCTCATTACCCGTGACAGCAAATTAAGAGAAAAGTGACTATAAATTTGTGCCAGTTTGATAGAAAGGAACATTGAACTTTGTAGGTTGGGGCCACCACAAAAGGAACAGTGCATGAACATAATTTCAGTGAAAGGTAACACACATATTGTGGACTTCACTGTGTTTGTTTGGGGAGATGCTTCAGACACCCTTCCATAGTACTGAGAAAAACTGTTAAAGGACTACACCCCACAGTTGAGCATTGTAGTGATTTATTGAGAGTAAGAACTTATTGTGAGAAGGACTTTACACCCCTTGGCTGAATTGGGAAGTTTGCTTTGATTAATTTGGAAGTCATTTATTGTATGGTCTATAACAGTGGTGCCCAACCATTTTTCGTCTGAGGGCCGCACAAGACTTGGTATAAATTTCGTGGGCCGGAACCAGGTACCTTTGCCAGAAAGAAATGCAATAGCTGTGAGGGCGCACATGTGAGCATTACTACTGTGAAGGAACAAATATCCGGGCATTTTTTCTGTGAAGAGGGCACATATCAGGTCATTATTACAGCGAGGGGACACGTGGGAGCATTACTACTGTGAAGAGGGCACATATCTGGCATAACTACTGTGAGGGGGCACGTGTGAGCATTACCACTGGAAGAGGGCACATATCTGGCATAACTACTGGGAAGAGAGCACATATCTGGCATAACTACTGTGAGGGGGCACATGTGAGCATTACCCCTGTGAAGAGGGCACATATAAGGGCATAACTACTGTGAGGGGGCACACATATGGACATAACTACTGTGAGGGGGCACATATCAGGGCATAACTACTGTGAAGAAGGCACATATCTGGCATAACTACTGTGAGGGAGCACAAGTTAGCATTACTACTATGAAGAGGGCACATATAGGGGCATAACTACTGTGAGGGGGCACATATCTGGGCATAACTACTGTGAGGGGGCACGTGTGAACATTACAGCTGTGAAGAGGGCATATATCTGACATAACTACTGTGAAGAGGGCACATATCAGGGCATGACTACTGTGAAGAGGGTACATATCAGGGCATAACTACTATAAGGGGGCACGTGTGAGCATTACTGCTGTGAAGGGGGCATATATCTGGGCATTATTACTGTGAGGGGGCACGTTTGAACATTACAGCTGTGAAGAGGGCATATATCCGGCATAACTACTGTGAAGAGGGCACATATCTGGGCATAACTACTGTGAGAGGGCACATATCAGGGCATGACTACTGTGAAAAGGGTACATATCAGGGCATAACTACTATGAGGGGGCACGTGTGAGCATTACTGCTGTGAAGGGGGCATATATCTGGGCATTATTACTGTGAGGGGGCACGTGTGAACATTACAGCTGTGAAGAGGGCATATATCTGGCATAACTACTGTGAAGAGGGCACATATCAGGGCACAACTACTGTGAGGGGGCACGTGTGAGCATTATGGCTGTGAAGAGGGCATATATCTGGGCATTATTGCCGTGAGGGGGCACATGTGAGCATTACAGCTGTGAAGAGGGCACATATCTGGACATTATTACTGTGAGGGGAACGGGCTGTGAAGAGGGCAAATATCTTGTCATTATTACTGTGATTGGGCATGTGATGTATACAGGTGTGTAATGTATGTAGTGCAGTATTTGATGATCACACACTGTCCTACATACATTACACACATGTATACATCACATACTGCGCTGTCACCTTCTTCTGCAGGTCTACCTTGATGTCTGGTCTTTAGGCTTCAGTCGGATCCTCCACCGCCATGCTTGCGCACTGTGCCCGACACCACCAGGAGCTGGCCCCTCCTCCTCTCATCTCCCACCAGCTTCTCCTACTACAGGGCGCTCTATCGCTCCAGCACCCGCCCAAACTTACCAATAGCAAAGCTCCTTGCTGTCTGGAGCCTTGCTATTGGTTATTGCAGGCACAGGCAGCGTCGCTTTGCTGTCTGTGCCGTTCGCAGCACACCCTGCGCTAATAAAGTCCCGTTTCTGTGCGGGCCGCATGATACGGCTTCGCGGGCCGCATTTGGCCCGCGGGCCGTAGGTTGGGCATCACTGGTCTATAACATTATATACAGCCTTGGGAAAACTGTACATGTAACCTGGAAACACTGAATTACTTTTGCAAGTGCCTGTGTGTTATATCCCTAAATGTCTTGTTCTAGGTGTCAACAAAACCCCTGAACATATCACGAGTATACAAAAACCAGGCAAATGGATCAGAGAAAACAAAATGAGACTTTATTAAACATGACCAAACACAAAAGACATAATCCTGGACCAGCAGGCAAGGTAAACAGGGGCAGAGGGATAACCACTGGACCAAGTGCACTGGTTTGACTTGGGGCCAAACCCTAAGGGCGGTGGTCAAGTAAACGTTTGATCTTCACATTACCTCTAATGATGGGGATAGACTTTCCTGAGGGTTCACCTGGTCTCTATCTCCTGGGAGACAAAAATAGATGCCTGAACCCCATGCAGAACTGGATGCATATTGGTCCCAGGCAGAGCTGCACTGAAAGGAGACAGGCAGATGCCTTGATCCCATGCAGAACGGATGAATGGCAGTCACAGACAGAGCTGCTCAGACATGAGACAGGCAGATGCCTGGAACCCATGCGGAACAGATGTATGGTGGTCACAGACAAAGCTGCTCAGACATGAGACAGGTAGATAAAACATACACAACAGAACCCATATGAAATGGGGAGCATGGTGACAACAATGAATTACCAGGCACTGACACATATCATGGTAGAATGGCAAACACTTAGGGGTATACACTCTGCAGAGTCAAGCTGGAGACTGACTGCCTCAGACATACAGCCCACAGGTCTAAATAGCTGGTTAACAAGAGCACCAAACCACCTGTTAATCAAGCACACACAGACCAAGGAAACATTAACCCTACAAACACAGAGCATACAGGTCACAGAAGACAGTTCACACATTGCAGAACACTGTAGCCCGCACACATCACACAAACAACCAGCACACATGGGAATAGTCAACCACAGCCAGTATGTGAGTACAAGCAGACAACCTACACAGCAGCACAATGTGACAGTGAACCATACTGTGATACAAGACAAGGAATACACAGACACACAGGACACAATTCACAGACCGAAGGCTGCAGCCAGCATGCACCACCCAAGCAACCAGCATACATTGGAGACCTCCCACGCAAGGGCGGAGGCACCCATTATACACAGCAACACATGTCACAGTGAACTGCCCTGTGATACAAACACATTCACAGGCCCACAATCACACACAGGAGCCAGCATGCAGCAGACCGGTAACCAGCATACATGGGTAACAGCTAGAGATGAGCGAATTTTTCAAAAATATGATTTGCTGGTTCGGCAAATTTTTGGGAAAAATTAGATTCGATCCGAATATATTTGTGGTGAATTACGTAAAAAAACGGCTATCACCTGGTTGCTGAGAGCCTTTATAATGCTGTGCCTTGCAGTAACACAAAAAGGGAGTCTGCTTTGGTAGTGAAATAATACTTTGAGTCCATATGACATGCAAATGACAGGCACAATCAATCGATATGGAACCGCACTTGCCAGATCATATGGTCCACCGGAATGCAACAGCCAACCTGGAGCCCCAGATCCATACAGGCTCCTATGCAGACGATTCAGGAAGAGATGATGGAGGCAGCATGTCCAGTTGAAAAATCCCTTTATTTGGGAACTGCTCACATGAATTACATGAATATAAAAAGTTTCTACGTTTCGGCTATCACATAGCCTTTGTCAAGTGCTTGACAAAGGCTATGTGATAGCCGAAACGTAGCAACTTTTTATATTCACGTATTTCATGTGAGCAGTTCCCAAATAAAGGGATTTTTCAACCGGACATGCTGCCTCCATCATCTCTTCCTGAATCATGTAAATGACAGGCGTCGCTCTTAGAATCACTGCACACTTCACTTATTTGGGCAGTCACGGGGCCAAAACTTACCAAATAACTCAAGTATCAACTCAACCTTACCGGTCAATATTAGTGTCAAGAAGAAGCACACTCGTTTTACACCATCGTCAGCTAAATCCACATAGATGTCTACAGAACCTGTTCTATTAAACGTTTATACAAGTAGAGCCCCCCTGACATATTGGAGAGGGTGTCAGCAGTAAGCTTGTGTTGACTAATTATTTTGCCCTTCCTCTGATCCATCAGAACAATAAGTCCCCAAAAAATTGATCCTGTCTGTTGAGCATTTGCCTTCACTCGGTCAGCATTTGGTCAGAAATCAGTATTATTAAGTATTGATTATTCAGTAATCAGTATTGCTAATGCCAAAAAAAGACAGCAGTGGATCTAAAACAGAGATAATACATGAACGGAATATTTGCATGTCTTCCGTGTATTGTACCCACTCCTGCCTTTGGCTACCAAATCATAAGCCAATTCTGATGGGAACATACAGGCCTTACAGCTGCTACACAGACAGGATCCGTTGTACGTCTCATTTTTCCATCTTTCTGACAGATCAGAAAAAGGATCAAATAAAAGATGATGGCAGCCAAGCCAAAAAGGCAAAATAGTGGCCCAGTCATGAAGTGGGAAGGGCGGGAACAGCATGAGGAGACCACAGAGTGGCCGAATGACAGAATCTGGAGGTGGTGGCGGCATGAGGAGGCCACAGAGTGGCACAATGACAGATTGCGGAGGTGGCAGCAGCATGAGGAGGCCATAGAGTGGCATGACAACGAGAGATTGCCGAGGTGGCAGAACATAGTAACATAGTAACATAGTATATAAGACTGAAAAAAGACGTTTTTCCATCCAGTTCGGCCTGTTTCCTTCAAGTTCATCCAGAGGAAGGCAAAAAACCCCTGTGAGGCAGAAGCCAATTTTCCCCACTTAAGGGGAAAAAAATCCTTCCTGACTCCAATCAGGCAATCAGAATAACTCCCTGGATCAACGGCCCCTGTCTAGTAGCTATAGCCTGTAATATTATTACACTCCAGAAATACATCCGGTCCCCTCTTGAATTCCTTTATTGTACTCACCATCACCACTAGTGATGAGCGACAGGTGCCATATTCAATTTCGATGAATTTCGCAAATATTCAATAGAATATTCGTTTCATATTCGTCAAAATCGAATATTCGTCATTATTCTAGTTATCGCGATTAATATGCGATTTAAATAATCGCATATTGCGATTTTAACTTAAGGCTACTTTCCTATTGGTTTGATATCTGGAATTATAGCGAAGATGACGAATATGACGAATGTATTCTTCATATCCCTCAAAACAAAGATAACGAAGTTTTCTTCATCATTTTAGCTACCTATTCGTCAACTTCGCTAATTCTAGCAATCAAATAGGAGGGTTGACTATTGAGACAGCTGTGTTTAATTCGCTATGCGATTATATTACTTTGCTTTTTTTAAAAAATAAATAGAATAATTATAATACTTGATAATTATTATAATTATTCTATTTATTAAAAAAAATATATATATAATCGCACAGCGAATTAAACACAGCTGTCTCTATAGTCAACCTTCCTATTTGATTGCTAGAATTAGCGAAGTTGACAAATAGGTAGCTAAAACGAAGATGGAGAATACTTCGTTATCTTCGTTTTGAGGAATATGACGAATACATTCGTCATATTCGCTAATTCTACCAAGCCAACCATACTCATGGAGCGTCCCCATCACCATGGGAACGTCTCCATACTAAAATGTACTGTCAGATTTGAGAATTACGTTGAAATCGCAATGCGATTAATATAACTTGAATTAATCGCATTGCGATTTCTACTTAGACCTGGTTTACTATGGTTGGCTTGGTAGAATTAGCAAATATGACGAATGTATTTGTAATATTCTTCAAAACAAAGATAACAAAGTATTCTCCATCTTCGGTTTAGCAACCATAGTAAACCATGTCTGTTGAAATCGCAATGCGATTAATTCAAGTTATATTAATCACATTGCGATTACAACTTGGCACTGCTATCTTAAATATTAGGCTAGAATTAACGAATATGGAATATAGCAGCAGTGCTAAGTAGAAATCGCAATGCGATTACTTCAAGTTATATTAATCGCATTGCGATTTCAACTTAGCACTTCTGCTATATTCCATATTCATTAATTCTAGCCTAATATATAAGATAGCAGTGCACTGCTAAGTTGTAATTGCAATGCGATTAATATAACTTGAATTAATCGCATTGCAATTTCAACGTAATTCTCAAATCCGACAGTACACTTTAGTATAAAGCAGTTCACATGGTGATGGGGACGCTCCATGAGCACGGAAGTCGGCAGAAGCGGCAACGGGCACTGACTGGAGCAGACAGGAAGCCAGGAATCCTCAGGACAGGTAAGAACTACTTTTGGGAAGTGGGAAAGAAAAAAATATACAGTTGTGTTCAAAATTATTCAACCCCCACTGAAATTCAGTGTTTTGGCCAGTTTGACATTGATTTTGATCATTTCAGTCATCTTGGTTACAATTAAATCAAAGAGGCACTTGTACAGTTGTGTTCAAAATTATTCAACCCCCAATGCTGTAAAGGGTTTTAGGGAATTTAGTGTACATTTGTAATTGTGTTCAGAATGAAATCTTACAAGGACTTTTTAGAGAACCAAATGCAACTAAAATGAGATCAATTGTTTTTGTAATACAGTATTAAATGTTTTTTTTGTCATTTCTTCATTGGCACAATTATTCAACCCCTTAAAGACGACCACTCTTAAGAACAGAGGTTCATTCAAGTGTTTTCGATCAGGTATTAAAAACACCTGTGGATGTCAAGGAGCAGCAATCAAGCAAAATAAGTCCCAATTAGGCAGATTTAAAATTACTGTGATACTCAGCTCCTTCTAGACATTTACTGGTGTGTTTACAGACATGGTGAAGTCAAGAGAATGGTCCAGGAAGACAAGAGGTGATTTCTCTTCACAGGAAGGGCAATGGCTATAAGAAGATTGCAAAGATGTTAAACATACCAAGAGACACCATAGGAAGCATCATTCGCAAATTCAAGGCAAAGGGCACTGTTGAAACGCTACCTGGTCGTGGCAGAAAGAAGATGCTGACTTCGACTGCTGTGCGCTACCTGAAGCGCAAAGTGGAAAAAAGTCCCCGTGTGACTGCTGAGGAACTGAAAAAAGATTTGTCAGATGCGGGAACTGAAGTTTCAGCTCAGACAATAAGGCGCACACTGCGTAATGAAGGCCTTCATGCCAGAACTTCCAGACGCACCCCCTTGCTGTCTCCAAAGAATAAGAAGAGTCGACTGCAGTATGCCAAAAGTCATGTGGACAAACCACAAAAGTTTTGGGATAGTGTTCTGTGGACTGATGAAACAAAATTAGAACTGTTTGGGCCCATGGATCAACGCTATGTTTGGAGGAGGAAGAACAAGGCCTATGAAGAAAAAGAACACCTTGCCTACTGTGAAGCATGGCGGGGGTCAATCATGCTTTGGGGCTGTTTTGCTTCTACAGGTACAGGGAAGCTTCAGCGTGTGCAAGGTACCATGAATTCTCTTCAGTACCAGGAGATATTGGATGAAAATGTGATGCAGTCTGTCACAAACCTGAGGCTTGGGAGACGTTGGACCTTTCAACAGGACAATGATCCCAAGCATACCTCCAAGTCCACTAGAGCATGGTTGCAGATTAAAGGCTGGAACATTTTGAAGTGGCCATCGCAGTCACCAGACTTAAAACCGATTGAGAACCTCTGGTGGGACTTAAAGAAAGCAGTTGCAGCGTGCAATCCTAAGAATGTGACTGAACTGGAGGCTTTTGCCCATGAAGAATGGGCGAAGATACCCGTAGATCGCTGCAAGACACTTGTGTCAAGCTATGCTTCACGTTTAAAAGCTGTTATAACTGGAAAAGGATGTTGTACTAAGTACTAAGATTGAATGTCACTTGGGGGTTGAATAAAACTGATAATGATGTGAGCACAGAAAGGACATTTGTGGTTATTTCATTATAAATGTTATGTTATATTTGTCTGACTTACAAGGGCCTCTTTGATTTAATTGTAAACAAGATGACTGAAATTATCAAAATCAATGTCAAACTGGCCAAAACACTCAATTTCAATGGGGGTTGAATAATTTCCAACACAACTGTAAGTCAGACAAATATAACGTAACATTTATAATGAAATAACCACAAATGTCTTTTTTGTGCTCACATCATTCATTACTCAGTGTGCGCCTTATTGTCTGAGATGAAACTTCATTACCCGCATCTGACAAATCTTTTTTCAGTTCCTCAGCAGTCACAGGGGGACTTTTCTACACTTTGCGCTTCAGGTAGCGCACAGCGCAGCAGTCAAAGTCAGCATCTTCCTTCTGCCACGACCAGGTAGCGTTTCAAAAGTGCCCTTTGCCTTGAATTTGCGAATGATGCTTCCTATGGTGTCTCTTGGTATGTTTAACATCTTTGCAATCTTCTTATAGCCATTGCCCTTCCTGTGAAGAGAAATCACCTCTTCTCTTGTCTTCCTGGACCATTCTCTTGACTTCACCATGTTTGTAAACACACCAGTAAATGTCTAGAAGGAGCTGAGTATCACAGTCATTTTAAATCTGCCTAATTGGTGCTTATTATGCTTGATTGCTGCTCCTTGACATCCACAGGTGTTTTCAATACCTGATCGAAAACACTTGAATTAACCTCTGTTCTTAAGAGTGGTAGTCTTTAAGGAGTTGAATAATTGTGTCAATGAAGAAATCACAAAAAAAAAAAACATTTAATACTGTATTACAAAAACAATTGATGTAATTTTAGTTGCATTTGGTTCTTTAAAAAGTCCTTGTAAGATTTCATTCTGAACACAATTACAAATGTACACTAAAATCCCTAAAACCCTTTACAGCATTGGGGGTTGAATTATTTTGAACACAACTGTAACTAAAAAAAAATAAAAAAAATATGAATATTCGAAATAGCGAATTTATAGAGCTATATTCGAAATATTCGCGAATTAGCGAAGTGCCGATATTCGCTAAAATAATTCGCTATTTTAATATTCACGCTCAATACTAATTACCACCTCCTCAGGCAGAGAGTTCCATAGTCTCACTGCTCTTACCGTGAAGAATCCTTTTCTATGTTTGTGTACAAACCTTCTTTCCTCCAGACGCAGAGGATGTCCCCTCGTCACAGTCACAGTCCTGGTGATAAATAGATGATGGGAGAGATCTCTGTACTGACCCCTGATATATGTATACATAGTTATTAGATCTCCCCTCAGTCATCTTTTTTCTAAAGTGAATAACTCTAATTTTGATAACCTTTCAGGGTACTGTAGTTGCCCCATTCCAGTTATTACTTTAGTTGCCCTCTTCTGAACCCTCTCCAGCTCTGCTATGTCTGCCTTGTTCACAGGATTTGTAAAGAGGTAGGACTATGTTCTCATGACGGGTATCTATGCCCCTTTTAATGCAACCCATTATCTTATTGGCCTTGGCCTGACACTAGTATTTACAGCTTAGTTTGCTGTTTATTAAAATTCCTAGATTCTTTTCCATGTCAGTGTTACCGAGTGTTTTACCATTTAGTATGTACGGGTGACTTGTATTATTCCTTCCCATGTGCATAACTTTACATTTGTCAGTGTTAAACCTCATCTGCCATTTCTCTGCCCAAGCCTCCATTCTATCCAGATCCCTCTGTAGCAGAAAACTGTCCTCTTCAGTGTTAATTACTTTACACAGTCTAGTGTCATCTGCAAAAATAGATATTTTACTGTGCAAGCCTTCCACAAGATCATTAATAAATATATTGAAGAGAATAGGTCCCAGTACTGACTCCTGAGGTACCCCACTAGTGACAGTGACCCAATCTGACTGTGTACCGTTAATAACCCCCCTCTGTTTTCTATTACTCAGCCAGTTCCTTACCCACATACAGACATTTTCTCCCAGTCCGAGCATTCTCATTTTATATACTAACCTTTTATGAGGTACAGTGTCAAATGAATTGGAGAAGTCCAGATATACAACATCCATTGATTCGCCGTTGTCAAGTCTAGAGCTTACCTCTTCATAGAAACTGATTAAATTCGTTTAGCATGACCGATCCCTCATAAAGCCATGCTGATATGGCGTTATTTGCTTATTTTCATTGAGATACTCCAAAATAGCATCTCTTAGAAACCCTTCAAACAGTTTACTAACAACAGGTGTTAAACTTACCAGCCTATAATTACCAGGCTCTGTTTTTGGACCCTTTTTGAATATTGGCACCACATTTGCTATGCGCCAATCCTGTGGAACATTCCCTGTTAGTATAGAGTCCTTAAATATCAGAAATAAAGGTTTGGCTATGACATCACTAAATTCCCTCAGGATACAGGGGTGTATGCCATCCGGTCCTGGCAATTTGTCTATTTTAATCTTTTTAAGTCGCTGTTGTACTTCTTCCTGGGTCAGACAGGGCACTTTTAATGGTGAATTTACTTTTACATTCTGCATTTCATCTGACAGTTTATTTTCTTCAGGGAATATAGTGGAGAAAAAAAGATTTAGTAGTTTTGCTTTATCCTCTTCGCTCTCTGCAACACCCCCTTCATTGCCGTGTAGAGGGCCGACTCCTTCAGATTTATATTTTTTACCATTTATATAATTGAAGAACATTTTAGGGTTAGTTTTACTCTCTTTGGCAATTAATCTTTCGGTCTCTAGTTTGGCAGTTTTTATTAGTTTTTTACATATTCTATTTTTTTTCTTATAGTTTATCAGTACTTCCTGGCTCCCCTCTTGTTTTAGTGATTTATGTTCTTTCTTTATGTCATTTATTGCTTTCTTTAAGGTTCTATTTATCCACATTGGTTCCTTATTGTTTCTTAGCCTTGTATTCCTATAAGGTATGTACCTCTCACAACTAGATGTTACAATGTTTTTAAAAATCTCCCATTTTGTGGTTGTATTTTTATTTTTAAAGGGAACCTGTCATCTGAAACAGCGGTCCTAAACTGCTGGCAGGACCTTCAAGAGTACAGCAGTGGGATTCTGAGCACATATAACTTACTTATGCTTATGCGGCTGGCTTCTCAGAACAGCCAGCTGTCAGTCACAGCGAAGGGGCCGGGAAGGGGGCGTGGTCACTGCAACTTGAAGCAAGAAGGCCGCTGCCCCCTTGACTTCAAGCCTGGGCAGAGAGTCGCGCCAGCCGGGGATTAAAGATCGATTTTCTTACTACTGCCGCATCGGAATTTAGTAAGATATATGTGCTCAGAATCCCACTGATGTACTCTTGAAGGTCCTGCCGGCAGTTTAGGACCGCTGTTTCAGGTGACAGGTTCCCTTTAAGGACTTTGTCCCAGTTAGTTAGGCTTATGGCCTCGCTTAGTTGGCTAAATTTAGCTTTTTTGAAGTTTGGTATTTTTGTTCCTCCCTTTAGAAACTCTCGTTTGAAGGATAATTAGAAGGTTACTACTTTATGGTCACTATTTCCTAGGTGTCCCTCATCCTGCACATCTGTTGTTTGATCAGGTCTATTGGTTAATTCTAAGTCCAGTATGGCCGTCCCTCTTGTTGGGTACTGAACCAGTTGGGAAAGGTAATTGTCTTATACTATTGCCAAGAACCTGCTTCCTTTATGGAATGTACAGCTTTCAGTTTCCCAGTCTATATCTGGGTAGTTAAAGTCCCCCATAATATTGACTTCATTATGATTTGCCGCCTCATCTATCTCGTTTAGTAATAGATTTTCTGTGGACTCTGGTATATTGGGTGGTTTATAATAAACTCCTATGAGTAATTTATAATTGTTTTTGCCTCCTTGTATTTCTACCCACAGTGACTCCACATGTTCATGTCCCTCACTTATATTTTCTCGAAATGTAGGCTTTAGACAGGACTTCACATAAAGGCAGACCCCTCCCCCTCTCCTGTTTTGACAATCCTTTCTAAACAGATTGTAACCCTTTATATTAACTGCCCAGTCATAGCTATCATCCAGCGATGTCTCAGTTATTTCCACTATGTCATAGTCCTCCTTACACATCACTAATTCCAGTTCACCAGTCTTGTTAGTCAGGCTTCTGGCATTAGTATACATACATTTGAGAGGTTTATGTATATTTTTTACCCTACCCCTTTCATTCTGAACTGTTCTAGTCCCCCCTTCCCTCCCCCAGTCACACTAACTCGCCCCTGGTCTCTATCTGCACTATCTTCCCCTTCTATAATGTAATGACCCCTTTCCCCAGTCCCTAGTTTAAACACTCCTCCAACCTTCTAGCCATCTTTCTCGCCAACACAGCTGCCCCTTCCCCATTGAGGTGCAGCCCGTCCCTACGATAGAGCCTGTAGCCAACTGAGAAGTCGGCCCAGTTCTCCAGGAACCCGAACCCCTCCTTCCTAAATCAGTTCTTGAGCCACTTGGTTAACCTCCCTAATCTCCCGCTGCCTTTCTTGTGTGGCTCGTGGTACAGGCAGTATTTCAGAAAATACTACTTTTGAGGTCCTTGCCCTAAGCTTTTTAAGGACTCTCCACCTACATCTAACTTTGTCATTGGTTCCAATATGGACCATGACCGCTGGATCTTCTCCAGCCCCTCCCAGTAATCTGTCAACCCGATCCGCGATGTGTTGAACTCTAGCGCCGGGAAGATAGCACACTGTTCGGCAATCACGATCTTTGTGACAGATCGCCCTATCTGTTCCCCTAATAATGGAGTCTCCCACTACCAGCCCCAGTTTGGCCTGCCCTGCTCTCCTGGTCCCCTGCTTACTGGAGCTGACATTACCCTGACTGGCAGAGGAAGTGTCTGGCTGCAGCAGTTCTGTCCCTGAACTGACATCCCCCTCATCTGCCAACCGTGCAAACTTGTTGGAGTGTGTCAGATCAGGGCTAGCCTCCCTTGCACTTTTCCCTATACCCCGCTTTCTTACTGTTACCCAGCTAACTACCTCACTCTCCTCAGCCTCCTCACGGTCACTCTCCCCCTTATCTGCACCATAGAGTGCTTTCTCAGTGAGCAGTAATTTTTTTTCCAAATTGTCAGTGGCTATCAGTGTTGCAACTCGCCTGTTTAGAGACTTGATGCGCGATTTCAAACGGTTAATTTGCTCACATTTTGAACAAACATATACACTCTCGAACAGCTGTTCCAGGACTGCATACATCAGACAAGATGTGCACTGGACGGCGCTGTCAATAATGGAACTCATACTAAATGGGGATTACGCAGGAAAAGAGAAAGAAAAATACAATATAGAGCAGTGATGAGAATCTTACTTACTGTGGTCCCCTTACAGTAGTAGGAAGATTAGCTAGAATCAAGGAAGATCTAATGAATCTTTGTTTCTTGCTCCTTTTCCTAAACTACGGTTTCTTTAAACTCCACTTAAACAGCAGCCACTTAGTAATGCAAGCCTCAGGTAGAAGCATCAGGAGACCACAGAGTGGCAAGACGATGAGAGATTGTGAAAGTGGCAGCAGCATGAGGAGGCCTCTTCCTCTATTCATTTATAGAGAATATGGGACAGAACAGAAGGTTAAAAATTTCTCAACTTTATAAAGTGTTGCTTAAAACACGATTTAATAATACACATTTTACGGTACAAAGGGCTTGGCAAATTGAGTGTCCGGGAATTTCCCTCGAGGATTTGGATAATATATTAGTGATTTAAGTTTACTTTCCTATAATTTTAATCAAGTTTTTGTTCAGTTTAATATTTAATAAAGTTAATTAAAAAAATTAAGTGTTTCCTATGACAGGAGAGAATCGGCCAGTCTTCTGTTTATTCGACGATGTGGTTGCGATGGAGAATAAAAATATTTCTCTCCACCTGGAGATACATCCTGTCAAGATTGATGCAAGTGCGGTATTTGCTGCTCATCGAGCAAGATACTTCTGGGGAATCTGCCTAGCATGAACAGGCCTCTAGCAGCTACAGACAATGAAAAGACAAGGCTTGGAGCCCGGAAGAGTTGCTTAATGAACATCCAATAGGAATTGAGGTTGTGACTGCCCCTATAAGAGGTGGAAACCGTAGACAAAAACTCCTGAGCAGGGAAACATATTGGATGTTCATGCTAGAAACTTGTATTCCAAAAGGTTTGAATAAAAAACATGATTTAACATTGCAGTATATGTTAATGTGGGCTTCATGCTAAATAGGTGCCTCCACCTCTCTGGCT
>CM065592.1:276802270-277190414 GCA_033119425.1 Bufotes viridis
GCAACTAACCTTAGATTAAAGTGTAAAAATTAAGTGCCTTTTTTAAGCAAAGTCCTGTGCCACACGGGATGACAGGGGTGGGCACTGGCAGTGGGCACACTACAGTGAGTTGAAGTCGGCCTGACAAAACACTAGCAGCAGGCAAGCAGCTGAAATTACACTAAAGTGTAAAAATGAAATGCCTTTTTATGCAAAGTCCTGTGCCAGCCGGTATGAGTGGTGGGCACTGGCAGTGGGCACACTACAGTCAGTGGAAGTCAGCCTGACACACACTGGCAGGCAACTAACCTTAGATTAAAGTGTAAAAATTAAATGCCTTTTTTGATGCAAAGTCCTGTACCACACGGAATGACAGGGGTGGGCACTGGCAGTGGGCACACTACAGTCTGTGGGCCTGCAGCTCCTCACACACAGGCAGGCCAGGCAACTGCAATATGTATATAAAGGAAAAAAAAAGCAGACTAATGTTGCAGCCCTAAAAGGGCTTTTGGGGTGCTGTCAGGACGCTGTCCTTACAGCAGAGATCAGATGAGTCTTTCAGGACTGGAGTGGACACTGAATTCACTAGCCTAGCTATCGATTTCCCAATTAAATCAGCAGCTACTACACTCTCCTTCCTCTCACTAAGACTGCAGCTTCAGAATGAATCTAAAATGGATGCTGTGCAGGAGGTGGGAGGGTCTGGGAGGGAGGGTATGCTGCTGATTGGCTGGAATGTGTCTGCTGACTGTGAGGTACAGGGTCAAAGTTTGCTCAATGATGATGTATAGGGGGCGGACCGAACATCGCATATGTTCGCCCGGCAGAGGCGAACGCGAACAAGCTATGTTCGCCGGGAACTGTTCGCCGGCGGATAGTTCGGGCCATCTCTACTGTTCAACAGAAATGCTGGTGGAATGATTCCTTTCTATCCTTTCCCTACACCTTGAGTAATCTTTCCTTGCACTTGTAAATCATTTTTTTTTCCCCAAAATCAAGTCTCTCTTATCACTGTCCCTAGCGCCTGCAGACACGTCTCTCCCTGCACTAAGCACGCTGGTAAATGGCAGAATCTAAGATGGCTGCTGTATTTATAGGGCTGTGACATCAGAGAGCTGGCTGGCTGCTGATTGGCTGCATGCATGACATTATGGGTGATCCCGCCTTCCCAGAGTTCCTTGCCCCATGTCCTCATACGTGTAGCAGCCAGGAAAAATGTGATTCTTTACCATTCTTTACCACGAAGTGTGAGGAAATTCACATTCGGTGCCAATCAAATTTTTCCTGAAATTCGGATCGATTTACACTGTCAGGTTCGATAGGAACAGCCCACAGCCCACTAGTAACAGCCCACAGCCAGTACGTAGAACTGTGCAACCAGCCTGCACTGCAACTAGAGTCAAAGTGAACTGCACTGTGACACAAATTGCCTAATTAAAGTACTGTGAACCCAAAAAACAGCCTCATCATTGCCTTGCATTGCCAACATGCACTGCCACATCATTCCCCCTTTCTCCAGTACTTGAAGGGAGTCCTGCTTTCAACTCAAAACCCACCATTACCGAGGGCACCCCACATACCATCAGGCAGGAGACCCCAAACCAGGACGTGCATCGTGGAAAAGAAAAGGGGGTGTGCCCAAGAAGCACCAGACTGAGGACTGCTATTGTAACTACTACTACTCCTTTCCTGAACAGTACTACCACTCCTTTCCCCGTTACTTCTCGATTTGCTGCATATATTAAAAGTATCTATAGAAAAAAGAATTACAGTAAATAATTTATGTATAATTTTTTTAGCATAATAAAGAAAATATGATTCTTTTATTTTTATGGAGCTCAGTTGTTAACTTTCTTTTGTAAAATATCTAGCAGCAAAGACAGATTGGACTCTGTATTCACCTTAAACTATATTTAGAGCAATTTCATGTATCTGGGTCAGTTTCAACCACAATAGTACACTCAAAATTCCTATCTTCAACAGATGTTGCCTACATATATTGTGTTTTGTAATCAAAGTTATATTATTTCTCAGATTCCATTACATTTCCTAAGCTTTCAGTTTGCATTTGTTTGAATATTTGTCTTATATTTTTCCAACTTGTAGTTACAATATCTTTTTCAGTTACAATTCATTAATATGCAATAGACCTACCATTTGAAATATCTTCATTTACTGATTTACTTAAAGAGAACATGTCATCAACTTCATGCTGACTGTACTGAGGGCATTATAAAGTAGTGACAGAAATGCTAATTTCATCGGTGTGTCACTTATGAGCTAAAAGTAAGTGGTTGCCGAGAACCAGCATCATAATCATTGCAGCCCAGGCCTTGAAAAGAGTCAAATCTACCTTAGAAGAGTCATGGTTATTCATAATCTGCTCTCCCCGCCCATCTGCTAATGCTTGGCAGTTCTCTCCTAGCGAGAAAGGGAGAAAACTAGGTAGAAGACTGTTAATCATCAGCAGATGGTCAGGGAGAGCAGGAAATAATGAATAGCCATGACTCTTCTCAGGTAGATTTGACTCTTTTCAAGACCTGTGCTACAATGATTGTGATGCTGGTTCTCAGCAACCACTTACTTTTAGCTGATGTGTGGCACACTGCTAACATCAGCATTTCTGCCAGTACTTTATACTGCCCTCAGTACGGTCAGCATAAAGTTGATAACAGGTTCCCTTTAAAGGGGTTGTCTCACTTCAGCAAATGGCATTTATCATGTAGAGAAAGTTAATGCAAGGCACTTACTAATGTATTGTGATTGTCCATATTGCCTCATTTTCTGGTTAGACTCATTTTTCCATCACATTATACACTGCTCATTTCCATGGTTACAACCAGTGGTGGTCGTGCTTGCACACTATAGGAAAAAGTGCCAGCCTCTCTAGTGGCCGGGACCATGGTAACGCACATAGGCCAGCAATTTTTCCTATAGTGTGCAAGCACGGCCACCAATGCTGGATTGCAGCATGGTCGTAACCATGAAAACAAGCAGTGTATAATGTGATGGAAAAATGAATCAAGCCAGCAAAGGAGACAATATGGAGATTCACAAGACATTAGTAAGTGCCTTGTATTAACTTCCTCTACATGATAACTGCAATTTGCCGAAGTTAGTCAACCCCTTTAATATAAAATAATACCGATAAATCTAAATTCCTCTCTAATGTTTTATGTAAACATGTATCATGATCAGTATCACAATAGAACTAGGCTGGTTTGGCATCTAGAAGCTTTAGAAAAGCTGGCTGTAAAATTAATTTTTATCCACTTTCAGAAAAAGAAAAATGCATCATTTTTTAACATATTCTCCCTGTTTTTCAATGCACTTTGTCCATCTGCTAACAAACTTTTGTATTCTTTCATCAAATATGTTTTACGCTGAGCTACGAGCCACAAATGCAACACTGCCTTCACCATTAGGGCTCATGCACATGAACATATTTTCTTTCCGTGTCCGTTCCTATTTTTTTCTTTGCGGAACGTATGCGGAACCATTCACTTCAATGGGTCCTCAACGTTACTCTGTGTGCATTCTGTTTTTGTATGTTCGTCCACAAAAAAAAAAAAATGTCCTAATATTATCAAGGACTGTTCTATTAGGGGATAGCTGTTCCGTTCCGCAAAATACGGAATGCACATGGACGTCATCTGTATTTTTTGCGGATCCATTTTTGCGGACCGCAAAATACATACGGTTGTGTGCATGAGCCCTTAATTGCACAGACAGGGCCATGGCTAATTTGCAAATGATTTGCCACATAATCTACTGTCACTCGACTATCCAACAGAAGCAGTTCACATGCAAGCTCAATGTTGTGGCACCAGATACACCCTCAGACCATACAAAAAAAGGAATCACTGCAGGCTGCTCTTCTTTTGTGCAAATCACAAGTGGGGCCGCCATTGTTTTCCACACTGCAGTCACAAATAAACTGACATAAGACATTCAAACCTGCACAGCAGTGACTACAGAGATTATGTTGAAAGTGGCATTTTGCACAAAAATGTGACTTTCTGCTATGTATTTTACATCACTTTTCCACAGCCTGACAGACTTACTTTTCCATTCTTTTGATCTTTTAGAAGAACAGAAAAGTAAAGAAGAAAAATCTTGTATGTTAAGCATCCTTTATTTTCAGTTATGTACATTTTACATCCGTTTTAGCCATTTCCAACTGAGATCCATTATTTTAGATTGAAAAAAAAGTCCTAGTTTTTTTTTTTCTGTCTAAAGTAATGAATCTCAGATGGAAATGGCTAAAACAGATGCAAAATGTGCATAGCTGAGCATAATGGCTTTTTGTTTATTTTTCTGTTCTTCTTGTTCTGTTGATTTATGCAAGGAACTGGCATACATCATTTCTTAAATCTATGCCATCTCATAGCATACACTTTTTTTTTATTAGGATTGGTGTATCAAACTAACTTTTGTAAAAAGAGAGTTTTTTTCAGTTACAGCATGAGGGGGAAAATAACATGTTGGACACACCATTACATTGGAGTAACTGTTATGTTCACTATTTGACAAGTTTTGTATTACACAATATTTT
The DNA here is from genome assembly GCA_033119425.1 of Bufotes viridis. NCBI lineage: Eukaryota > Metazoa > Chordata > Amphibia > Anura > Bufonidae > Bufotes > Bufotes viridis. The sequence goes on from CM065592.1 coordinate 276,806,805, forward strand.
TGTATGTATTCTCTTTTATTGAATAACATGGTTTATAACATGGTAACATCTCAGAGTATTGTCCATCCATAGACCAAAATAGTATACATGAGGTTGGGGGCATATACAAAATAATACCGGCATTTACAAACGCTAAATCGTAGTCATCATATGAGAAATCGTCGAAACAGAAAGTCCTTGTGATTTGTTAAGACTGTCCATAGCCTTCTAAAATGATGATTATCAGTGCAGAGGATGGTACCTGAGGCGAAATATAATAAGAAAGTAGAAATGAGCAAAATAACCCTCAAAACAGAAAATAAAACGTAAGAACAAGAAAAGCGAGCAAGAGATATGAGACCGGCGGTGAGGCTCCATCTAGGCATGAGACACATGTAGCAAGAGAGATGTGGTGCTTTGTGTCAGTAGCATTCATTTTTTTTTATTATTATCATAAGCTTCCATCCCAGTACCAGAGGCCAAAAGAGTCTATCCAGGGCTGCCAGATCCGCAAATATTGTTGTCGTGTTGTTGTGTTCTTAGCTTCCCAACCTGCAAATTTTTCCATCCTGTTAATTTGCTGAATTTTTGCCTTCCATGAAGCAATAGATGGTGGGGATATATCTCTACATTTTGTGAATGAAAAGTTTAGCTGCTGATAGCATATGTGTGGCATGGTTGTGTTCGGAAGGAATAAAGGTGGGTTGTGGCAGCCATAGAAGGACTAATTCTGCCGTGATTGTTATAGAAATGGAACATATTGTACTTATTTCCTTTATTTATTTCCTTTTTGACCTATGTCCAGAATTGAGTGATTAAGGCCCCATTCACAAGAGCGAGTTTTCCATGCAGGTGCAATGCGTGACGTGGACGATTGCACCCGCACTGAATTCATTCATTTCAATGGGTCTGTGTTCATAAATGTTGTTTTTCACACATCACTTTTGCGTAAATTCTGAATTATCATCTTGCAGAAACAGTAAACCATCAGTCAGTAGTTGGAAGCAGTGTAGCACTGCAGTGGGGAAGCGACAAAAGGCTGTGCTGAAACTAATTTGCTTAGCCAAACAGCACACCGCCGCAGAGCTTTGGCAGGGTATGAGGGACCAGACTGAGCTGTGGCCCTCGCCACTCAACCTTTAACCAGGCATGGTTGTGTCTGATAATGGCTATAACTTGGTGGCGGCTTTGGAGCCTGGCAAGCTCACACATATACCATGCCTAGCCCATATGTTCAACTTAGTGGTTCAGCGGTTTCTCAAAACCTACTCCAATTTGCCTTAGCTACTGGTGAAGGTGCGCCACGTGTGTGCCCATTTCCGAAAGTCATCTACAGCTGCCACCAGTCTGGCAACGATTGCAATTGCCAACTCACCGACTGTTGTGCAAAGTGAGCATATGCTGGAACTCCACGTTACACATGTTGGCCAGGCTTTGTGAGCAGCAGAGGGCAGTAGTGGAACACCAGCTGTGACATGGTTGTCGCCTTTCCAGACAGCTTCCGCACTTCACAAGCGACCAGTGGGCATGGATATCTGACCTCAGTGAGGTTTTATGCAACTTTTAGGAATCAACACAGATGGTGAGCGGCGATGCCGCTGTAATCAGCATAACCATCCCACTTCTGTGTCTACTGAAACGCTCGGTGCTCACAATGAAGGCAGATGCTTTGCATGTGGAAGAGGTGGAAATGGGGGAAGACAGTATACAGAATGATAGCCAGACCAACCTCAGTTTGTCTTCTCAGTGTGAACTGGATGATGATGAGGCAGAGGAGCAGGAGACGGTTGCCTCCGCTACAGAGGGTTGTACCCATAGCTGGTTTATTAAATCTGTTCAGAAATCTGGGCAGAAGAGGAGGAAGAGGATGAGGAGATTGAGAGTCATCCTCCTTATGAGGAAAATGAGGTCTTGTCTGTTTGGACTCTAGCACACCTGGCTGACTTTATGTTATGCTGCCTTTCCCATGACCCTCTCGTTATACACATTTTGGCCAACACTGATTACTGGTTGTTCACCCTTCTCGACCCCTGATACAAAGAGAACTTCTCATCTCTCATTCCTGTGGTGGAGAGGACTAGCAAAAGGGTGCAATTCCAGAAGGTCCTTGTGGAAAAATTGCTCCAAAAATTTTCTGCTGACAATTCTGGCGGCACAGTACGTAGTTCCTTGCAGGCAAACGAGAAGGGGAGATGAGGGGAACATACAGCAGTTCCAACAGAGGCAGGGCAACACTCTCCAAGGCCTGTGACAGTTTCATGACACCTCGCCAGCACCCTCACCCTAATGCGCGGCTTGTGTCAGAAGGAGGGAAAAAATGTGAAAGATAGTGAAGGAGTGTGTAGCAGACTGTGTCAGCGTCCTTAATGATCTCTGTGCTTAACTAGAGATGGCCTTGCAGTTCGCCCGGCGTTCGTTTTGCGGCAAACTTTTCTAATTCGCAATTCGCCGAACATGCAAACATATGGGGATATTCGCCGGCACCATATTTTTTTACATTGTGAGAACTTTGACCCATGACACATCCATCAGGTGGTACAGGACAGCCAATTATGATGTTTCAGAACATGGACATAACCCCCTACCTTATAAATAGACCTGATCTGGCTGCCATTTTACAATCTGTCTTTTGTCAGTGTAGGGAGAGGTTGCTGTGTGGAGCAGGGACAGAAGGATAGTGTAAATAATGACACAAATCACTAGCTAATAGGTCCACAAAAGTCCTTTTAAGGACTGGTAAAGGTTGATTGGTGTGCAGTACAGAGGGGTGTAATACACTTATATTATATTGGATTTGTATAGTGCAGCATTGTGACTTGTGATCGGTTCTGCAGCGATACTACAACTACAAAGAGTGACAAAAGCCATTATAAAAAAGTATAACTGGTCTGATAGACCAATGGGCCCAAAAACAACATATAGAATCGGGGTGTTATCTAAGAATATACTAATCAAATAGTGTATTTGTGTGCTGCACAAATTTAGCCACTTTCACTGTGTTACCTCTGCTACACACAGTGATAAAATTTTAAATATTTTTTATTTATTTTTTAATTTAACTGATTATAGACCAGTTGACAACAAAACGACATATTGAAGCAGGGTGTTATATACATTCTTCCACATACACTGCACTTCTCTATAGACTTTTGTCACCGGGTCATTTAAAAAATGACAGGCAGAGGAAGAGGCAGGCCCCTAGGAGTGCTAGGGGTAGGGAAGGAGCACCAGGCCGGAGCCAAAGTGAGAAGTTGCAGAAGGTGAGTTCAATTTCGTCAAAGAACACACCAGACTTGGTTGAGTGGCTCACTCAGTCTTCCACTTCTGTACCCTCCTCATCCTCTCTATCTGCACCCTCTTCACTCCCTGCTTTGTGCATTCCCTAAGACACCCCCACCAACACCACCACCACCATATACCCTCCACTTGAGTTACAGGAATTATTTTCCGATCCATCAAAAGACATTTCCAATGCACAGCAATTCTTGGCATCGGATCAGGAAGAGGAAGTAACAAGTGCAACAGCCGCCACTCAGCAGTCTGACGACAGTACCCAGATCAGCCCAAGGAGGTTGGTCCCCGCTGTCGCTGCCTACTCAGAGATCTCTAATGTTAGTGGGGAAGGTGACGTTGATAATGACGTGTCTATGGACGTAACGTGGGTGCCCACAAGATAGAAAGAGGAGGGGAGTTCAGAGGGAGAGATGGACCAGCAGATAGTGAGGAGAAGCAGGCCGAACTTACATTGCACAGGAGGGACAAACCAGACTGCTAATGTATCAGGAGCGAGTCATCAACCATGTACGTTCACATCTAGCGCTCCCAGGACGCGGGCACATGGCTCCGCAGCGTGGGCTTTTTTTAATGTGTCAGCTGCTGACAATAGTGTTGCCATCTGCAGCCTTTGCAGTCAACGCATAAGTTGCGGTAAGCCCAACACTCACCTAGGGACGACCGCCTTAAGAAGGCATCTGGCCTCACATCACTGAGAGCAACGCCGTCAGAACCCACAAAGCCACACTCCAGGCTCTCACCATCCAGCCTCTACACCTTTTCCTTCTCCTCTCACATCACAATTGTCCTCCACTCTACCTTCCATCATGCCGTCCTCACGTTTGTCAGGAAAAAGGCAGGCTTCCGTGGCCCAAATGTTCGATCGTAAAAAAATGATGACGCCAGATAACCCTCTTGCCCCACGGATGACCGCTGGCTTGTCGGAAGTGATAGCCCGCCAACTACTGCCCTATACCTATACTATACCTATACTGCCGTGGACTCGGAGGCCTTTCGAAAATTTTTAGCCATTGGAACACCACAATGGAAGGTCCCAGGAAGGAAATATTTCTCGCAGAAGGGCATCCCAGAGCTATATGGACACGTTCAGCGGCAAGTGAATGTATCTCTGGCACACAGTGTCAGTGCCAAGATGCATCTTACCACAGACAGGTGGTCTAGCAAACACGGGCAGGGAAGGTATATTACTTTTACTGCCCACTGGGTGAACCTTCTGACGGCCGTCAAGCACATAACCCGTGGCACCCGTGTATATTTGGTTTTACCGCCACGGATTTCACGCAGGCCTGCCTCTTCTTCTCCTCCTCCTACTCCATCCTCCCTCCCCTCCTTGGCTTACTCCTTCTTTTCCGCTGCTACCGTCTCAGAACCTATTCGACATGCCAGTTTAGATGTTGCCATGCTGTGCTGTATTTGTTGTGCCTGGAAGCCAAGAGCCACCGGTCCTGCACTCCTTTCAGCTTTGCTTCACAGGCAGATCAGTGGCTAACACTGCTCAATTTGACAGTTGGTAATGTGGTGTGCAACAACGGTGCCAATCTGCTAAGCGCTGAAACAGGGCAAAATTACACACGTGCCGTACATGGCACACGTCCTGAACTTGGTCATGCAGCGATTCGTTGTCAAATTCCCCGGGGTCCAGGACGTCTTGCGGCAGGCCATGAAAATCGCTGGCCATTTCAGAAGATCTTACGCGGCCATGGCTCATCTTGCTGAAATCAAGCGGAGTCACAACCTGCCTGTCAGATGTCTTATTTGTGACTGCCTGAAGCGATGGAACTCAACTTGTATATGCTCGATAGGCTGCTCCAGCAGAAACATGCAGTTAACGTCTACCTGTACGAACTCTGCGGCAGGACAGGTTCTGGGGAGCTTGGTTTTATTTCACCACGCCAGTGGCTGCTTATGCGCTACGCATGCAGACTTCTGCGGCCATTTGAAGAGATCACCAAACTGGTTAGTCGCAGCCAGGGCGCCATCAGTGACATCGTACCTTAGTCCTTCTTTCTGGAGTGCGCATTGCATCGTGTCATTGATCAAGCCGTTGAGGAGACGGAGCAGGAAGATGAGGAAGTAGCAATGCTGGATGAATTCCCAGGGGGGGCTCCTCCATCTGAGACAAGTCAACAACAGGAGTCTGAAGAGGAGTCAGAGGAGGATGATGTCGGGGAGGAGGAGGATCAAGAAGAGCATGCTTTAAACCTTTCTGGGATCCCTCGTGTTGTCTGTGGATGGAGGGAGGTGAACGAGGACGACATTATCCTGGATGATGATCAGGAGCCAGGCGAATACAACGCTTCCAGTTTAGTGAAAATGGGGGCCTTCATGCTCCAGTCTTTTAAGAGGGACCCCCTGTATAAAAAGCATAAAGGACAAGGGTGGCAACTTATTTAGACCCCCGTTACCACCATCACAGAAGGTTGTCAGAATGTAGCACTTCCAGGCCTTCTTCAGAGAAATTCTGCTTTTTTGGGCGCTGGCAGAGTTTCCACTCACAGAGAAACAGTTGTGGGTACCAATACAACAGAAACTGCAAGAAGAGGACGGTTTGAAGATGTGTTGGTCACTTCTGATATGAGAACATTCTTTCAGCCGACCCATCAACAGCTGTCCTCCAGATCCAGCCTCAGGGATTGCCTAGACCAGCAGGTGTCCGACTACATTGGTTTAACGGCCGATTTGGCCACTCTAAGAAGTGATGAACCCCTGGACTACTGGGTGGGCAGGCTTGACCTCTGGCCAACACTTGCACAATTTGCAATGGAACTGTTGGCTTGCCCCTCATCAGAGCGGACTTTCTAAAAATGAATGAGGCATGGATCTCAGAGGAATTTAACACATGTTAACAGTAGACCATGTTTATTTAAAATTCCTCATGACACCCCATATCCGCCACCACCCATAACAATTTATGGTCCCTGTCTTTGTTAAATACAGCGGCATAAACTGCCTTTTATGTACGTTGAATGCCTCATTTTTGAGGTCTATAATGACTGACACCTTCTTCTGTATTCTATGAATGCCTAATGTTCCACCAGAAACAGAATACAAAGTTTTTTGCTGTCAGGTGTCGGCTAATTTTTGAGGCCTGTAATGGCTGACATTTACTTCTGTATCCTGTGAATGCCTAATTTTTCGAACTGGAATTTAAAATCAATGGGTCTGTGAACGTTCCTCTCAATTGTGGTATGCGGACACATTTAACAGACGTGTGAATGGACCCTATATGTAATTGTCATGTATTTACCGGCTGCTGTCAGTTCTGGCTGATTTAGGCCGAGCTATTACAGTAAAATCGAGCAATATTACAAAAAACACAATACACGTTATAACTGTACAAACGATTTATATAACTTAGTAGAAAAAAAAAAATTAAATTAAGGCAGTTTTTCCAAAAGCTAGATCAACTCATGCCCCCCCTTCATGGCCTTGCGTTGCCTCTCCTCCATGGCCTTTAAGCGCTCATGAACGGCCCGCATATCATGGAAATGCGCCCTATGCAGTTTGGCCAATTTGGCCTTAAATGTCTTCATTCCTGTTTGAAAAAAAATTAAAATGAACATTATTTGCAACTCTTATTAGACCTTTAATTTGTGGTGCATATGACTTTATGATCGCTTGCTATTACACCTTTTTGTGAGAAAAGCTGTCCATAAAATTGACTTATTTAACAGTTTTACATTTTTGTTTAAAAAGGTGTCTAACAAAGGGGTTATTTGGTATGATCTTTTTAGACAGCTGGTTGTTACAGGTGCGGCCAAACCTACTATTTTTCCTTATTTTATTGTAAATTGTCTTTTACACAATAAAAGCATTGTTGAACCAAAAACAATTCATGTTTTACTGTCTCCATATTTTGAGAGTCAAATTATTGTTTTTATGTGGCAATTGTCTAACGGTTGGGTCTCATTTTTATCAGAATGCACTGACCGATTGTTACTATTTTGGGGGGCATATGCCTCTTTAGCTAGCTTGGTGTTGCACTTTTAGTGATGTTAGGTTGAATAAATTCATATTTTAATTTAATTTTAAATTTTTTAATTTAACTTGCTCAGAGGAGGGGTAATATCAATATCATATGACATTTTTATATAGTCAATCGATATGTTGACGGCGGTACAAAATATGTCTGTTCCAGAATGAAGAGAAAAACGGTCCAGCTTCACTGAAAAAATACTTGAGGCTTTATTGAATCCCGTGCAGATAAAAACCAACATACAGCAATGCAAAAAATCGACCGGTTTCGGATCACTATAAGTGCGGACCCTTAGTCAGACTCATGATGTGCCTTGTGACATCATGACTAAGGGTCCGCACTTATAGTGATCCGAAACCGGTCGATTTTTTGCATTGCTGTATGTTGGTTTTTATCTGCACGGGATTCAATAAAACCTCAAGTATTTTTTTAGTGAAGCTGGACCGTTTTTCTCTTCATTCTGGGACTTGTTGTGCGTCAAGGTTCAGGGTGAGGTTCGGGCTCCTTGCTTACTGTGGTTGAGCGCGACACCTTCCTGCGTTGTTTTAAAATATGTCTGTTTGTCTATTGTTTAGCTTTTTTTTTTTTTTATTTAAAGTCTTTATACACATTGACGATTTAAATCTCAGTACGTTAGTTAGTGATCTTTATGATCATTATATGGTTTATTAGTTAGTGATATTTCAGTACATTATAATTTTATTTTGTTTGTTAGTTAATGATAATTCAATTGAGTTTAAAATTATTTATTTGTTAAATCAATGGTTTTAAAGTAGATTGAAGGGTTATTGGCCAGTGTTTTTTTTTTTGTTTTATTACTAGAGTGTATGTTATCGCCTCATTGTCGACCCGTTTAATGTACATGTTATGGATACATAATCATATTGCTATGTGCACATATTTACCCTTCTGCCGGGCTGGTGATCATCTCCTCTTCCTCCAAGTGCTGAGATGGGGTGGTGCTGGAGGGTACAGCACTTTCCACCTCCTTCATTTGCCCACATCTGGTGGGGGTGGCTCAATAGTCTGGGAGGGTCCAGCCTCCACCTCCTCTTCCTCTTCTACCTCCACAACCTCCACAGGTCACCTTTTCCGAATGGAGGCAATAGGAACGTCTGTGATCACAAAATGTTCAGATTTTAGATAAACAACTCCAAAATCTTAAGAACATTTGATATAAAAATATTCCAATATGGAGGGATCTATATATAATTGCAGTGGCTGCCATCTTTATGACGCATAACTTAATCCAAAATTAACAGTATGAAAAAAGACATCCCCTCCACAGTGTCTGATGGAACAATAGGGCAAGAGGAGACCCATGGAATGGGATTATCTCCTCAGTGTAACCTAGGATGATATAATTCTCTACACCAGAGTCGGCTACTTTTTAATCCCATCACTAACACAATAGGACAAAGGGACAAATAAACCCCACACATTCATTTGGAGTCTCTGAGCAGAGTTAACCCTTATTGCGTTTATGGATTCACATCTTCCTACTTTAATGGGGAATATGAAAAATGTGGCCTATAAACTCAACCAAAAAGTTCCTTCTCAACCAAATAGTTCGGAGTGGGGGTCCAAAGCCTGTAGGAAGGAGGCTAGGCATCAGGCTTCTACTGCAGACACAGTGATGGTTCTGTCCGTCACTTGTCTGGCACAAAGCCAACAACACATCACATCACCCAAAGAACATCATCCCCACAATGAAACATGCTGGTGGCAGCATCATGCTGTGGGGAACTTTTTTACCAGCCTGGACTGGGAAACTGGTCAGAGTTGAGGGAAAGATGGACAGGGATATTCTTAAGAAAATCCTGTCCCACTCTGAGCGTGATTTGGGGCTAGGACGGAGGTTCAGCTTCCAGCAGGACAATGACAACAAACACACTGCTGAAGCAACACTTGGGTGGTTTAAGGGGAAACATATAAATGTGTTGTAATGGCCTAGTCAAAGCCCAGATCCCAATACAATAGACAATCTGTGGTCAGGCTTGAAGATTGCTGTTCACAAGCGCAAACCATCAAATGTGAAGGAGCAGAATCAGTATTGCAAGGAGGAATGGGCAAAAACGCCTGTGGTAAGATGTGGCAACTGCTCATAGAGACTTATCCAAAGCGACTTGCAGCTGTGATTGCTGAAAAAGGTGGCCCTACAAAGCCTACAAAAAACTACCAGACTGTTAATGTAGTAAACAAATGTATTAAATAATCGATTTATTAATTATTAATACCATGATTAGCGTATATTAAAATAAAACATAACAAAGGGGACACAAGTGCAAGAAAAAGGCATCAGCTGGAGGGAAAACACAGCATGAGACAGCTCCTAACAACAATTATAATAAGACAATAAAGTGCAAGTGCATAATATAGGCCAAACGGCCAGTGATTAACAGTTGGGACAGTTACCCATGCTGAGCTCCCTCCAGGATGACTCCAACACGCGTTACGGCGTACCTTGGAGCCTGGAGTGTGGCTTTGTGGGTTCTGACGGCGTTGCTCCCACTGGGCTCGGTGATTTGATGCCAAGTACCTTCTTAAGGCGGTCGACCCTAGGTGAGTGTTGGGCTTACCACGACTTATGCGTTGACTGCAAAGGCTGCAGATGGCAACACTATTGTCAGCAGCTGATACATTAAAAAAAGCCCACACTCAAGTGGAGGTTATATGGTGGTGGTGGTGGTGGTGTTGGTGGTGGTGTCTTTGGGGGTGCACACAGCAGAGAGTGAAGAGGGTGCAGATAGAGAGTATGAGGAGGGTACAGAAGTGGAAGGCTGAGTGAGCCACTCAACCAAGTCTGGAGCATCCTTTGATGAAATTGAACGCACCTTCTACAACTTCCCATTTTGGCTCCGGCCTGGTGCTCCTGCCCTACCCTTACACCCCTCTGCCTGTCATTTTTTTAAATGACCTGGTGACAAAAGTCTATAGAGAAGCACAGTGTATGTGGAAGAAGGTATATAACATCCTGCTTCTATATGTTGTTTTGGTCTATACTCACACCAGTTTAAAAAAAAAAGAAATAATTTCAATTTTCTCACTGTGTGTAGCAGAGGAAAGAGGATAAATTTGTGCAGCACACAAATACACTATTCGAGTAGTATGTTCTTAGATAACACCCCAATTCTATATGTTGTTTTGGGGCCCACTGGTCTTTCACACCAGTTTATGTTTTCCTTTAAATTTTCTCACTGTGTGTAGCAGAAGTAAAACACAACAATAGCTGATCTCAGGGAGACCAGCTACAAAAAACACTGCGGAGCCTCACTTAAGAGTCTCAACACAGCAATCCGAAGTGCAAAGCTCCCTGGGAAACAGGAATATGCAAAATAAATAAATGTGGAGCCCCAGACCCATAACTGGGGCTCCACATTTATTTTGCATGTAGCAGAAGTAAAGCAGTGAAAGCGGATTAGTTTGTGCAGCACACAAATTAAATGCACTATTTGATTATTATGTTCTTAGATAACACTCCAATTTTATATGCTGTTTTGGGGCCCACTGGTCTTTCACACCAGTTTATGTTTTCCTTTAAATTCTATCACTTTGTGTAGCAGAGGTAACGCATTGAAAACAGATAAATTTGTGCAGCACACAAATACACAATTTGAGTAGTATATTCCTAGATAACACCCCACTTTAATATGTTGTTTTGGGGGACACTGGTCTATCACACCAGTTATAATACTTTTTTATAATTGCGTTTGTCACTCTTTGTAGTTGTAGTATCGCTGCAGAACCAATCACAAGTCACAATGCTGCACTATACAAATCCACTATAATATGCTTTCTATATTAGGAAGTATATTATAATTGTATTACACCCCTCTGTACTTCACACCAATCAATAGCACACCTTTTACCAGTCCTTAAAAGTACTTTTGTGGACCTATTAGCTAGCGATTTGTGTCACTATTAACACTCTAACCTCTTGTCCCTGCTCCAAACAGCAAGCTCTCCCTACACTGAGAAAAGACAGAATTTAAAATGGCAGCCAGATCAGGTCTATTTATAAGGTAGGGGGTATGTCCATGTGCTGAAACATCTTAATTGGCTGTACTGTACCACCTGATGGATGTGTCATGGGTCAAAGTTCTCACAATGTAAAACATATGGCGCCAGCGAATATCGCCATATGTTCTCATGTTCGCGAATTAGCAAAGTTCACCGCGAAACGACCGCCGGGTGAACCGCAAGGCCATCTCTACCACCCAGTAATCAGCACTAGTTAGAATGTGGGCAACTCTGCGGTCGTTGCACATGCACTGCAGCATGTAGTCATGTGTGCCAGGCTGCTCAGAGGCAAAGACAAGCTGTCCCCTATGGGAGGTGTATCACCTGTGTCCTCTATATCCCCCCAGCCACGCTCCATTGATGCCCATAAGCTGCTTTGGGTGCCATCCTGCTGTGAACACGGTTCCTCCTCCTCATCCTGCAGAACTGTGCCCTTGCTGGACAGTTGTGTACCTGGCCTCTGTTGGTGCAGGTACCCACCCTCCGAGCCACTTGTGAATGACTAACCCGATAACCATCGAAATGACCCCTCTTCCTCCTCCTCTTCTATCATCGCCCAAAGTGTTTTTTCAAGGAGACTTAGAAGTGGTATAGTAACGCTGAGGATTGCGTCATTGGTAGAGTTAAGCGAGCATTGCTCGGCCTAGCACGGGTTCGGCTCAAGCATCGCTATGCTCAGCACATCGTGGAGCTCGGCCGAACATTGCGTGTGCAAGAGCCTTTCCCTTCTACCCTGGCAAGTTGTCACCTTACTGCCCAGGCCATTTTTTGCAAATCTGACATGTGTCACTTTATGTGGTAATAGCTTTGGAACACTTTAACTTATCCAAGCCATTCTGAGAATGTTTTGTCGTGACACATTGTACTTCATGATAGTCATAAATTTGAGTCAATATAGTTCACCTTTATTTGTGAAAAAATCCCAAATTTTCAAATTTCAATTTCTCTACTTTTATAATAGATAGTGATACCTCATATAATAGTTATTACTTACATTTCACATATGTCTACTTCATATTTGGATCATTTTGAAAATGAAATTTTATTTTTTGGGGAAGTCAGAAGGCTTAGAAGTTTAGAAGCAAATCTTGAAATTTTTCAGGAAATTTCCAAAACCCACTTTTTAAGGACCAGTTTAGGTCTGAAGTCACTTTGTGGTGCTTACATAATATAAACCACCCAAAAGGTACCCCATTTTAGAAACTAAACCCCTCAACTTTGTTAACCCTTTAGGTGTTCCACAAGAATTAATGGAAAATGAAGATGAAATTTCAGAGTTTCACTTTTTTGGCAGATTTTACATTTTAATCCATTTCCAGTAACAAAGTAAGGGCAAACAGCCAAACAAAACTCAATATTTATTACCCTGATTCTGCGGTTTACAGAAACACCCCACATGTGGTCCCAAACTGCTGTATGGCCACACAGCAGGGCACAGAAAGAAAGGAACGCCATATGGTTTTTAGAAGGCAGATTAGCTGAACTGGTTTTTAGATGTTATATCCCATTTTAAGCCCCCCTGATGCACCCCCTACAGTAGAAACTCAAAAAAGTGACCACATTTTGAAAACTATGGGATAAGGTGCCAGTTTTATTGGTACTATTTTGGGGTACATATGATTTTTAATTGCTCTATATTGTGTTTTTTGTGAGGCAAGGTAACAAAAAAATTGATGTTTTGGCACCTTTTTTATTTTTTACAAAATTCATCTGACAGGGTAGATCGTGTGCTATTTTTGTAGAGCAGGTTGTTACAGATGCAATGATATCAAATATGTTTACTTTCTATGTTTGTTTGTTTCAGTTTTACATATTAAAGCATTTTTGAAAAAAAAATTGTTTTTGTGTCTCCATTTTCTGAACTCCCTATTTTTTTTTATTTTTCTACCGATTATCTTATGTAGGGGCTCGTTTTTTTCATGAAGAGTTGACTTTTTTATTGGTACATTTTTGGGTACATATGATTTTTTGATCATTTATTATTACACTTGGGTCAAGAAAAGGATTCTTCACGGTAAGAGCAGTGAAACTATGGAACTCTCTGCCTAAGGAGGTGGTTATGGTGAGTACAGTAGGGGAATTCAAGATGGGACTGTATGTGTTTCTGGAGTGTAATAATATTACAGGCTGTAGCTACAAGAGAGGGGTTGTTGATCTAGGGCAGTCATCAGCAACCTACGGCACACCAGGTGTTGTGAAACTACATCTCCCATCATGCACACTTGCTTGGCTGTTGTCTAAACTCCCACAGAATTGAAAGGAGCATGCTGGGAGTTGTAGTTTCACAACAGCTGGAGTGCCGAAGGTTGATGATCCCTGATCTAGGGAGTTATTCTAATTGGAGTCGGGAAGGAATTTTTTTCCCCTTAAGTGGGGAAAATTGGCTTCTGCCTCACAGTTTTTTTTTGCCTTCCTCTGGATCAACTTGTAGGAAACAGGCCGAACTGGATGGACAAATGTCTTTTTCCGGTCTTATATACTATGTAATGTACTATGTAAAAGTGACAAAAAATTGGTTGTTTTGGTGCACTATTTATTTATTTTTCCAGCATTCACCTGAGGGGTTAGATCATGTGATATTTTTATAGAGCAGATAGTTACAGATGTGACAATACGTAATATGTCTACTTTTTCTTATTTATTTAAGTTTTACACAATAATAGCATTTTTGAATCCGAAATAATGCTAGTGTCTCCACAGTCTGAGAGCTATAGTTTTTATTTATTTTTTTGGGCAATTGTCTTAGGTAGGGGCTCATTTTTTGCGGGATGAGGTGATGCTTTTATTGATACCATTTTATGGGACATACGCCTTTTTGATAGCTTGGTGTTGCACTTGTTGTGATGTAAGGTGACATAATGACTTTAATTTACATTGACGTAATGGATTTTTTTTTCATTTATTTTTGTTTTTTTATGGTGTTTATCGGACAGGGTGGATCATGGGATATATTTCTTTTCTTCAGTTTTTTATTATACTTCTATAGTATATTTTTACTTAAAAACTTTATTAAAAACACTTTTTTTAACTTTTTTTTTCTTTACTTTATTTCTGACGTTCACTTTTGGGGGTCTGATCCCGTCTGCAATGCATTACAATACATCTGTATTGCTATGCATTGCCTGTTAGTGTACTACACTGAGTCATACACTAACAGGTTGCCTAGGAGACCAAGCCTGAGGCTGGATCTCCACGGCACCCGAAGAAAGAAAGGCCTGATGCTGTGCAAGGCATCAGGCTGCCTTCTGACAAATCGAGTCCCCCCCCCCCACAGCAGTGAGGGGACTCGATGCGCTCCCTCATCCTACACAAACCCCTTCTATGTCAAGGTCAGCGCGGACCGCGGCATAGAAAGCGTTAAACCGCCAGCATCGGCTTTTACAGCGATGCTGGTGGATACAGCAGGGGCCCAGCTATTAGGGACTGCTGGACCCCTGCAGTGATCGGACGCACACTGCTCGGGTGCCCGCCCGATCGCCATGGCGTACTATTACGTAAAATTGCTGGAACGCAGTGGCTTCCATGACGTAATAGTACGTCATGTGTTGGGAAGGGGTTAAATCTAATTTAGCCTCTATTTCTATGCAGAAGATCACTGTACAGTGAGGGAATCGGTCAGTGTGAGTCCCTGCTCTGACTCCATATATAGCTATGTCCATATATGGAGTCAGTGCTTGGGGAAACCCAGTGTATTTAAATCTAATTTAGCCTGTATTTCAGGAAATTTTCTGCTGGGATTCAAACTCAAGACCTTCTGCATTAGAGGCAAAGCACTTAACCACTCAGTTATAATATAATAAGAAAAAAAAGGCAGCACTCCAAAAATAAGTGAAAAACAGTGGATGGTTTATTAACCCATCTAACAGCAACTTTTCAGCTCACTCACTGGAGCCTTTGTCAAGCTGTGCAGGCATGTGCAAAAGTAGGAAAGGTATAAATAGTGAAATCAATCAACAAACATGATTACACAATTAAACAGTGATTCTTGCATACAGTGGGTACGGAAAGTATTCAGACCTCCTTAAATTTTTCACTCTTTGTTATATTGCAGCCATTTGCTTATTTTTTTTTCTCATTAATGTACACACAGCACCCAATATTGACAGAAAAACACAGAATTGTAGACATTTTTGCAGATTTATTAAAGGGGATGTCCGGGATTGGGGCCATTGTTTTAAATGTTTCCCCAACACATAAATATCTCCTACTTGACTATCCTACCTTTGGCTGCCTTTTCTGATGCCCCATATTTGTTATAGAAATGCTGAGCCGGAAGTGAGTATTTTTCCACATTCAGTGACGTACCGGGTTACTACTGCACTGAAAAGCCTCTTCTACCGGCTGGCAGGGAGCCCGGTGACGTCACTATCAGATGCAGAGCGCTGGGAGGAGCCGTACCTCGCGCCAAAAGATCATGCTAAGCCACGCCCCTCCAGTGCTAAGCCCCATGCCCCTTCGGTCCGTTGACATCACCGGGCAGGGCATGCTCACAAGGAAGGAGGCAAGGGAACTATGCTAATTAGCATAGTAACTGAATCCACTGTTAGAGAAAGAGAAGGCAGTGGGTGGACGCAAGGAGGCAGTGGGGATGTCAAGAGACATGAATATTTATGAGGAGGCGGAGTCTAGGCCGAGGCGAGAGACAGGTTTAGCCATGTGTGGCCGCGCTGCTCCAGGACCCACAGGGCAGTGCGGCCGGAAGTGATTTGAAGATAAACTAAAATAAAAACAATGAGTGGAGGACTGCTTTTAGCCATGTAGAAGTGGCGAAAATCACTGAAAATATATGGAGGGAACTTTTCTTAGATGGATAATGTGAGTAAACATTTTTTTTTTCAATAATTTGATCCCAGACAACCCCTTTAAAAAAGAAAAACTGAAATGCCACATGGTCCTAAGTATTCTACTCTTTGCTGTGACACTCATATATTTTTTGAAACAATCTTTATTTCTTTGTATAATCAAGTTTGACATATTGCAAATAAAGAGTGTACAGACATTGCAATTAAATAGAATTGTCAGTGACAACAGAACCATAGAACCAATGTTGGTAACAACAGCCGATCCAGACATAGCAAATATAAGGTTAGTAAACATGCAGAGAATTATTATGACATGCCAATGTAGACTGCAAATACCCCAATACTTCAATATACAGGATATGGATCAATAAGCGCCCAGTGAGACCAAGTGAGCCAGATCTTCATGAACTTATCATGTTTGTGGGCTTCCCAACTGGAAATCTCCTCTCGCCTCTATATTTTTTTTGAACCTTCCGCTTCCACTCTCCCAGAGTAGGCAGATTTGTATCTAGCCAATGGAGAGGAATGAGCAACTTAGCTGCTACAATAAGAATGGAAGCCAAGTCATGTTTAGAGACAGGGTTACTCGCCTCAGGGAGGTTGAGTAACGCCAGTTCCGGGGATAATGCAATGTCAGAGACACACACTTGATGGATGGTCTTTTCTATTTCCTTCCAAAAAGAAACAATACAAGGGCATTGCCACCAAATATGTATTAAAGAGCCAAAATCGTTATGGCATCTCCAGCACTCTGTGGAGTTGGTCGGGTGCAGTTTATGGAGTAGGACAGGAGTTTTGTACCATCTAGATAACAATTTAAAATAATTTTCTTGTATACTAATGCACCTAGAGGGACCATGAGACCGGTTTAAGATCTGGGATATCTCTTGTTCTGAAAAAGACCTATTGAAGTCCTTTTCCCATTGCAGTAAATAGAAGGGTTTTTGTAGGGCGGTATGTTCAAGCACATTTTTGTACAGATAAGTTATTTTACCCTTACGCGGTACATCTGTCATGGTGAACCATGTAGGGTTATTATCACCTTTTATACTGTAGAGGAAGTTCTCGCTAAGTTTTAAAAAATGGACATAATGTAATTGAGTCCAATATAAAGCCATATTTTTGTCCTGAAGTTCCTTCAAAGAAGGGACCTTTCTGCACTGTAAAAGATTCCCTACTGGTATATCCCCCAGACTCCTCCATATACCCAGGTCATCAGTAACATAGTAACATAGTAACATAGTACATAAGGCCAGAAAAAAGACATCTGTCCATCCAGTTTGGCCTGTCATCCTGCTAGTTGATCCAGAGGAAGGCAAAAAAGAAACCTGTGCAGTAGAAGCCAATTTTCCCCACTTAAGTGGAGTAAAAAATTCCTTCCCGACTCCAATTAGGCAATCAGAATAACTCCCTGGATCAATGACCCCTCTCTAGTAGCTATAGCGTGTAATATTATTACACTCCAGAAATACATCCAGGCCCCTCTTGAATTCCTTTATTGTACTCACCATCACCACCTCCTCAGGCAGAGAGTTCCATAGTCTCACTGCTCTTACCGTGAAGAATCCTTTTCTATGTTTGTGTACAAACCTTCTTTCCTCCAGACGCAGAGGATGTCCCCTCGTCACAGTCACAGTCCTGGTGATAAATAGATGATGGGAGAGATCTCTGTACTGACCCCTGATATATGTATACATAGTTATTAGATCTCCCCTCAGTCATCTTTTTTCTAAAGTGAATAATTCTAATTTTGATAACCTTTCAGGGTACTGTAGTTACCCCATTCCAGTTATTACTTTAGTTGCCCTCCTCTGAACCCTCTCCAGCTCTGCTATGTCTGCCTTGTTCACAGGATTTGTAAAGAGGTAGGACTATGTTCTCATCACGGGTATCTATGCCCCTTTTAATGCAACCCATTATCTTATTGGCCTTGGCAGTAGCTGCCTGACACTAGTATTTACAGCTTAGTTTGCTGTTTATTAAAATTCCTAGATCCTTTTCCATGTCAGTGTTACCGAGTGTTTTACCATTTAGTATGTACGGGTGACTTGCATTATTCCTTTCCATGTGCATAACTTTACATTTGTCAGTGTTAAACCTCATCTGCCACTTATCTGCCCAAGGCTCCAATTTATCCAGATCCCTCTGTAGCAGTATATTGTCCTCTTCAGTGTTAATTACTTTACACAGTTTAGTGTAATCTGCAAAAATTAATATTTTACTATGCAAGCCTTCTACAAGATCATTAATAAATATATTGAAAAGAATAGGGCCCAGTACTGACCCCTGAGGTACCCCAATTATATCAGTATAATGGGGGTTGACTGCATATGGGAGCAGAGATGATGGCATAAATAAAGAAGGGTCGTTCCATAACCCCATTGCAGAGCTTGTGCTTTTCCATATGTGGAGATACCCTCTCAAGGAGACCGGGAAGTTGTTCGCGCCTAGGGGGATAGATCTGGATGGGCACCACAATTGCACTATATCTGCTGTGGTAATGATAAAAGCCGCTAAGTGGCAGCCCAGCTTTCTGTCAGTTTGGAAAAGAACTTCTGTATGTAACCTAAGTTGTATGGCTTTATAATAGTTTTTCATGTCCGGTAGGTACAAACCCCTGGATTGTTTTGGTTGGCATAGGGTAGCATAAGATACTCTGGGAGAACTTTGATTGCAAATAAATTTGGAGATTAATCTGCGAGTGGCTAATAGAAAGCTATAGGGCAAAAATATAGGGACTGTCTGGAGAGTGTACAGTATTTTAGGAGCTATATAGGTTTTTATTAAATTTTTCCTCCCAATCCAGAACATGAACGGTATATCTAACAAAGCTAGCTGGGATTTTATGTCTAAGAGTAATGGTGGGTAATTTAGTGGAAAGAGCATGTCGGGGTCTTTGGGGATATGTACTTCAAGATATTTAATAGATGATGATGCCCAAACAAAGGGAAGTTTTTTCGAAAGTGTCTCTACTTCTTTTATGGTGATATTTATGCCTATGGTTGTACATTTTGGAAAATTAATTTTAAAATTGGATATATGTCCAAATTTATCTAATAAGGAGATCAGAGCAGGGAAAGCTCTACTTGGGTCAGTGAGAAAGATGAGCTTGTCATCAGCAAACGCCGCGACATTATGTGTATGTGACACTCATATATTTAACTCCCATGCGGTCCATTTTTTTCGGATCATCCATGAGATGGTTCTACAACTTCATTTGAGTCCAGCTGTGTTTGGTTATACAGTTTGGACTTGATTAGGAAAGCCACACTCCTGTCTATATAAGACCTTACAGCTCACAGTGCATGTCAGAGCAAATGAGAATCATGAGGTCAAAGGAACTGCCTGACGAGCTCAGAGACAGGCACAGATCTGGCCAAGGTTACAGAAAAATTTCTGCTGCACTTAAGGTTCCTAAGAGCACAGTGGGGAAAAGTGCCTTGGTGAGAGAGGTAAAGAAGTACGCAAAAATCACTGTGGCTGAGCTCCAGAGATGCAGTCGGGAGATGGGAGAAAGTTTTAGAAAGTCGACTGCAGCCCTCCACCAGTCGGGGATTTATGGCAGAGGGGCCCGACGGAGGCATCTCCTCACTGCAAGACACATGAAAGCCTGCATGGAGTTTGCTAAAAAACACCTAAAGGACTCCAAGATGGTGAGAAATAAGATTATCTGGTCTGATGAGACCAAGATAGAACTTTTTGTCCTTAATTTTAAGCAGTATGTGTGGAGAAAATCAGGCACTGCTCATCACCTGTCCAATACAGTCCCAACAGTGAAGCATGGGGTGTTTTTCAGCTGCAGGGACAGGATGACTTGTTGCAATCTAGGGAAAGATGAATGCAGTCAAGTACAGGGATATCCTGGACGAAAACCTGCTCGAGAGTGCTTAGGACCTCAGACTGGACCGTTTACTTTCTAACAAGACAATGACCCTAAGCACACAGCTAAAATAATGAAGGCGTGGCTTCACAACAACTCTGTGACTGTTCTTGAATGGCTCAGCCAGAGCCCTGACTTAAACCCAATTGAGAATCTCTGGAGAGACCTACAAATTGCTGTCCTCCAACATTTACCATCCAACCTGACAGAACTGGAGAGGATCTGCAAGGAGGAATGGCAGGGGATCCCCAAATCCAGGTGTGAAAAACTTGTTGCTTCTTTCCCAAAAAGACTCATGGCTGTATTAGATCAAAAGGGTGCTTCTACTAAATACTGAGCAAGGGGTCTGAATACTTAGGACCATGTGATATTTCAGTATTTCTTTTTTAATAAATCTGAAAAAATGTCAACAATTCTGTGTTTTTCTGTCAATATGGGGTGCTATGTGTACATTAATGAGGGAAAAAAATTAACTTAAAAGATTTTAGCAAATGGCTGCAATATAAAAAAGATTTAAAATTTTAAGGGGGTCTGAATACTTCCCATACCCACTGTATAATAAAAGCACAAAGTGTACAAATTCATTATATCTATGAGTAACATAGTAACATAGTATTTAAAACCGAAATAAGACATTTGTCCATCCAGTTCGGCCTGTTTCCTACAAGTTGATCCAGAGGAAGGCAACAAAAAAACCCTGTGAAGCAGAAGCCAATTTTCCCCACTTAAGGGGAAAAAAATTCCTTCCCGACTCCAATCAGGCAATCAGAATAACTCCCTGGATCAACGACCCATCTCTAGTAGCTGTAGCCTGTAATATTATTACACTCCAGAAATACATCCAGTCCCCTCTTGAATTCCTTTATTGTACTCACCATCACCATCTCCTCAGGCAGAGAGTTCCATATTCTCACTGCTTTTACAGTGAAGAACCCTTTTCTATGTTTGTGTACAAACCTTCTTTCCTCCAGCCGCAGAGAATGTCCCCTCGTCACAGTGACAGTCCTGGGGATAAATAGATGATGGGACAGATCTCTCTACTGACCCCCGATATATTTATACATAGTTATTAGATCTCCCCTCATGTGTCTTTTTTCTAACATGAATAACCCTAATTTTGATAACCTTTCAGGGTACTGTAGTTGCCCCATTCCAGTTATTACTTTAGTTGCCCTCCTTTGAACTCTTTCTAGCTCTGCTATGTCTGCCTTGTTCACAGGAGCCCAGAACTGTACACAGTACTCCATGTGTGGTCTGACTAGCGATTTGTAAAGTGGTAGGACTATGTTCTCATCACGGGCATCTATGCCCCTTTTGATGCAACTTTATTTATCACTCTGACTGATATGGAGTATAACGTCCACGTCACTTTAAGAATATCTCAGCCTGAAAGGACGTTTAAGATCAAAACAAAAAATACTTTATTATTGATACATATTAAAATACAATGGAATGGGGTAAGGTCCACTTTGTAACTATCAGGCTATAGAGACCAGTGGGTAAGGATGGGATAACAATTACCATATACTTCCCACAGCCTCACTAAGGTATCAGATATAACTGACAGGGGCTCCTGTTATTGTATATGAGAGACCCTAACAGAATATATACAGCCGTATTTATAGTCAGATGACCATTAGTGTGTGCCTGATAGCACTCTCCTAGTAGTAGGATTGATTGCGCAGATGTACCTTTTTATTTGCGCACGTGTGCACTAGGCTATCTAGTGTCTGCCGGATAGTGCGTAATAATGCTCTTACTGCACTATGCCTCAGGATAACAGTTCTCAAGTGTTAAGGTTGCCACCTCAATCAAGGATGTGAGTACGTGTAAAAAGCCTTGATCCCTTTTACACAGACACCTCAGACAGACTTGGTGATTCCTGTTACCAATAATTATACTGCAGACACCACATGCAAACACACTATTAACTGATAATCAGCAGCTGTAGAGACTGATACCACATTGCATACACGCACACCTTTTGTCTCATGTGTGCGTTCACAAGCACCCACCAATGCATACATTCATTACTGATAATGATCTAACTAACTATGCTCAACGCGTTTCTATGTGGTTAATATCGCACCACACTTCCTCAGGAGCAGATATTAATAGATGTCGTATAATGATGATAGCTGTTGCCTGTCTAGATTAGCAGCGCTCTGCACAGTTGTGTGCTAGAGCTCCGGCGCTGTAGTGGCCGTGCCAGGCCACTCGCACGCCGGATATTTATCACTTAGCCCCCGCCTACCGGGAAGGAGGAAGCGCTGACGTCAGACCAATCAGGAGTAGAGGCGCGGCACTAGCACACGCCCCCCAATCGGGCTCATGTCACTGTTGCGATTTGGACAATTACCGGAGGCGATTTACTAGCGGTACAGGGGGACATCGTTTGCGGCTACAAAGGTGTCCCTAAGTTGATCATTGCAGAATGCTTAGGATATCGATCCATATTGAAGTGTCTTGAAACCTGCTTTATAATAATATTGGTCAGGTAACTAAGCCGTACACTATGATGCAAATACCATAATGCAATGTTCGCCTGTGTATGAGAATAGGTATATATTCAAACCACCATTTCTCCCCTGCATATAGATGACCTGCAGGAGAAATATTATGAAGGGAATATCAGTTACTTATTATGCTCTTATATATATCAAGGAAATATCAATTACTTATTATGCTCGTATATTTATCAAGCATTATAGATGCCCGCAGAACGCCATAATATCCCCTATATATGGGGAAGGAGACTAACAAGACAGCAATTAGTTAAAACGTCGGGTCCCCTCTATTGTCGACGTGATGCCTAAGATATTCACACTAAGGATATAAATTGTTCCCATATTGATGGATACATAATACATCCCTAGATACGCGCGGGTCTGTATTAGTCCGCTGCTAGCAAGTACTGATAGGGGCAATAACCTCTCCCCTCACGTGACCACATCACAGGTCATTTCTAGTGTTGTTTTAGACCTGTATAGGTGTATATACATCTTTACATCACAGTACGACATACCATATACTTCCAATACTTAGATAAAACAGGTAAATGACATGGTCTCATTCAGCCCTTGTGGACTGACCGTCTGCAACCTAAAGATCCAGTTAGCGTCCTTGCGGAGGAGGGGTATATCCACATCTCCTCCCCGCAATGATTTTTTCAATAGATGGATCCCTTGGACTTTCAGTCCCGTCACGTCACCACCATGACATATATTCAAATGGCGCGCCACCGATGTGTCACGTTCGTTTCTAACGTCCAGCAGGTGCTCACCAACCCTCCTTCTTAGTTCACGTTTTGTCTTGCCCACGTACTGCAGGCCACAGCAGCACGTGAGCAAGTAGATAACACCCGTGGAGGTGCACCTTATGAGGGAATTGATTTTAAATCGTTCGCCTGTTGTAGAGCTTGTAAAATACTGTCCCTTCTGGATATAACCACATATGATGCAGCCCCCACAAGGGAAGGTGCCCTTGGCTGACGTCCTCAGCCAAGAACTCTGTGTAGGACGTTCATAGAAACTATGTACCAGGCGGTCGCGAAGGTTGGCGTTTCGCCGATATGTAATGGCTGGACGTGCAGGCAATGTCGGGCCTATGTCAGGGTCAGACTGTAAGACTGGCCAATGTTTAGACAGGATATCTCGAATCTCACGATGGGCCTTGTCGAAGGTGGCAATAATTCTCACAATGCCCGCCTCCTGAGGTTTCTGTTTCGGGACCAGTAATTCAGTTCGATTAGCATGCATCGCATGATGGTATGCGTCCCTTAATGGTTTTACAGGGTAACCTCTATTACGGAACCTAGTTCGCAATTCCGAGGCGGCCGCCTTAAATGAACCGATCTCAGAGCAATTTCTTCTGGCTCTCAGATACTGGCCTTTTGGAATGCCACTTTTGAGGGCCAGGGGATGTCCACTCTCCCAATGAAGAAGACTGTTGGTGGCAGTTTTTTTCCGGAATAGGCAGGTACTCAGTTTCCTATCCGGTCCTATTGATATTGTTAGATCTAAGAATGTTATCTGGCTTGCATCTATTTCAGATGTGAAGAAAAGCCCCAGATCATTTACATTCAATTCCGCCACAAACATATTAAAGGATTCTTTTTATCCTTTCCATAACAGTAGGACGTCGTCAATAAAACGGCTCCATAGCTGTATGGACGGGAGGTGGTGTTCCAAGGGGTCACCGAAGACGACTTCCCTCTCCCACCAGCCCAGGTAGAGGTTCGCAAAGGTCGGGGCACAGGGACTGCCCATAGCGACCCCCCTGAGCTGGTGGAAGATGCGTCCGTCAAAGATGAACACATTGTGTGTCAATATGAACCTCAAAAGATCCATCACTAGTAGGTTATGGCATAGATGATGTTCGCCTCTCTGGCGAAGAAAACCCTACACAGCTCGACACCCTTTATCATGGGGTATATACACCTATACAGGTCTAAAACAACACTAGAAATGACCTGAGACGTGGTCACGTGAGGGGAGAGGTTATTGCCCCTATCAGTACTTGCTAGCAGCGGACTAATACAGACCCGCGCGTATCTAGGGATGTATTATGTATCCATCAATATGGGAACAATTTATATCCTTAGTGTAAATATCTTAGGCATCACGTCGACAATAGAGGGGACCCGGCGTTTTAACTAATTGCTGTCTTGTTAGTCTCCTTCCCCATATATAGGGGATATTATGGCGTTCTGCGGGCATCTATAATGCTTGATAAATATACAAGCATAATAAGTAATTGATATTTCCTTGATATATATAAGAGCATAATAAGTAACTGATATTCCCTTGATAATATTTCTCCTGCAGGTCATCTATATGCAGGGGAGAAATGGTGGTTTGAATATATACCTATCCTCATACACAGGCGAGCATTGCATTATGGTATTTGCATCATAGTGTACGGCTTAGTTACCTGACCAATATTATTATAAAGCAGGTTTCAAGACACTTCAATATGGATCGATATCCTAAGCATTCTGCAATGATCAACTTAGGGACACCTTTGTAGCCGCAAACGATGTCCCCCTGTACCGCTAGTAAATCGCCTCTGGTAATTGTCCAAATCACAACAGTGATATGAGCCCGATTGGGGGGCGTGTGCTAGTGCCGCGCCTCTACTCCTGATTGGTCTGACGTAAGCGCTTCCTCCTTCCCGGTAGGCGGGGGCTAAGTGATAGATATCCGGCGTGCGAGTGGCCTGGCATGGCCACTACAGCGCCGGAGCTCTAGCACACAACTGTGCAGAGCGCTGCTAATCTAGACAGGCAACAGCTATCATCATTATACGACATCTATTAATATCTGCTCCTGAGGAAGTGTGGTGCGATATTAACCACTGTAAGAGGGTGCAAGGTACCGTGGTCGATGGCAGGTACGTGTCACCGAGGTTCCTGGCCTCGGTGAGGTAAGAGCCGGGTTTTCACGTGTCAGCAGCAGCTAGTGCTGTTTGACACCTTGATTTTTATTTTGGCTGTAAAGCCAATCCGGGCCGGCTCTTACTGGGAGTAGGCAAAGAGTTGGGTGGGTGCCTATTCCCCACGGTCCAGGCCGGGTTTTCCAGGGCCTTTAAAACACAGCCAGCACCAGCAGGTGTGGTTGTGATTGTCCTGGAGCTACTAACAGTGCTGTGGAGCTCTCTGACCTGGAGGAAGGAGCTCAGCAAAGTGGGGTTTTTCCTGGAAGCCTGAAGGTGGTTTGTCCTGCGGCTCGGCTGACAGCCAGGTGCGAACCCGCACCTTAAACCTCACAGGTGATTGGATCCTGCTGTGGACTCTTTCTGTTTTGCCTCATGACTTCTGAAGTGTGTGTGAATTAACACCAAGAGACTGTTTATCATTTGTTTTGTGTCAGTGTGAATAAAACACTGTTTATTGCACGTTCTGGACTCCTTGTTTTGCCTCTGTACTGCACCCGCACCGCTATCTACCAGAGTGACTCCCCACATTTGGTGTCGGATGCGGGTATGCGCAGTGACGCTGGCGTGAACGCCGAAATTTTTTTTTGTTTCTGCTGGGCACGACTGGATGTCCTATATTAGGCCGGCAAAGTTGCAGCCTGTGTTCCCTGACAAAATGGAGGCGGTTGTAAAAGCCCTTGTGGAGGCTAACTTGCAGCAGCGGGAGGCCAACAAGCAGCAGCAGGAGACCAACCAGCTACTACTACAGCAGCTGATGGCCTTACAAGCGACAGGAGCGTCCCAGTACGTCCACGATGCCCGGAAAGCTGTCCGTGCAGCAATCCCTAAGATGACCCCCTCGGATGATGTTGAGACCTATCTGGCGGTGTTCGAGAAGGTGGCCGTGAGGGAGAAATTACCCCGAGAACAGTGGGCGGAGGTCGTCGCTCCGTTCCTGGCGTCTGGACCCCAGCAAGTATTTTTTGACCTCCCAGATGAGCAAGCAGCCGACTACCCGACCGTGAAAGGTGAGATCCTGGCAAGACTGGGGGTGAATGTTTTGGTCTGGGCCCAGCGGGTGCATCAGTGGGAGTTTAACCCGGCTGAACCCGCCAGACCACAATACTATGACTTGCTACATCGGTTGCAAAAATGGCTGCAGCCAGACATACTGACTCCTACTGCTATGCTAGACCGTCTGTTAGCAGATGTATTCTGGAGGGCTTTGCCATACCCTCTCCAGCACTGGATCGGCCAGGTGTCACCTGGGAATGCCTTAGAGATGGTCGACCTGGTGGAGCGATATGAGGCCACCAGAAACCTGCAGGGGGGTTCTTTTGGGAGGGGGCCAGTCAAACCCCGGAAATCTCCACCCCAGAACCGGCGGCCGGCCAAACCCGCATGGGATGTACCCCTTGCAGACCCATCCCCAGTGGTCTGCTGGCAGTGTCGTGGAGCCTGGCACATAAGGGCCAACTGTCCCCATGCGAGGTGAACCCATGGACACGAACTATGGTTACCGCCTATTCGTGTGTGCCCGGAAGCTGTGTGCCACAGGTTTTTCTGAGACTATAGACAATAGCCACTCTGTGTCAGGTGGAAGTGGGGACACTCTGGCGGTGGCTCTGCTAGATTCAAGGAGTCTGGTGTCCCTGGTAAGAGCTGCCTTCAGTGCGACTCCACGGAGTATACTGGCCGAAAGGTCAGGGTGGTGTGTATTCATGGAGACTTAAAGGACTATCCCACCGCCCTGGTCTCTCTATCAACTGTGGCTGGCAGGTGGGTTTATGAGGTGGCCGTCGCTACAAAGTTACAGTATGAACTTATAATTGGGAGAGACTTTCCTGGTTTCCCAGCACTCTGGTCGGACCCGAAAGTCACCACTGCCCGGGAGGCAGATGGAACCCTAGCAGAGTGGCCTGGTTCCAGTGGGGGCCAGGAGCCCTGGGAGCCCGAGTCCGAAGGGCCTGCGGTAGGGGTGACCACCACTTCTGTGATAGAGGGGGAGACACCCCCACTGAGTGTAATGGTGGGAGACATGGAGGACTTGCCACCAGGTCCTGAGTTGGCGGACCTCCACATCTCCGGAGACAATTTTGGAACCGCCCAACACCGGAACCAAACCCTGTCCAGGGCCTGGGAGAATGTGCTGAAATTGATGGTAAACCCCAGAAACCAGGGGCTGAGTTGATATTTCCCGCTTTGTTGTTCTGCAAGATATGTTATATCGGTGAACCAAACCGAGGTGAACCTGTTGAACAGTTGGTGGTGCCCACAGCGTATCGCAGCTTGTCATGGAGCTTGCCCACCAACATGTTCTGGGGGACACTTGGGGTGGCAGAAAACCCAGGACCGCATACTGCAGCGGTTTTATTGGCCCATGTGTTCAAGGAGGTAGAAAATTATTGTAAGTCCTGTCCAACCTGTCAGATAACTAGCCCTCAGCCACATTTCCGTAGTCCTCTGGTACCTCTGCCAATTATTGAAGTACCGCTTGAGCAATCGCTATGGATTTAATTGGGCCTGTACCAAAGTCTGCCAGGGCCACCAACACATTCTGGTAGTTCTCGACTATGCCACTGGTATCCGGGAGGCGGTGCCTCTGCGACATACCTCAGCTAAGCTCATTGCCAAAGAGTTAATGGAGATGTTTTCCCGTGTGGGCCTGCCAAAAGAGGTTCTGACAGACCAAGGGACCCTTTTATGTCCAAAGTTATGAGGGAACTGTGTAAATTGTTGCGTATAAAGCAATTACGGACGCCCGTTTACCATCCGCAAACAGACGGTCTTGTCGAGAGGTTTAACCAAACTCTAAAAAATATGTTAAAGAGGGTGGTGTCTAGAGATGGGAAGGACTGGGACCTGCTTCTGCCCTATCTCATGTTCGCAGTGCGAGAGGTGCCCCAGGCCTCTACTGGGTTCTCGCCCTTCGAACTGCTTTATGGCAGACACCCTCGGGGCCTGTTGGATATCGCCAAGGAAGCGTGGGAACAACAGCCTGTCCCCCACAAAAGTGTCATTGAATATGTCACCCAGATGCAGGAACGGATGGAAAGGGTGTTGCCGCTGGTCCGGGAGCATATGGAGGCAGCGCAACAAGCCCAGAGTAGGGTGTATAATCGTCAGGCTCGAGTACGGGACTTCAACCTGGGAGATCGGGTTTTGGTCCTGGTACCCCCCCTCGACAGCAAGTTCCTAGCTAGGTGGCAGGGCCCCTATGAGGTGATCGAGAAGGTAGGGGAAGCAAATTACAAAGTACACCAGCCAGGGCGGCGCAAGCCGGAGCAGGTGTACCACGTGAATTTACTAAAGCCGTGGAAAGATAGGGACACGGCCACTGACAACAGCCCCCGGCCAGGGCTTGTTGAGAATTTAGGGCAAGCCAGTTGTTTTTCTGTGCTAGACCTCACTAAAGGATACTGGCAAGTACCCTTAACGGAGGCGGCCAAGGAAAAAAACGCTTTTGTTACCCCGCAAGGCCTGTATCATTACAAGGTGTTACCCTTTGGCCTGCATGGCGCCCCCGCCACCTTCCAAAGGTTAATGGATATTGTACTACGACCTCATCGTCGGTACGCTTCGGCCTACTTAGATGATGTAATCATCCACAGCACCGACTGGGAAAGCCATTTGCCCAAAGTGCAGGCGGTAGTGGATGCCCTGAGGAAAGCTGGACTAACCACCAATCCAAAGAAGTGTGCGATTGGGTTGGAAGAGACCAAATATCTGGGATATGTTATTGGGCGGGGAGTCATCAAGCCGCAGGTAACTAAGGTAGAAGCCATACGTAACTGGCCCCGACCGGTCACCACCAGGCAGGTAAAGTCCTTTCTGGGAATGGTAGGGTACTACATGCGGTTTGTGCCCCACTTTGCCACAATAGCAGCGCCGTTGACAGACCTGTTGAAGGGGAGAAAGTCTGGGAAGGTTAGCTGGAGTGAGAAGGCGGAGGAGGCTTTCTCCGCGTTGAAGTCGGCCCTGTGTGGGTTCCCGGTTTTGGTGACACCCGACTTCAACAGGGAGTTCGTCGTACAGACCGATGCCTCGGAGGTAGGCCTCGGTGCTGTACTGTCTCAGGAGGTCAACGGGGAACAACATCCCTTTGTCTTCCTGAGCCGTAAGCTCAGTCCCGCCGAGTCCAGGTATAGTATAGTGGAGAGGGAGTGCCTGGCTATCAAGTGGGCACTCGAATCTCTCCACTACTACCTGTTAGGGAGGAGGTTCCGTCTGGTGACCGACCATTCCCCTCTCAAGTGGATGAGCCAGGCCAAGGAGAGGAATGCTCGGGTCACCAGGTGGTTCCTATCCCTGCAGAACTTCAAGTTCTCCGTAGAACACAGGGCAGGCCGCTTGCAGGGTAACGCAGATGCCCTGTCCCGCGTCCACTGCCTCACATGTGTTCACCCCCTCAGGGTTGAACAAAGGGGGGGGGGTGTAAGAGGGTGCAAGGTACCGTGGTCGATGGCAGGTATGTGTCACCGAGGTTCCTGGCCTCGGTGAGGTAAGAGCCAGG
This sequence comes from Bufotes viridis, assembly GCA_033119425.1. Lineage (NCBI taxonomy): Eukaryota > Metazoa > Chordata > Amphibia > Anura > Bufonidae > Bufotes > Bufotes viridis. Next base: position 276,836,684 of record CM065592.1, read on the forward strand.
TTTTCACGTGTCAGCAGCAGCTAGTGCTGTTTGACACCTTGATTTTTAGTTTGGCTGCAAAGCCAATCCGGGCCGGCTCTTACTGGGAGTAGGCAAAGAGTTGGGTGGGTGCCTATTCCTAACGGTCCAGGCCGGGTTTTCCAGGGCCTTTAAAACACAGCCAGCACCAGCAGGTGTGGTTGTGATTGTCCTGGAGCTACTAACAGTGCTGTGGAGCTCTCTGACCTGGAGGAAGGAGCTCAGCAAAGTGGGGTTTTTCCTGGAAGCCTGAAGGTGGTTTGTCCTGCGGCTCAGCTGACAGCCAGGTGCGAACCCGCACCTTAAACCTCACAGGTGATTGGATCCTGCTGCGGACTCTTTCTGTTTTGCCTCATGACTTCTGAAGTGTGTGTGAATTAACACCAAGAGACTGTTTATCATTTGTTTTGTGTCAGTGTGAATAAAACACTGTTTATTGCACGTTCTGGACTCCTTGTTTTGCCTCTGTACTGCACCCGCACCGCTATCTACCAGAGCGACTCCCCACACCACATAGAAACGCGTTGAGCATAGTTAGTTAGATCATTATCAGTAATGAATGTATGCATTGGTGGGTGCTTGTGAATGCACACATGAGACAAAAGGTGTGCGTGTATGCAATGTGGTATCAGTCTCTACAGCTGCTGATTATCAGTTAATAGTGGTGTTTGCGGTATAATTATTGGTAACAGGAATCACCAAGTCTGTCTGAGGTGTCTGTGTAAAAGGGATCAAGGCTTTTTACATGTATCAGGGTGTCACATCCTTGATTGAGGTGGCAACCTTAACACTTGAGAACTGTTATCCTGAGGCATATTGCAGTAAGAGCATTATTACGCACTATCCGGCAGACACTAGATAGCCTAGTGCACACGTGCGCAAATAAAAAGGTACATCTGCGCAATCAATCCTACTACTAGGAGAGTGATATCAGGCACACACTAATGGTCATCTGACTATAAATACGGCTGTATATATTCTGTTAGGGTCTCTCATATACAATAACAGGAGCCCCTGTCAGTTATATCTGATACCTTAGTGAGGCTGTGGGAAGTATATGGTAATTGTTATCCCATCCTTACCCACTGGTCTCTATAGCCTGATAGTTACAAAGTGGACCTTACCCCATTCCATTGTATTTTAATATGTATCAATAATAAAGTATTTTTTGTTTTGATCTTAAACGTCCTTTCAGGCTGAGATATCCCTTTTGATGCAACCCATTATCTTATTGGCCTTGGCAGTAGCTGCCTGACACTGGTTTTTGCAGCTTAATTTGCTGTTTATTAAAATTCCTATATCCTTTTCAATGTCAGTGTTACCGAGTGTTTTACCATTTAATATGTACGGGTGACTTGCATTTAATATGTACGGGTGACTTGCAGTATTTCACCCATTAATATTACATGATCCAAAAGTGTCCGTTGTGAAATTCTAATCAATATATTGTCCATATTTCATTCATGAGGGGATTCAAACTTAATCAAAACCAGGTGTACATGATTCGTGCATTAAAAACAATATTTAAAACAATTTGGCAGTCTCACATGGTGCCGAATACATCCAGGACCCGGTCGGCGTCAGGGGATGCGATCCGCGTAGACACAGTCAGTCTGTCCTCTCGCGAGAGATGGGATTTGCTCTAAACACATAGGAGACCACAATTAAGATAACCGTGACTTCCAGACAGTGCAGGGAGCATGCGTCTCCCCAGGTGTCATACAGCCAGTTGCTAAAACAATAAAAAATAAATATGAGACTTCTACGGTAGAGGAATACTTACTACTAGTAAGTATTCCTATATAGTAGAAGTCTATTTTTTTTTTTTTTTTTTTTGTGGCTGGCTATGCAGCTATATAGTGTAGTGGTTAAAGTACTGGGCTGTGATGAAGAAGCTGTGTGTTCAAATTCTGTCACAAAACTTTTCAGAAATATAGGCTAAACTTTATATATATATATATATATATATATATATAATCAGTTTTTTGTCATAATATATTTACACGTATTATTATATTTTTAGAATATATAATATACAGTATTATAATATATGTAAATATATTATGGCTAAAAACAAAAGTAGTAGTTTCCCACATATTATGAAGTATGATTTTATCTATTAGATAGATAGATAGATAGATAGATAGATAGATAGATAGATAGATAGATTGATAGATAGATAGATAGACTGAAGAAATCCACGGCACTCCTCTGGAAAACGTGACAAAAAGTGTCCTTTATTCACACATTGTTATGCTTTTCATGATTATGAACCGTATAAACCGGTATATATGCTTAGTTCATGGGTATAAAACATGTATGTCTACTCGCATTACTTATAATGGATATTCATTGCCTTTAAGAGCAATGCTTGTTTATACTCATGTCGTAGAAGGATTTAATCATGAGCTTTAGCTAGTGTTTATTGTATTAATCAAAGATACATTTAAACAGTAGAAGATACACAACACCTGTGTTTAGCTGAGACCGTATTGTATTCTTTATCTTTGAACATGTATTCCACAGCGTGAGAAGCGTCTCGATGTTCCTCACAGGATACATTTTGTATCAAAGTTTGTTCTTCTGCTCTAAGACAAGGTCTCCGGATGTCAGAAGTGTATAGTGTGAAAATGTTAGGCATGTGTAAGTTAACCCTTAATGGTATTATTCTAACAGCTTATACAATAGTGCCACATAGGTATAGCACCCAGAAATTTTGTCTAGGGGGGGTCCGAAAAGAAAAAAAATTGTGCAGCGCCAAAAAATTGACCCCGCCCATTTTTCTAAGACCATCCTACATATAATAGGCCACTCCCAACAAACACTGTACAGCTGAAATGATATTGATGAGGATGACGGTAAGAGTCTCACCCTCATCCTACATAGACACACTGTACCTAATACTCCACCATACAGGGCCCAACATAAAGCCCCTGTACTCTCACTGCCCCCACATGAGCTCCGTGGCAGGAGCTGTTGCAGTTCACTTCCTCCCTCCTAGTCCTGAAGGCACCAAAAGTGGAGTGGAGGAGGAGCTGCTGCGATATTAAGGTGTGTAGGTCCGGGTGGAGGAGCCCGGGTCTACACATCATACCGAGGGATGGCGTGGGCTGCACTGCCTGCTTCACATTATACAATGGACAACAGCAGGCTACAGCCAGGAAGCTCCTCCAGCTCTTCTCCCTCCCAGATCTTGCTCAAGGCTTGTGATTCCCCCACCATCCGCCACCCGCCCTGGCCTGCCACCTCCTTGGGCCGTCCTCACGTAGCTCTGAATCCTCCTTTTGCAAATGGCAGGAGGAGAAGCCGGTGCATCTCTATCCTACATAGCGCCACATACCTCCTACATCCAGTGATGTCACCTTTGATGTAGACGTTCTCTTTCTCATCTTCTCCATTCAGACCAGGAGCCGCCATGATGATTTTCACCACCATCCTGTCTCTGCAGAGATTGACAAACAGACATTAGTTTCCCACTTTTCCATCATCTTCCTATCTTCTGAACACCCATCCTGCCATTTCCAATACTGTTCCCGCTGTGCTCCTCAATACTATACTGCAGAAACTATCCCCGGAAAAATACCTGTATCACACAGATAGTGCCCCCTTCTACAAATATTGGCACACAGTGCTTTAAAAAATAACTGTGCCCAGTATATAGTATCCCTGACACTAATAGTATAAACATATTGTCCCCAAAAATAATTGTGCTAAGCTGATACTGTGCCAGGGTGCCCACCAAAGTAACAGTGCTCTACCAAATTCCCACCAATAGAAATAATTCCCTGCCTGAGCACACTTAGTAATAATGCCCTCATAGTGCCCATACTAGTGTGATCATGTTCAGCTATAGCCCCCAGTAGTAGTAAAGCTCACCATAATGCCCCTAGTAGTAATAATTCTTCCTATAATATTACAGTACAAGAAATATACCTGCTTAGTGCCCGTAGTTGAGCTAATGTCCCCATAATGTATGCCAGTATAAAATACCTCTATATAGTGCCCCAGTAAATGCCCCCGTAGTGCTCCTCCCACTTGACCATAGTGCCCCGATAATTTGCCAGTATAAAATACCCCATCTTAGTGCCCCAGCACATGCCTCCATGGTGCTTCTCTCCCCTTCCCCATAGTGCCCCTATAATATGCCAGCAAAAATGCCCTTTGTAGTGCCCCCAGCAGATGCCCCTATAGTGCTCCTCTCCCCATAATGTGCCAGTAGAAAATGCCCTTCTTTGTGCCCTTCATATTGTGTCAGTAACAATTCCCCTTCTTAGTGCCACCAGATGCCCCCATAGTGCTTCTTTCACCCATAATGCCCTCATAATGTGCCAGTTAAAAATGCCCTTCTTAGTGCCACCAGATGCCCCCATACTGCTCCTCTCCCCATAGTGCCCCATAAAGTGCCAGTTAAAATGCCCCTTCTTGAGTGCCACCAGATGCCCCATAGTGATGCCCGGCCCTATAGTGCCTCCCATGTGCCAGTAAAAAATACACATTAGTGCCAGCCAGAATAGTGCATATAGGGGATATTGTGCCAGTAAAAAATACCATAGTGACCCCAAATAATGCCCCTATAGTGCCACCAGATGCCCCATAGTGCTGCTCTCCCTATAGTGCCTCCCATAATGTGCCAGTGAAAAATGCCTCTTAGTGCCACCAGATGCCATAGTGCCCCCATAATATGCCTATGAAAAAAGCCCCTTTAGAGCCCCCATAGTGCTCCACTCCCCATAGTGCCCCAAATAATGCCGCTATAGTGCCACCAGATGCTCTAATAGGGCCCTCCAAAATAAGGCAGTAAAATGCCCTCAAAATGGGATAGAAATAAATAAATAAATGCCCCCATAATGCTCCACTCCCCCATGGTGTGGTGCCCCCAAATAATGCCCCTATAGTGCCTCCCAAATGGGGCAGTAAAAAAATCCACAAGATTCCCCTATAGTATGCCCCAAAATGGGCTACAAATAAATGCCCCAGATGCCCCCATAGTGCCCCCTACCCAAAACAGGCCAGTGAGAAATGCCCCCATAGTGCCCCCACAAAACAAAATGCCACCAGGTGCCCCTAAAATGTGCCACCATTAAAAAAACAAAAAAAACACTAATACTTACCTTCATGAGGTTAGCAGCAGACCTCTTCCGGCGCTGTGTGCTGCCCGGCTCAGGCGGCGTGATGATAATGATGTCATCGCGCCACCTGAGCTCGACCTCTGATAGGCTGCAGGCACTAGTGCCTGCAGCCTATCAGAAGAACAGGGAAGGGAGACGCCTCTCCCTCCCCTGCCACAGCACATTGATCTGTATCGCTGTCCTGAGGACGGCAACACAGATCGATGAATATAGAGATGAACGCTTCCGCAATGGAAGCGCTCATCTCCTACTGCCTCCCCACTGCCGTCTGCAATTGGAACCAGGGCCGCGCCGCCTGTTGCGATCGGCGGTGCGGCCCTGAGTGATTTAAAAAAAAATTGCATCTGGGTTCTAGGGGGGGTCCAGACCCCTAAAACCCCCCCTGTCGGTGCGCCCCTGTATGAGTAGATGACACTACATCAGAGCCCAAATGCATTTTGGGTAGTGGTATGATGTCACATTCCTTAGCAATGTACACGTCCATCCAAAAGTGATTGGAGAACTCCAAACAAGGAGGGCGGGTCTTCTGATAAACTTGTGGTTAAGGAACCACGTAGAAAAAAAATAATGGAAAAACAACCAAAAAAAAAAAGGCACAAGAGGTACATGGCCAGGAGAAGCAAAGCTTGGGATTTTATCCGGGATCATGGGAAACCCTCGAGAGCTGATTGTCCCTTGAAGGCTATGATCATCATTTGACCCTTGGTAACGTATATATCGTTTGTTGCCTGTGGTATTGATAAATTACTTATCCCCGTATTGTGTGGATACATAGTATCAGACGCCTGGTCAATAATGTTCTTTCTTTTGGCAAAGATGCATATTACCAATAAGATCAGACATTAAGACTCAGTCCCTTGGGAATTTATATTCCCTAACCTCATACCGAGCTAAAGAATTTATAGTTGTGTAATACCGCTATATACCGAAAAAGTTGGTCATAATTATAGCAGAGCAAAAGGGTTCTTATATAATCGTTTCCTTTATTGATTTTCTGTGCATATATCAATTGCTTGCATAGTTTTCATATTTTGTGAATTATATCTTTGCATAGTTTTTATAGTTGGTTGTGAAACTAAAGAGTGTTAGTAGATTTATGGTGTGATGTTCTAGTGGTAGATTTTGGTATTGCATCATTTTTTTTTCTACATAGATATTTTCAGTGATGTTTTTGCTCTAAAATTATTGTATAATAAAATTATTTATATATTTTGCATAGACGTCTGTCCCTGTTTTGCTGATTGCACACAATAATTAAGGTCCTCGGTCAAGAACGCAAGGTGTGGATCAATAAATTTTGATATTTTTTCCTTTGATCCATTTTTTTTAAATAAAGCATTTTGCGCTTTATAACGCATGACAACATGTCACAGTAGCGACATTTCGGTTCTCTCAAAGAACTTTTTTCAAGCCAAGTGCTCACTTGGCTTGAGAAAAGTTCTGTGAGAGAACCGAATAAAGGACACATTTTTTGACATTTTACAGAGGAGTGCCGTGGATTTATTCAGTGGATACCCACACCCGTGATCAAGGGTTTAACACAGGTACCCGCCGCATGATTGAAGGAGTGCTGTCCTATTTCCATATATGTATATATATATGCATAATATTTTTTTTTGTAATCACACAATTATTTTGTGCCATTCTTTTTTTACAATTACAAAAAAAAAAAAATATTAAATATATAAATCTAATTTAACTTCTACGCTTGTGACAGGATTTGAACTTACAGCTTCTGCATCACAGCCCAGATTTTTAACCACTACACTATATAGCTGTATAGCCAATAACTAAGAAAAAACAAAATATGGGACTCCTACTGTATAGGAATACTTACTACTACTTGTATACTTATATAGTTGTATAGTGTAGTGGTTAAAGTTCTGGGCTGTAATGCAGAAGCTGTCATGGCTGTAAATGTTGGCACCCCTAAAATTCTTCAAGAAAATGAAGTATTTCTCACAGAAAAGTATTGCAGTAACGCATGTTTTGGTATACACATGTTTATTCCCTTTGTGTGTATTGGAACAAAACCAAAAAAGGGAGGAAAAAGAGCAAATTGGACATGATGTAACACCAAATTCCAAAAATGGGCTGGACAAAATTATTGGCACACTTAACTTAAAATTTGGTTGCACACCCTTTGGAAAAAATAACTGAAATCAGTTGCTTCCTATAACCATCAATAAGCTTCTTACACCTCTTACCCGGGATTTTGGTCCACTCTTCCTTTACAAACTGCTCCAGGTCTCTCTTATTGTAAGGGTGCCTTTTCCCAACAGCAACATTTAAGATCTCTCTACAGGTGTTCAATTGGATTTAGATCTGGACTCATTGCTGCCCACTTCAGAACTCTCCAGCATTTTTTTGCCATCCATTTCTGTGTGCTTTTTGACGTATGTTTGGCATTGTCCTTCTGGAAGACCCAAGATCTCGGACGCAAGCCCAGCTTTCTGACATTGGGCTCTACAGTGCGACCCAAAATCCCTTGGTAATCCTCAGATTTCATGATGCCTTGCACACATTCAAGGCACCCAGTGCCAGAGGCAGCAAAATAACCCCAAAACATCATTGAACCCCCACCATATTTTACTGTAGGTACCTTTTCTTTGTAGGCCTCATTACATTTTCGGTAAACAGTAGAATGATGTGCTTTACCAAAAAGCTCTATCTTGGTCTCATCTGTCCACAAGACGTTTTCCCAGATGGATTTTGGTAGAGCACCCGAGCATCGCAAAGTGCTCTACTTGAGCACCTGAGCAGGCGAGCACTTTGGTGCTCAATCAACACTAGTCATCGGTACTGGCCATGTTGGTGGAGTACACGAAACAGTGCAACACGGCACACACCTCAAGCATGGAGGCCCACTCGTCGTGGTGAAGTGGTGCTGTTCCGCAGAATGACTAATCCGTGTGTGCTGCAGCTGAAACTCCACTATCGCCTGCTACTGCTTGCACAGTCTCTCCAGCATGTTCAAGGTGGAGTTCAACCTTGTGGGTACATCGCATATAAGGCAGTGAGTGGGATGGCCAAAATTACACTGCAGCGCAGAAAGGCGAGCAGCAGCGCGCACAAAAAGCCCGAACTTCCTGCAGCAGCTCTGACATATTGGGGTAATTTTTCAGGAACCTCCGCACCACTAAATTCAGCACAACGGATGTGCGTCAAACCAGCTAGCTCCAAAGCAGCTACGAGATTTTGCCAGTTATCGCACACCCCCAGGCCAGGCTTGAGGCTTAGAGGCACCGACCACTCATCGGTCTGCTGTTCCATGCCCTTCCAAAGCTCCTGCGTGGTGTGGGTTTTTCCCCCAAATAGATGAGTTTCAAAACAGCCTGAGATATTTTGGATCCTGAGATATTTTGTGGTTTTTCAGGTGTGTACTCCACTGAAGCTCGTGCTTTGCATTTAGATGCCTGGTCATGCAGGTGGTGCTCAGGTTTGGAACATTTATGCCTCGCTTCAGGCTCTGATTGCACAGCGTGCAAACCACTCGTGTCTTGTAGTCAGCACATTTTCTGAAGTACTGCCACACCAGGGAACTCCTTGGAGCTGGCACTCTGCATTTGCTCCCTGCTCTCTCTTTTGCTGGGCGCCTGGTGCTGTGTTACCACAACCTCATCCTCCGACCTGCTCAGGTCACTCTCATGACCTTGATTCCATGTGGGGTCTAGGACTTTATCATCCTCCAATCCGAACTAACAGACGGATTAACTATATTGATTTCCCTGTCACATATGCAGTGCAGGTGTACCTCACACTAAAAATGGGAATATGTCACCCACCGAACTAACAGACAGATTAACTATATTAATTTCCCTGTCACATATGTAGTTCAGGTGAACCTAACACCAAAAATGAGTATATGTCACTGGCCGAACTAACAGTCAGATTAACTATGTAAATTTCCCTGTCATTTATGCAGTTCAGGTGTACCTCACACCAAAAATTAGTGTATGTCACCGGCCGAACTAACAGTCAGATTAACTATATTAATTTCCCTGTCACATATGCAGTGCACGTGTATCTCACACTAAAAATGGGTATATGTCACCGGCCGAACTAACGGTCTGATTAAATATATTCATTTTCCTGTCATGTATAAAGTGCATGTGTATCACACTCCAAAAATGGGCATATTTCACCCACCAAACAAACAGACGGAATAACTATATTTGTGGTCGTAAGAAAAAACGTTGGGTCCAGCTTCCAAAAAATAAAGTAGGCTTTATTATTAAGTGCACTAAAAAACATACACCAGAAGCGGTCTTAGTCGACGCGTTTCAGATCACATACAATTCCGATCCTTATTCATGACAAGAACATGGAGGTGTGAATCGGGCTTAAATAATGAGCCCTTCCCCGGAACCACCAGGTGGGCGCAATCAACCCCAAGTTAAACCCCCATATGTAAAACCCATTTCACTGAGTGAGTCAATTAAAATGTAAAAGAGAAAAAGAAGAAAACAAGAAAACCAAGAAAAGGATTGGTAATGTATATTTGTGGTCGGGGCTACATGACACATAACCGTCTACCTGCCTCACTAACTAAACTAAGCAGCTTGAGTTGTGCCATAACTGCTGCGTAAAAGGAATGCCTAAAAGGGGGCATACCCTGCAAGGTGTTTATGAAAAAGAAGGGCGAGTTGGGAGGGTACACAGTACCGTCGACACACCCAAGGGAGGGGCCTACCCGGTATAAATGTGCTACTAACGCCCCTCCCACAAATACAGGCCAATAAATCGGCTTTTAAACTTGTGTTCGGAGCTACATGACACCAATAAATCGGCCTTAAAACTTGTGGTCGGAGCTACATGACATCTAACCGTCTACCTGCATAACTAGCTAAACTAAGTTGCTTGAGTTGTGCCGTACATGCTGCGTAGAACGAATGCCTAAAAGGGGGCAAAAACCCACAACTAAATGATACACAATAGTACATAGCAACAACACTAACATGACCAACCTCTGGAATTTAAGAACATCTCTCAACTAGATTGAGGTATGAACCTATTGAACATGCAGAACGCCATCGACCTAACTTCCGGATAATATTTGTTCCTGGAGGCAGCAAATGCTGCACCTAACCTGAAGGAAAGGCCCGATAGCTGTCGGTATTTAACTCTAAATTGGACACCAGCATATGGACATGCCGCACAACTGAGAGATGGTGAGTGGTGCCGTGGGAACCGCAACATAGTACTCTCAAGGTCTTGGTCTGTTACTGCTGTTAGTAATTGCTGAAAGACATGAACCAGGCACCCTGAATGGAATGTCGGAAAGAAAATGATTGTATTGGGGGCCAAGAAATGGCAACAAAACCAGTGCCAGTAGAAGCATCAGAAAAACCAAATAGTTGAAACCGCCATGTCCTGAGTGACGTGTCTGGTTTGATACCATGTGATACCGCAAACTGATGAAAATGTCACCTACCCAACACTCTGAACCTATAGCAACCTTTGAAGAAATGTCAAGAAGCGAGTTGTAAACTAATAAAAATTATTTTTTTTTTCCTTATCCTACCACCTGAGCAAAAGATGTAATTAGGCACACCAACTGAGAATGGAGAGCTGTGACAGGACCTGAAAAGCAAAAATGACATGCAATAATGATCCTGGCTGTGGTAGTATGCTGACACTGAAACGAGGCATGCAGGCATCAGAAACCAACGAAAAGGGTTGAAACCACCGAGGCCTGAGTGACGGGTCAGGTCTGATGTTGTGACACCGCAAACTGATGAAGATTCGACTTACCCAACATTTTGAACCTATAACAAACTTAAAATAAAATGTCAAATAGTAACGCACGTAACCTAATGGGAAATCCTCCCGTAATGTGACTTTTTTTTTTTTACCTTCCTTTAACTCCCCTTTTTATTTTATTTTATTTTTTTCATCCTACCACCTTAGCAAAAGATGTAATTGACCACAACAACTGAGAATGGCGAGCTGAGACGTGACCTTAAAAGAAAAAAACGACATGCAAAGACGACTCTGGCTGTGGTAGTATGCTGACACTGGCATGAGGCATGCAGTAATATAAACCACCTGCAACACACCCCGCGGCTATAGATGAGTACATACAAACATTACCACCATCAGCACGTACGCCCGGTTGAGATGTGGGTATATATGCCGTTAAAACAATCTAAACTCAGTTCTTAGCAAAAGCCACGCTCATATCTATTTTGAGCATAAATAAAGCAATAAAACAAGGCAAAATAACAAAATAAATGGTCCTCATGTGTCTCTGCAATTACCTTTGTAGCAAGTAGCTCCCACAGTGTCCAGCTAACATTCTGAACTGACAATGGATCCCCACCTTGCACAGGTGTTTTTTAAGTACGCAAACTCAGGTTCAATACCTTAAAGTGACACACTCATTTTATATTGCCAAAACAAATGAAACAAGACAAATGAAAGATACCTCAACACAGAGGAGCTTACCGTCTACTTAATATACATATCGCAAAATAGCATTTATACTAAAGAAACAATAACACTCTGAGGGGGCAGAACGGACCACAGCAATGTCCCATGGCATAACTGAGGTCCATGCCGCTAAATACAAAAAGCACCTGGTGCTACCACCCATGTGCTGCTGACATGAACGTGTAAAACATCATTGTAGCAATGGCACGTACCCTACCATCTCGCCTCCCCCTCTGCCCCTAGCGAAGCACGGCGGCCCGTGCAAGACATAGAAACCTGCAAGAAAACGAGACGGAGTCATGCTGACCCCTGCTGCCTAACCGTACTGCCGCATGGGCGCCAAATGTGAGCTGCCAGGAAGATTGCTGCGGTGCTGCTCCTCCTCACCAAAGGAGCCGACACACCGCTGGCCGTACTGTAACAGGATGACACTGCACAAGCTTGCAGAAAACCCTCACCCGACCGGAAGGACCACAGCTGGATTCCTGAACGCCGACTGGGTACGGAAGCTGCTGATTCAGTCCATGTGCTACATCAGATGGCTCAGACTGCACAGAACTACGCAGCACCATCGACACACCCAAGGGAGGCGCCTGCCTGGTATAAATGTGCTATTAACGCCCCTCCCACAAATACAGGCCAATAAATCGGCCTTCAAACTAATGTCCCTGTTGCGTATAAAGTGCATATATATCTCACACCAAAAATAGGAATATGTCACCCACCTAACTAACAGACAGATTATATTAATTTCCCTGTCAAATATGCAGTGCACGTGTATCTCACACCAAAAATGGGTATATGCCACCAGCTGAAGTAACAATCAGATTAACTATATTCATTTCCCTGTCATGTATAAAGTGCACGTGTATCTCACACCAAAGATGTGAATGTAATGTTGCAGAACCCCAAGCAACCAGACAGAGGTTAAACAATAGTGGATTTATTAAATAAACTGCAGTACAGTCGAAATCAGTAATAATATACAGGTAACCAACCCGAATAATAACCTGTGCAGGGAAACACCAAGGGGACAGCCAGTGACCAGGCCGACGTTCGTATGTGCAGTATTAGTCAGTGTAAGGTGGTGCCTAGGGATGAGACGTCAGGATTTCCAGGGTCTGATCCACGGTCATACAAGAGACAAACTGTTTAGCAAAGATGAGGTACCCAGAGGCAGTCTCTAGAGGTAGATCGAGGAAGGAAGAGATCATGCACAGGTAAGTCTGGGAGAATATGAACCGCAACATACACCCGGGTTGTCAAAACACTAAAGAGCCAGGGAGATCACCTTTTAAGTACCTGCTAGCCAATCACAGAGTGCCATGTGTCTATTCCTCACAGGTCATATGATGATCCTAATCCCTGACACTTGTGCGGCCTTGGCTTGTCATTAGTCACTTAACCCATGCCTGCCCTCGAATCTACTAGAATTTACGTACAGGTATTTTCCCTGGCAATGGCCCGCATAGAGAATAAGATGCATGTACGTTCGGCCACGTATCCTTTTGCGAACCCCCTATCCAGCATGCACGCGGACGGTCGAGCAGCACAGCATGGATACGTGATCACATCGGCACGGATGCCGGAATGGAACCTGCAGGTGATACCGGAGACAGGACCTGCCGCTGCGTGCCACCACCAGTCCGGTCAATCTGCCTCCGAGACCCCAGCGGTCTTCCCTTCCGGCGTCTATGTGGACGCACTACAGGGTCTGCCTGCAAAGAAGTGGGAACCGAAGATTCCGCAGGCACATGCGTGACCTGTCCCGCTACTCCAACAGGGTCCCCTGCAGGCCAAGCCCCTCGAGGACCCCTGGCGGCCCCAGTGGATCGCAGAACAGGAGAGTGTCTTACAGGAAATATGTCACCCACCGAACTAACAGACAGATTAACTATATTAATTTCTCTGCCACATATGCAGTGTAGGTATACCTCACACCAAAAATGAGTATATGTCACTGGCCAAAGTAACAGTCAGATTAACTACATTCATTTCCCTGTCAAATATTCAGTGCACGTGTATCTTCACTTAAAATGGGTATATGTTACCGGCCGAACTAACAGTCAGATTAACTATATTGATTTCCCTGTCACGTATAAAGTGCATATGTATCTCACACCAAAAATGGGCATAAGTCACCCACCAAACTAACAGAATGATTAACTATATTAATTTCCCTGTCATGTATGCAGTGCAAGTGTACCTCACACCAAAAATGGGAATATGTCACCCACCAAACTAACAGACGGATTAACTATATTCATTTCCCTGTGATATATGCAGTGCAGGTGTACCTCACACCAAAAATGGGAATATGTCACCCACTGAACTAACAGACATATTAACTATATTAAGTTCCCTGTCATGTATGCATCTGTAAGGGGCGGGAAATAGCAGTCACATGATCTCATGACGTCGTGCCCTCAGAGAAGCCAATACATTCTAGGATCTATGACAGAAGTAAAGATGGAGGACACAGAGTCTATAACAACCAAGGAAATAAAGGCATTGTGCAAAGAAGTTGGAGAGCAATCAGTGAAAGCGGAGAAGCAGGAGATTAAAGATGGTGAAGGGGAGAGGGCAATAGACCAGCTTTATGGAAGCTAAGCAATGTGAGCAGACGATTGTGGAGCAAGTGTGTCTGTCAATGTGTGCGTGTCTGTCTGTCAATGTGTGCGTGTCTGTCTGTCAGTGTGTGCGTGTCTGTCAGTGAGTGAGTGAGTGACATGGCGGGGGGGCGGCAAAATGGATCTTTGCCTAGGGCGGCAAAAATCCTTGCACCGGCGCTGTGTACCTCACACCAAAAATGGGAATATGTCACCCACCGAACTAACATATGGATTAACTATATTAATTTCCCTGTCACGTATGCAGTGCAAGTCTACCTCACACCAAAAATGAGTATATGTCACTGGCCGAACTAACAGTCAGATTAACTACATTAATTTCCCTGTCATATCTGGAGTGCATATGTATCTCACACTAAAAATGGTTATATGTCACCGGTCGAACTAACAGTCAGATTAATTATATTAATTTCCCTATCATGTATAAAGTGCACGTGGATCTCACACCAAAAATGGGCATATGTCACCTACCAAACTAACAGACTGATTAACTATTTTAATTTCCCTGTCATGTATGCAGTGCAAGTATACCTCACAACAAAAATGGAAATATACCACCCACCGAACAGGCAGACGGATTAACAATATTATTTTCCATGTCATATAAGCAGTGCAGTTGTACCTCACACCAAAAATAGGAATATGTCACCCACTGAACTAACAGGCGGATTAACTATATACGTTTCCCTTTCACATATAAACTGCACGTCTACCTTACACCAAAAATGGGGATATGTCACCGGCCGAACTAAGGGACAGATAAACTATATTAATTTCCCTGTCACTTATGCAATGCAGGTGTACCTCACACCAAAAATGGGAATATGTTACCCACCGAACTAACAGACAGATTAACTATATTAATTTCCCTGTCACATAAATGCTGTGCACATATATCTCACACCAAAAATGGGTATATGCCACCGGCTGAACTAACAGTCTAATTAACTTTATTATTTTCTCTGTCACGTATAAAGTGCATGTGTATCACACACCAAAAATGTGCATATGTCAGCCACCAAACTAACAGACGGATTAACCATATTAATTTCCCTGTCACATATGCAGTTCCGGTATACCTTACACCAAATATGAGTATGTGTCACCGGCTGAACTAACAGTCAAATTTACTATATTAATTTCCCTTTCACATAATAAGTGCACTTTTATCTCACCCTAAAAATGGCTATATGTCCCCGCCGAACTAACAGTCTGATTGTCACTGTGCCGTTCACCGAGACTATGATCGCACTGGCTGTTGCCAGCGGATTTCAAGTGTTATCCTGCCTGTGCACGTTTGTACCCCTTTGACTGTGTATCTGTTTCTGTTTTTGTATCGTTCTTGTGTGCCTGGTTAGCATTGGGCAACTCCCTGCCGTTAACTAGCTGCAGACCCTTGTCTCGGTTTTGTTGCCATGGGCCAGGTCCCTTCTGCAGTTCTCATGCTACAGCTCCTCCTGTTCTCTGTGTTTCAGCACATCCCTACAGTTCACTAGCTGCAGATCCTGTGCGGCTGCCATGGGCAACAACTGTACTGCAGTTCTCATCCTGCAGTCCCTCCTGTGCTGTAAGGGTAACTCTCCATTCTACATAGAAACATAGAACTTGTTGGCAGATAAGAACCATTTGGCCCATCTAGTCTGCCCAATATACTGAATACTATGGATAGCCCCTGGCCCTATCTAGTATGTTTGGAGTTAGCCTTTCATGTCTGCCCCATGGGTGTGGCTTCTCAGCTGCACTCATGGGATCTGCATTTATTCCTGTGTTTCTCTCAGACCTGGGTCAGCTTCCTTTGGTTTGGGTCTATCCTGTCAGTCCTGCTTCTGTGTTCATGTTTTTCTTGCCCCATGCTGCTGACCCTTGTGGACCCTGTCTGTCTTTCTCCATTGTGGTTCTGCCTACTTGTTCATTATCATTCTCCGCCTTTCCTAGTTTATCGATAAGCTATGCATGTTTCATATTTGTCTCAGCGTTGCCCTGTCTTAGCTATTCTATGTTACGTTCATGCCTTGCTATTTCTTGTGTATGTCCTAGCTTCTCTGGAATGGGATCTGTCGTTCCTCGGAAGGGGAATGTTCTCTGCTAATGGCAATGCCCTTGCTGCGGCTCTCTAGCTGCTGGTTGCCACGGACTACACCCATGCTGTAGCTCTCATGCTGCTGGTTGCCATGTGCAATGCCTATACTGCAGTTTTCATGCTGCAGGGCCTTCTGTACTACTAGGGTATGTTATGCCATGCCTGTACTTGCCTTTCATGTTTGTTACGCCATGCATTTGTATTTTATGTTCCCTCGCTCAATGTACTATCGGTACCTCACTAGGTACCTGTAGTCCACCGGTCCTTTTTGTCACTGACTAGTTTATGCTCTGGAGTTGACCCTGGCAACTACCATCTGGCAAAGTCTTACCCTACCATCTGGGGCCCTAGTGAAATCCGGGAGTTGCTTAGATATGCCCCTCCAGAGTATTGCTAGTCATTGGCGCAGTGGAATCTCCCCCACTGAGCAAACAGTACATTGAGCTCATGTTCTGTTCTGTTCTTGGTATTTTGTAATAAATCTCCAATGTTTTCTAATGGGGTTTTCGTGAGTTTGACACCGGGCGTGTCAGAGGTCTTACTATGACCCCCGAGACGTGACACTGATTAACTATATTAATTTTCCTGTCACGTATAAAGTGCACTTGTATCACACACCAGAAATGGGCACATGTCATCATCCCCCAAACAAACAGATGGAATAACTATATTAATTTCCCTGTCACATATGCAGTGCAAGTATACTTCACACCAAAAATGGGAATATGTCACCCATCGAACTAACAGACAGATTAACTATTGTTCTGCCCAGCAGGGTTTGAATTTAACTCTATTTCATGTCAACCAGGGTTTACTATTGCTGTAGTTATTAATGTGGTAATAACACCATCTAGCGGTGGTAAAAATATACTACACTTTGTTTTGTGGTTTATAAAGGTTATTGTTTAGTGGGAGGTGCTAGGCATTTTGGGAATGCAAGGCGTTCTGGGAAGGAGAAATCCAGTCTCAATGCTACAGGACGTCAGCAGTGCTGACATATGCTTAGTGTTATCCAAATGTTATAATACATGATGTTCTTTGCTTTCTGCTTATACATGCTATGCCTTATATTTATACAACATGAAACAGCAAAAAGAAAAGGAGAGAAGACAGGCGCTCATAGGGTAGTGGGTACTTCACCGGTCTGTTAAGGGTATGAAATGGTGGTGCTCACCTTGTGTGGTTGTGCTAGTTTAGGCACAACTCTATTGTGAGGCCATCTGGGAGGTCGGTGCTGCCGGTACTCTGCTCAGTCCAATTGGGAGGATGCCGAGACTCCCAGGGTACTGGAGAAATAAGCTTGTGTAGGAAAACCTGGTAGTGCAAGGTGATTGCACTTCCAATGTGGTACCGTTGGGGCGCACACAGTAACCTCAGACTTGGAGTTCTTTGAAGGTGCTTTATTGACTCACGCGCTTGGGTATACATACCCTTTATCAAGTCTAAAGAACATACATATGAAGAAAAGTATCGAATAAAAGGCACTAAAGAAATTTTTCTCTTTTGTAAGAAGATCATAGCGACTTAAAATATGCATCTGTGATCATATATAAATATGACTGTTTTGGTAATTGGAGTATACAAATTGTGGTATATACATTATCTATAGTGGTGGTATTTCATAAAGAATAAATAATGCTATTTCATAAATAAAATCTGTTTGCAAGTATTGCCAGAGTTATTATTAAATTAATATAAAACAGTTATTAATCATGTAAAAACTGATCAGTCAGTTAAACATAAGGTTACCTTGAGTGCTTTGCTGAAGGTGTGGACACGGTATCCCAGGGAATCACTGGGGACATGAAGGTGGATGGTTCAGTTTTACAAACCAAAGTATATCCATATATATACATATACACATATATATATATATATATATATATATATATATACATACATACATATACATACATGTACACACACACCCATACATCCTCAATGCGATCTTACAGACTATAATAGGCTTATTTATTCATTTGCAGCTTATGAAAAAGAAAGAGGGTAGAGGTTGGTAGGGTTTACCTGTGTTGAGACAGAGATGTTGGGATCCACGTGTGAACGCCAGGCAGCGCGGCTCTGAAGGGATCTGTGTATATGTATGTATGTATGTATATATATATATATATATATATGTGTATATGTATATATATGGATATACTTTAGTTTGTAAAACTGAACCATCCACCTTCATGTCCCCAGTGATTCCCTGGGATACCGTGTCCACACCTTCAGCAAAGCACTCAAGGTAACCTTATGTTTAACTGACTGATCAGTTTTTACATGATTAATAACTGTATTATATTAATTTAATAATAACTCCGGTAATACTTGCAAACAGATTTTATTTATGAAATAGCATTATTTATTCTTTTATGAAATACCACCACTATAGATAATGTATATACCACAATTTGTATACTCCAATTACCAAAACAGCCATATTTATATATGATCACAGATGCATATTTTAAGTCGCTTATGATCTTCTTACAAAGAGAAAAATTTCTTTAGTCCCTTTTATTCGATACTTTTCTTCATATGTATGTTCTTTTAGACTTGATAAAGGGGTACGTATACCCCGAAACGCGTAGTCAATAAAGCACCTTCAAAGAACTCCAAGTCTGAGGTTACTGTGTGCGCCCCAACGGTACCACATTGGAAGTGCAATCACCTTGCACTACCAGGTTTTCCTACACAAGCTTATATTTATACAAGTTATTTGTATTCTTATAATTTTACCACAATTCACAATCCTGTTGACCAATAAACAAGGTAGACTACAGAAAAAAGTCCTCTTATGTGGAAGACAGGAATGGTTTATGCTGAATGTAAGACTGTACACTGTGTGAACATGTATGAAGACAATACCGTAAAACAGATGCTATTCACCAGCGATAGTGGATCTAACTACACAGAGCCACCGTCGCAGACGCGGTCCTGCGTATACGATTTCAGCGGCTGCCATACGACACAAGAAGTGAGAGTGCAGCCCCCAGCAAGTGCAGCACAATCCAGACCACGCTGAAGTCTGTTCCTATCTAGACTGAGTCTGCACAGAGACATTAAGCAGCTAGCAAAAGGGACACAATGTCCACTAGCCAGACATCATCATACAGGACCAGGTTATGAGTAAACTGCTCAAGCAAGTCCTCAGTAAGAAAAAAGACTGCTCTCGCCCGTGCAGAAGCTGAGGCTGCAAAAGTAAAGTCTTCCTTTGCTGCACAAGAGATGCAAATAAAGTTAAAGCAAGCAGATCAAGTGTCATTGCAAGCGGCACTGGAAGAAGAGAGAGTACGCATGCAAGCATCAATGGAAAAGGAACGAGTATGCCTTTAAAAGGAGAGAGTACTCCTGCAAGCATAACTAGATAAACTCGCCGCAGAGAATGAAGTGGCAGCTGCATTAGCCATAGCAGAGTTCCTAGAAGCCATAGAGTTCCCCGGATCTGAGAAACACAGCAAAGTACTTGGACCAGAACTTGATCAACAAGATCCAACACAGCGAGTCTCAGAATACATCCATGAGCATCACAAGACAGATGACAACTATGATCCAGTATATCAGCCATCTTATACAGAGTGCCAAAGATCCTACCTTGTACCACAGTACCTCAAGCAGGACTGTATGCGACAAAGAGATGCTGACCACAACTACCGCCATACAGAACAAAAGCTACAACATTCGCTTTGACTTAAAGGGACACCCTTCGTATCAGAACGGTATTATACAGACTGCCCTAAGCCAGAAACCCCTAAAAGATATGATGATACACCACACATGCAGCATAACAACAACACACCCGGTAGTATTGGCGCCAACCAAGCCGCCATGGACTTCGCTAAGTTCTTTGCTAAACGGGAGCTGGTTAGCAAAGGACTTATAAAGTTCACTGAACGTCCCGAGAACTACAGGGCATGGCGAGCCTCCTTCCAGAACGCCATGAAAGACTTCGATTTTTCCTACAGTGAGGAGTTAGATCTCTTGGTAAAGTGGCTTGGAAGCGAGTCTGCTGAACACGCCATAAGAATCAGAGACATTTACATAAACTATCCGGGCAAAGGCCTAAACATGGTGTGGGGAAGACTTGATGAGTGTTATGGGTTAATAGAAGCAATATAAAATGCTTTATTTAAGAGAATTGATTGTTTTCCAAGAATAGTGGGTAGGGGTCACCAGAAGCTCTAGGAACTCAGCGACTTGTTAATAGAGGTACAGGTTGCTCAAGCAGAAGGAGCTCTGTCAGGGCTAGCATTCCTGGACACCGCCAGAGGTGTCAATCCGATTTTTCAAAAACTCCCTTATAATCTACAAGAGAAGTGGATTACACATGGTTACCATTATAAACGGTTTCATAATGTATTATTCCCCCGATTCGTGTTGTTTGTAGACTTTATTTCTGAGCAGGTGGGTATTAGGAATGATCCCAGTTTTGACTTTACATTGTCAAGTCCCACTACCCCTGGTGTAAAACCTCATAAAACACGAGTGGCAGCCCACAAAACTAACGTTGCCTCCACAGGTTCTCCTCACAAGCCGTTTAAGTCTTCTCAAGAAGAGAACAAACTCAAAGATCTTACCAAAGAATTCCCCCTGCGCAAGAAAACCACATTCTCTACTAAAATGCAAAGCCTTCAGGGAGAAGTCTTTAGAGGACCACAAAGAATTCCTCAAAAAAAAGAACATCTGCTTCAAGTGCTGCGCTACAACATCTCACTTCGCAAGGAACTGTAAGGTCAGTATGACATGCACAGACCACAACACGGCTTTAAACCCTGGACCACCCTCTCAGGTATCACCCCAAGCAGAGAAGCATGACGGGAAGCAGATAGACAATGACATAGACACCACAGTAGTCACTTCTCACTGTACAGAGATCTGTAAAGGACTTGCAAGAGGGAAGTCCTGCTAAAAAATCTACCTTGTCAGAGTTTATCCAGTCGACCACCGAGATAAGGCGATCAAGGTATATGCAATCTTAGATGATCAAAGTGCAGCATACGGGTGTTAATACCCGACACTGCAAAGGTTTATTATGTGTATGTACCTTTAATTTATTTCCTTGTACAGGCCTGCAGGGGTAGTGTCTACTACAGCCACTAGAGGGAGATAGTACACCCCACTATATATAGGTAGGCCCAGGCAGAGTAGAGTTAGTTCAGTGCAGACAGTGAGTCTGTGAAGTGTGTGCAGACAGAGTAGTCTGTGTGGGTCTCCTGCAATGTCCGCAGCAGGTAGCAAGGGAAATCCTCCAAGTGTAAAGAACCAAGGATAGAAGCCGTCTAAGAGGTATTTGGGCCTTGGATGATAAAGTAACCCAGGAGTAGACAGGTCAGAAGAATTGAAGTCACCTGTATCTACATAGAACCTGAGGAAATAGTGGAGAGTCAAATCCCTGTGCAGTATTAGACCTGCTTGATCTAAGAGGAGTTGCAATCTATATTCATCTGTGATCTATTCATCTGAAACTACTCTGCACTGCTATGTATTAAGGAACTGCGCTTCCATCCATTGATGTGCATGATTACCATCAAAGACGCTAGTAAAGTTCAAGTTCTGTTTTATCATAACGTGGTTCCTCAGTTATTCCTACTATCAGCAAACGGTGTGCCACCGTTAATTGGCACTGGCGTCACGAACTCTATCTAC
This sequence comes from Bufotes viridis, assembly GCA_033119425.1. NCBI lineage: Eukaryota > Metazoa > Chordata > Amphibia > Anura > Bufonidae > Bufotes > Bufotes viridis. Next base: position 276,858,622 of record CM065592.1, read on the forward strand.
AACTACCTGCCAGAGAGTCAGCCTGTCTCAGGTTAGTGGTCACCATTGCACTACCACACCCAAGAACACTATTAACCCTAACTTGAGTACGCTGCACCTCTCTTTTGGCGTCACGAACAGGATGACCCCCTCTATCTGCGGCATGTACCACGATCACTCCTTGTTGAGGCAAAGTAGCTTCTCCCACCTGGAGAGTGGGCTCCCAGTATCCATGAACTTTCACTGGCTTGCCATTACTTGCGATGATCTCCAGCCAGGACTCAGGTGGCTGGGTTAGTAGGCTGGAGTCCCAGTATTTTTCAAAGGTGGGCTGCTGAATAGTGGTGACTTGAGACCCAGTGTCCAACAAAGCTTCAAAAGGGATCCCATTGATCTTGACACTTATTTTAGGACGGGACCCTACATACCGGGGCATCCAGCTTGGGTCTTTTGGACCTATTGTTCTACCTCCCGAGGGGCGGTCCTCAGCCTCGAGGGTGGCCCGTTTAACTGCCAGCATGTAGATTCTGTGTGGCCCAACTTTTTGCAATAATTACAGACAGGCCGCTTGCGGTTCTTAAACTTATACTTCTCCCAGGATCTCTGGGGTGAAACTCCTGATAGGCAGGAGGAAACGGTTTTGGAGGTAGAAGCAATTCCTCTTCTAACATTACTGGTTTCTCCCACTCCTCTAATTTCCTGCACACTTTTTCCAGGCTTTTAGTGAGATGATTAACCTGTTCCACTAACATAGCAACAGTATCGGAGGTTGGAGCCTGAGCTGCTTGGCTGGCCCCGAACTGGTTAATAGTAGGCAACGTAGGTTTACAAGCTAGGGGCTCAGATGGGGCCACTGGTTCTGCAGGCAGGGTTTGACCCAAAATACTAATGGCCAGTTCCTTAAAGTCCAGAAAGGTGCTGCTAGGATGTTGGGCAGACAACATTTTCAATTGGGCTTTTAACTGTTCGTTGTATATCCCTGCAATGAACTGTTCCCTCAGGGTCTGGTCTTGGGTATCAGCCTCCCTGGGATCTATCTGAACAACAGCCTCCAAAGCTTCCTGGAGAGATAGAGCAAAATCACGGAGCGACTCACCAGGTTTCTGTTTCTTCCCAAAGAAGCGCATCTTTACTTCGGACGCTGTCCGTGCTTCAAAAGTGGTTCTGAGGCGGCTAAAAATTTGGTCCATGGTGCTCCTCTCAGAGTAAGGCCAGGACATGACTTCTCTGCGGGCTGCCCCTTCTAGCTGGGCTAACAGTATCTCCATCTGCTGTTCTGCATTAACAGGGTATAGTTTGAACAACGCCACCATTTTGTCCTTAAAGTCTTTCAAAGTATGAGGCTCTCCTGTATAGCGGGGGAACCATGGGTCCCCAAAATAATATGGCATCGTCAGCGGCATCAGGCTGGTGGCAGTAGTTCCGCCTGTGGCCACAGGCTCCCTGGGGGCAGGCTGCTCGTTTACTTCTGGATCCGGCATGGTGGCGCCGCTTGAAAAAGTATTGAGTCGACTGGGGGTGTTGTTAGGAGCAACACCGCGGTGGTGCGTACCGGCGACGTCCTTCCACTGATCACAGGCAAGTGGGCGCGGCGAAGCTTCCCGCTCTTCAGGGGGTGGCACCCTGTACACTCCTCTAATGGTGCAGCAAATTTCAGTCCATGAGGTGGGCGGCCATCTTGGGTGCCATTCACCGACAGCAAGCAGGATGGTAAAGAGTTCACAAAAATCACTTTCAAGTACACAATTATTTTCCTTATGGTGGCACAACACTGCACAGCGCCTACAGTCCACTTTAGGCAAACTTTTCTGGCCCCACAATGCAAATAAAGTCCCAAAAGTCACTCTGGTCACAGGGCAAACTGGATAAGGCACAAAGTTCACGCTTTTTGCACTAATAAGCGTGCGAATCCTGTTCGTGACGCCAAAAGAGAAAAGAATTGTGTACTTGAAAGTGATTTTTGTGAACTCTTTACCATCCTGCTTGCTGTCGGTGAATGGCACCCAAGATGGCCGCCCACCTCAATGGCACTGGCGTCACGAACTCTATCTACAACTACCTGCCAGAGAGTCAGCCTGTCTCAGGTTAGTGGTCACCATTGCACTACCACACCCAAGAACACTATTAACCCTAACTTGAGTACGCTGCAAAAGCAACAGGTCTTTAGCTAAATCCACCTTCTTCGATACCTTCAACATCATTGGGCCCAGTTCTCCCTACTCCTTAAGGACATGTGCAGATAACGTTGAGACGGATGGGAGGAAAGCAACTGGGTACAAGGTGGAGTCCATAGATGGTCAGACCTGCTTGTCACTGCCAACCATAATGGAATGCAATAACACACCTGACAACCGTTCAGAGATACCTACACCAGAGGTAGCAGCATACCACCCCCATCTGAAGCGTATAGCTCACCTGATACCAGAACTGGACTCAGAAGCCCCGATAGTCTTACTCCTTGAACGAGACATATTAGGAGTTCATAAAGCTAGAGGATAGATTAACGGTTCCCAGAACACCCGGAGACTTGACCTAGGATGGGTCATCATTAGAGTTGACCGAACCAAAACTGTAAAACCGAATTTTGGAATTTTTGGCACCCGAACCCGAACATTTTCGCAATGGTTCAGGTTCGTTGTTTGTCGGATTTTATGGCGCTTGTTAAAAAGCTGCTTGGTAGCCAATCAACAAGCGTCTAACTACTTTGCCCTTAGAAGCCATCACAGCCATGGCTAAGTGCAGCATGTGACCCAGCCTTTATATAAGCTGGAGTCATGTAGCGCTGCACATAACTCTGATGCTCTTAGTGTAGGGACAAGTTGCTGCTGGTGCTCTCAGGAAGTGAATAGAAAACAAGCTTAGCTGATAATATTTGATATCAGAATTTTGTTCACTCAGCGATCTACAACCTTTTCTATTCTTGTGGGTGCAATGACAGTGTTTTTTTTATAAGGCCAGTAACAAAGACAGTTTTTTTTTCTGTGAGTGGTTGGTGTCAGCAGCCATTTCGTGAAAGTGACGTGCACTTGCAGCTGCATATGTGCTAGGGACAGTATTTGAATCCAGTCTTTTTACTTCATTTGGCAAAATTTACCCATTTTTAAGTGCACCTGCACTGTATCTCTGGCTGGGGAAGGCAAAAATAATACTGTTAATCCGTTTTTTATTTTAGGGACCAAGGGGGTGACAATTTTGTTCTGTAAAGTACCCCTGTGCTGGATATAGCCTTGTTAGTGATGAGCGAGCATGCTCGGCCAAGTATTGGTTTGGCTCAAGCATCACTTTGCTCGGCGCCTGGCTATCTTGTTGGCCGAGCACCACATGTATTTGTCGCATTGCTCGAGTCTCCTCCCCGCATGTTTGGCACCTTATAACCAGCCAAAGAAGGTCCAGGTAAGTAATTTCCCTCAGTGTAAGGCCATAGCAATGTTAGCTGTAAGCCTTACACTGATTGGCTGGCCGGAACACGTGATACCATTTCATATAGCAGCTGTGGTCCGGCGCTCGGCACATTCAGTGTCAGGGAGAGCAGACAATAGGTAGGGACAGATAGCGTTTTGCTCTAATCTTACTTATTTCATTACAAAAACCTTATTGAAAGACCTAACAGTCCTTTTACGGACTAGAGTGTGTGTTCGACAGCAGTGCAGCACCTTTTATTTTATTTAATTTTTTAAGAAGGGGTTTGCTTCAGCACTATCAGGGGCAGGCGTCACAAGGAAGGGACAGATAGTGCATGGCTTTAAAATCGCTTTTATAACGTCTAAAAGACAGAAAGATTTCCGATTAGTGACATCTACAATATGCCATCATTAAGCAGTGTGTTGGGCAGATATTATCAAAAGGGGCATATTCACTACAGTGTGCCTGCTACTGAGATATACACTGCACCATCATAAAGCAGTGTGTTGGGCAGACATTATAAAAAGGGGCTTATTCACTACTGTGTTCCTTGGTACAGAGATATACACTGCACCATCAGAGAAATAATTTGTTCTGGGGAAATTAACCTAACTTGTGCCACATCTGTGTGTGCGTTCAATCCGCAACTGTTATATTAATTACCCCAGGAAAAAGTGTGACTTAGAATTTGGCCATAGTTAACTAGTTTTGGGCACATCTGTGTGTGCGTTTAGGCTGCAACCGTATATACAGTATTCCCGCAATACATTTTATTCGGGACAAATTTGTATCCAATATAGAACTACATCCGAATACAGTGTGGATTGTAAAAAGTACATTATCTCTGGGCTAGTGTACTCCTGAAAATCTTAATTTTTCTGTATTCAGTACATATCAGCAAGCCAATATAGTGTGTACTGTATAATATTTCATTATCTGTGGCCTACTGTAGTGCCGAAAATTTGTATTTCTCTGTCTCCAGTACATTGTAGCAAGCCAATACAGTGTGTATTGTAAAAATTTCATTATCTGTGGCTTACTGAAGTGCCGACCATTTGTACTTCTCTGTCTCCAGTACATAACAGCAAGCAAATACAGTGTGTACTGTAAAAAATTCATTACCTGGGGCCTACTATAGTGCCGAAAATTTGCATTTCTCTGCCTCAGTACATTGCAGCAAGCCAAGACAGTGTGCACTGTAAAAAATTTCATTATCTTTGGCCTACTGTAGTGCCGAAAATTTGTATTTCTCTGACTCCAGTACATGACAGCAAGCCAATACAGTGTGTACTGTAAAAATGTCATTATCTGTGGCCTACTGTAGTGCCGAAAATTTGCATTTCTCTCTCTCCAGTACATTGCAGCAAGCCAATACAGTGTAAACATTTCATTATCTGTGGCCTACTGTAGTGCAGAAATTTTGTATTTCTCGGTCTCCAGTACATTACAGCAAGCCAATACAGTGTGTATTGTAGGAATTATATTATCTGTGGCCTACTGTAGTGTGGAAAATTTGTTTTTTTCTGTCTCCAGTACATTATAGCAAGCCAATACAGTGTGTATTGTAAATATTACATTATCTCTAGGCTAGTGCAGTGCCAAAAATCTGTATTTTTCTATATCCAATATTGTCCTGCATCAGAAAACTGTGTCTTTAGCGGACAGTAAATCAATTTGCGCCAAATCTACAGACAAAACCATTAATATGAAGAAGGTGAGCTCAAAGGTAGGGGGAATTGGGCGTGATGCTGATGGTGCAAGAAAAGGCCATGGCCCTGGGCGTGATGCTGATGGTGCAAGTAGAGGCTGTGGCCCTGGGCATGAGGCTGATGGTGCAAACAGAGGCCGTGGCCCTGGGCGCAATGAAACTGTGCCTGCTGCCAGTGCACCAGAAAAAAACAAAAAATCCACCTTACCCAGCATCATGTCCAAGTTAGCTGGGCGGCGCAGGACAACACTGTCCAAGTCGGACCAGTGTGAACAGGTGGTTGGTTGGATTGCAGATGATAATGCTTCCAGTCAGTTATGCACCACCCTCTCTTTCACTAAGTCCAGTCTCTGTAGCCAAGAGTCTGGTCAACCGAATCCTCACTCAGATCTTCCTTCCTCCCACCATGTCGCATCTGGCCAAACAAGTGATCCCACACTCGGATATTCGCATTACCTCTTTTCATCGCCAGTACTTGGTTTTGCTCTCTCGACAAGTATGCTTGAAGAGGTACCTGAGATATTGTTCCCTGATTCCCAACCTCTTGAGCCTTCACAGTCTCAAGAAAATGACAGTGGTGAAACCGTAATCATTCGTTCACGAGGTGGATGATGATGAGACACAGTTGCCAATCAGTGAGGTGGTGGATAGGTCAAGTCAGGAGGATGAGCAGAGTGAGGAAGTGGAAGAGGAGGTGGTGGACGATGAGGTCACTGACCCAACATGGTTAGGTGAAAAGCCGAGCAAGGACAGCAGTACAGAGGGGGAGGGATTCGTAGCAGCTCAACAGTCTGGAAGAGGCAGTGGGGTTGCAAAAGGGAGTCGTCGTCCCACACCAAAAAGGCCCGCAACCATTACACCGAGCAACCATTACTTCCCCTTGGCCAAGGGGAAGGTGTTCCGCAGTATGGCGCTTTTTGGAGGAAATCGCAGACGACAAGAGAGGTAATTTGCAACCTGTGCCTTACCAAAATGAGATGCCGTACCAAAATGAGCCGGAGCGTGAACACTAGCATCCTCACCACCACCAGAATGATCCGCCACATGGCATCCAAGCACCCTAATAAGTGGGCCGAACTCCTGGGTCCACACTCTGTGTCTGCGGGTCCCACCACTGCCTCCACTTCCCCTGTGTTATGCACTGCTGGGCAATCCCCTGTCGAAGACCCAGGCCCGGATGCCCCTCGCCCTGCACCTGGACCTTTGCATAAACCGTCAGCAACAACTCCACTTCCGTGTACCAGCGCAGCGTCCAAATGTCGATAACAGGCATTTGAGCACAAGCACAAATACCCACCCACAGGCCATATCACTAAATGCGCAACTTTCAAAATTACTGGCCCTTGAAATGTTGCCATTTAGGCTTGTGGATACCGAGGCCTGATGTCTGCGGCCGTACCTCGGTACGCAGTCCCCAGCCTCCACTATTTTTCACGGTGTGCCATGCCAGCCTTACACCAACATGTGTACCGGAACATTACCCGTGCCCTGATCAACGCACTTACTAGGAAGGTCCACCTCACCACGGACACATGGATAAGTGCTGGTGGCCAAGAATGCTAAATTTCCCTGAACGCACACTGGATGAATGTTGTGGAGGCCGGGTGTTAGTCAGACCCTGGGATGGCACAGGTGCTACCCATGCCCAGGATTTCGGGCCCTATGTTTATCAGGGTCTCCACCAGCAGCTATGATACTGGCTCCAACCCACACTTTTCCTCCTCCACTTCCACCTCCAACAGTAGTCAGCCATCAGTAGCTAGCTGGAAGCAGTGTAACACTGCTGTGGGTAAGCGTCAACAGGCCTTGCTGAAGCTGATCTGTTTAGGGGACAGACAGCACACCGCCCCAGAGCTGTGGCAGGGTATAAGGGACCAGACCGAGCTGTGGCTCTCGCCACTTAACCTAGAAACAGGAATGGTTGTGTCTGACAATCGCCGTAACTTGGTGCCAGGTTTGGAGCTCGGCAACCTGACACAAATCCCATGCCTAGCCAACGTCTTAAACTTAGTGGTTCAGCGGTTTATCCCAACCTACCCCAATTTGCAGGAGCTACTAATGTAGGCGAGCCGCTTGTGTACTCATTTCCCCAAGTCGTCCACAGCTTCCGCCGGTCTGTCAATCCTGCAGCAGCGCTTGCGGCTTCCAGCTCAACGACTGTTGTGCGACGTGAGCACGCGGTGTAACTCTACGTTCTACATGTTGGCCAGGCTTTGTGAGCAGCAGAGGGCAGTTGTGTAATACCAGATGCAACATGGTTGTCACCTTTCCAGTCAACTGCCACTATTCACAAGCGAGGAGAGGGCATTGATGTCAGACCTATGTGAAGTTTTAAAAACCTTTGATGAATCCACACAGATGGTTGGGGCGATAACGCTATTATTAGCATAACCATCCCACTGCTGTGTCTACTCAAATGATCACTGCTCACAATTAAGGAGGGTGCTTTGAATGTGGCAGACGAGGTAATGGGGCAGGAGATGACACAGGGTGATAGCCAGACCTCCCCCAGTTCGTCTTCTCAGCTCGAATTGGTCCATGAAGAGGAGGAGGAGGAGCTGGAGACACTTGTCTCTGCTACAGAGGCTAGTACCCATGGAACTTTAATTCCATCTGTTCAGCGTGGATGGGCAAAAGAGGAGGAGGAGGAGGATGAGGGTATGGAGAGTCATCCTGAAGTTGACATCGACGTCTTGCCCGTTGGTACTCTGGCACACATGGCTGACTTCATGTTAGGCTGCCTTTCCCGCGATCCTCACGTTATACGCATTTTAGGTAACACAGATTACTGGGTGTTCATCCTTCTCGACCCCCGCTACAAAGATTACTTCTCATCTCTCATTCCTGTGGTGGAGAGGACGAGTACAACCATGCAATACCAGAAGGTACTTGTTGACAGATTGCTCCAAAATTTTCCATCTGACAATACGGCCATCAGAGTCCGTACTTACTTGGGCAAATGAGGAAGGGAAACAAGGGGAACACACAGAAGTGACAACAGAATCAGAGCAACACATTCCAAGGCATGGGACACTTTCATGACATCCCGCCAGCAACCTCACCCTGAAGCGCGGCCTAGTGCTACAAGGCAGGAAAAGTTTTGGAAGATGGTGAAGGAATACATTGCAGACCAACGTGTCAGCGTCCTAAATGATCCCTCACTGCCTTACAACTACTGGGTGTCCAAGCTGGACATGTGGCACGAACTTGGGTTGTATGCCTTGGAGGTGCTGGCCTGCCCTGCTGCCAGTGTATTGTCTGAGCGTGTATTTAGTGCTGCTGGTGGCATTAAAACGCAATTTAAATGTATGCTTTATAATGTACTCAATCCAAAAGATTCAGATGTAACATAGTAACATAGTATATAAGACCGAAAAAAGACATTTGTCTATCCAGTTCGGCCTGTTTCCTACAAGGCAAAAAACCCCTGTGAGGCAGAAGCCAATTTTCCCCACTTAAGGGGGAAAAAAAATCCTTCCCGACTTTAAATTATTTTGTGGCCTGCTCGGTACTACTGCTAGTGAAAGAATTTCATTTGCATCTGTCAGTTTTACTGGAGTTGAAGAAAGCACATATTTTATTGAAATAAATTCTGTCCTCCGCCTGCACAGGCAATTTGATAGTGAAAAATAATCTGTTAATTCATCTGTTTCACTAGGGTTGAAAAAAATCCTCTTTTTTTCCCTATAAAGTACCTTTTTGCCTTGTACTGCAATCCAAATAAAATCAGTATATTCTACTGGGACATTGTGGGTGGAAAAAACATGCAATTTTTGGCACATAGTAAATTTGCAGCCTATTGTGTATTACTGCTAGTGAAAGAATGTCATCCTCTGCCTGCACATGCATTCTGATAGTGAAAAATAATCTGTTAATTCATCTGTTTCATGGGTTTGAGAAAATATCCTCTTTTTTTCCTATAAAGTACCTTTTTGCCTTGTACTGCAAATCAAATAAAATCAGTAAATTACACTCGGACATTGTGGTTGAAAAAAAAACAACATCACCTGCAGCCTGAGTTGGTGTTCCTGCTGCACTGTATACCTGACTTGCAAAAATGTATTCAGTAAATTAGGTGGTTTCTCATATTGTGGTGTGACCTAGAAATATCTTTTATCTTTATCACACTGCCAGGACATATTAGGCAGGGCACAAAGTGTAATAAATTAATCTGTCACATAGAGGTGTGACCAAAACCAATCTTTTCTGTTTATGACACGGGCACGGCATACCTGACAGGGAACAAGTTTTATAAAATCTGTCTGTTACTTCGTTGGGTTACCGAAAATAATTAGGAGAGTGTCAAATAATGGACGTGGCCATGGTTGTGATGCTGCTGGTGTTGGTGGGGCTCCTGTTGCAGGGAGAGGACGTGGTGGATCTGTGCCAGCTACACTCCCAAATAAAACACCTTCCTCAGGTTCGCGTAGATGACAAGGCCCTCCATGTTATTTAGTAGGCCCGAATGCCGCTCTACGAATGGTGAGGCCAGATCACGTACATGCGCTAGTAGATTGGGTGGCTGATAGTGCCTCCAGTACCTTCACATTGTCTCCCACCCGGTCCACTGCTTAAAGCTCAGAGTTGGCACCTGCAGGCCATGGGCAGCTATCTAGCACTTCACCCCCTTTCTAATCAGCCAAGCAGTCTGAGCCCCAAGTCATGCAGCAGACTCTCATGCTTTTTAATGACTCTCCTGGGAGGGTTTCCCCGGGCCATCCACCTAGTCTTGCTCCAGAAGTGGAGAGTTTGAGTGCACTGATGCCCAACCACTTATGTTTGAGGATGAGGACATGGGAAGACCACCGCAGCATGTCTCTGATGATGACAGAACACAGGTGCCAACTGCTGCGTCTTTCTGCAGTGTACAAACCGACAAGTAGAGCAGGGGTGCAGAAGACTTGGTGGAAGATGATGTGAAGGGGTCTGCCCCATTTAACTTCTGGGTCTCCAAATTGGGCACATGGCATGAGCTTTCCCTTTATGCCTTGGAGGTGCTGGCCTGCCCTGCAGCCAGTGTATTGTCTGAACGTGTGGTTAGCACGGCAGGGGGTGTTATCATAGACAAGCGCAGCCACCTGTCCACAGCCAATGTGGACAAGCTCACGTTCATTAAAATGAACCAGGCATGGATCCCACAAGACTTGTCTGTACCTTGTGCAAAATAGACAAGTATACCGACTTCACACAGTCATTGTTATACACCAGCGCACTTTCTCTTTGTTTTATTTGACATATTCCACAATGTTTTGTGGTGTACCCATATTGAATAAAAAAAATAAATAAATAAAAAAACGTGTTGGCAGCCTCCACCTGCTCCACCGCTGTTTCCACCTACACTACCAAATCCACCTACACCACCATGTCCACCTACAATGCCACGTTCACCGCCTCCTTAACCTCCTAGTCCATATGGACCTTCTGCTCTTAGTTCAGGATTAAAATTTGTAATTATTATTTAGATCAATGGCAGACGAAGGTAGACCAAATTTATCTTATGTAAGAATTAGCAAGCTGGGCTCGTAGGTCCCACTCTAACTTCCTGCGCCTATGGACCCCATGGAAGGAATACAAACACAATAGCAAATGACATGTCTGAACCCTAGTTTACCTCTACCGCATAAATACACCTAACATTTTTTTTAACCTGACATACTCACCTTAACCATTCAGGTTGCCATGAAATGATATAATATAGTAGGACGATGATATGATATGATCCAAGACGGGTGGACGTTTGGACCGCCTGGATGGCCTTATATTTCCATTGAACAATTCCCGGGAGCGATCCGTGTCCTATGATCTTCGTCCAACGACCTGCAACTGAGGTCTGTCTAGCATTGATTCTTGATTACTTGTTCTTGACTATCTGCAATTGTTTGTTTACAGTGATCAATGTTTTGCCCTTACTCCATAACATGTATTGTTAGTAACTAGACTGCTAATATATCCTGTCTGAAGTTTGACCCACTGCATATCAATAAAAGAAAATATCTCATAGGAGACGGTGAAGTATTCTACTAGTTTCACACTTGCACATCTTTTATACCTTACCTTTGAATTATTTATGTATTACTCATGTTCTGTATTCCTCTGTTTGTGTAAATCAATAAAAAGATATTTGATAAAAATAAAAGAAAAGCTGTTTGGATAGAATCTATTCAAGAAGAATATTCTTCTCTTGTGCAGTTTTTTTTTCTCCCTGCTGTTAATTTTGGGTGATCCTTCAGCTCTTGTTGGAGGGCTTCCAGATGGAATTAAATGTAATCACCTAAAAATATTTGCAATGATATAGCAGCCTGGCTGTTCAGGAATCAGCCACTCATCACCAGAAATGTTGGTCCAAACTTAAGACCTCCTCTTACTTATTCTCTTACAGGTATTCATCGTTGATTCTCATTTTAAGTTCCATTTTTCCATTACCTCTGCAATTAGGCCAGTAGAAAAGTTTTCAATCATTATTTTTTTTTCTTAAATAACATGACTCTGGGAGTTACATTAAGTGATACAGTTCTGTCTTCATACACGTTCACACAGTGTGTAGTCTGACATTCAGCATAAACCAATCCTGTCTTCCAAATAGGAGGACTGTTCTTTGTAGTCTAACTTGTTTATTGGTAAAACAGGAGTATTTGATTGATTGGTAAAACTACGAGAATGCAAATAACATGAATCAGTATATAGCATAGCATGAACTGTAACATTTGCATTACACTGAAGTACTTGGTAAAATTGCTGCCTAATATAGGACTACATGTGTAACATCTCACAGTTATAACAACTGTCCTGAGTAACAATGATAACTAGCTAAACAGCTCTTCAACACACAATATCCCTGAAACAAAGGTACATCTCTAACCAGATATGTTTTTGCAAGGATGGTGAAGTTTAAGAAGGATATGCAGAAGGACAGCTCTGGTGATGTGTTCTGGATACTGAAAACTGGAGACTTCTCTTTCCCAGGATGCTTTGCACCACCCACAATGCAGCAGTTTGTGTAACAAGAAAAACAAAGTACAATACAATTTAACACTGCTAGATGGTGCTATAACCACACTAATAAATACAGAAACACTAAAACTAAGGCAGACGTGATCTGAAATAATTTTCCCTAACCCTGCTGGGCAGAACACTCCCAGTCTGGCATCAATAGACGCCACTACTGAATCCTTCTTTCCTAGCAACCGATTTTTGTCAATGATGGGATCAAGCTTCTTCCAAGCGCTATCCTTCAATACAGTTTGACCTTTGCTGAGGTAGTCTATTTCTTTAGCATGACATTCACGTTGTATTATGTGAATTATTATGTTCTTGGACCTTTACATATTGGGAGCGTTAAAGGCATGTTTGCAGTGATGCCAACCTTTGCAGGGCTTATGACTCACAGGTAATGTCGACTTATAAGACTGAGCTATATGAACAACACAGGTTATAGCACAAACGAGCAGCATCCAGGTTGAGAACCTGTTGAAACGATGGGATTTGAGTTGGTGGTCCAAAGTCGCTGTGCGTAGAACAGATACTTAACCTTGGATTTCTTCATCAGCATCTAGGTCTACCAATTCAAATGTGTCGGATCTAATGCTGCAAGACGTTGAAAGGTACAGGAATCCATGTTGTGTCCTTAAGGTGGCTTGGTGCGATGGATCTAGTCATGTGGTCCGCATGATTATGCTGTGTAGGCACTTAGTGCCACTGTTTAGGACAAATGGATCTCTTGATCCTTAGCACCCGATTGCTGACATAGACATAAAAGTGCTCGGTTTCGTTTTAAATATATCCTAGGACTACCTTGCTGTCAGTGTAAAACTCGAGTTCCTCGATTTCCAGGTTCATTCCTGATGATATAAGTTCAGCCAACTCCATTGCAAGCACAGCAGCACAGAGTTCCAGTCTGGGAACCGTGTGTTCGCGGAGTGGCGCCAGTTGGGTCCGGCTCATGACAAATCCTATATGGCATTGCTCTTTGACGTCAATGGTCTTTAGATATGCTACGCTGTAATCGCCTTGACTGAAGCCTCGCAGAAGATATACCGTCTTCTTGGATTCTTACGCATCTGGAGAATCTGTGTGATCTTAAGTGTATCTGATCAATTTCAGCTGTGGTAAATAATAGCCCCAGGTCCCTTTCCCATTGTGTGATGTAGTCCGGAGTACTCCTATTTTTCATGGACTGCAAGTTTCTGTACAGTAGAGAGACAGCATGCTTGGGAATCGCCTGACCAGTCATCAATTTCACAAAACAGGTTGCTTCTGCCACTATATTATATTTGGAGTGTAACTGCGAGCATACCATTCTAAACTCCCTCTGCATAAGAAAGTTATCTTTATTTATATAATGAGAACACAGATCATCCATGTCAGCTGCAGTTTTGGTGTTAAACATCATCTCCCTAATGTTAATGTCCTTAAAAAGACACCAAAAAGAGGGAGGGTCTGTCATGTCTAGGTAGAGTAGAAATGGAAGTAAAGAAGAAGTCATATATCTAGGTGGGTCAGAGAATGGAGCTGTGTCTGTTTTCAGAAATGTAATGGTGGCATAAATACCCTTGGGCAGGCCATTTGGCGAGGGGTAGGTCCCATCAATGCGCCACATTCCCACTAATTGTATATTAGAGAGGCCTGCTAGTTCTATGTCCGAACCCAGAACCTTGAATTTGGGAATGCATAACTGAAGCCATCTGTTTAGTTGTATTGCTCGATTCTTGGGTTTGGTAGTCCGAAGCCCCCATTAGAGCACTCTTTGATTAGTCTGTCATATGTTATTCTCGGCTTTCTACCTTTCTATAGGAAAGTTGTGAATATAGAACGTATTGATGCAAATAAGGATTGAGGTAGGTATAGGGGTACCATTTGTAGTAGGTATAGGAATTTTGGCATAATATAGGTCTGTAGCAAGTTTTTTCTACCTAGCCAAGAGATGTATGGTAGTGATAGAGACTTTAATTGATCTCCAACTTGTTTTAAGAGGGTTGAATAATTTGCAGAGTATAGTTTAGAGCAGTGTTTCCCAACCAGTGTGCCTCCAGCTGTTGCAAAACTACAACTCCCAGCATGCCCGGACAGCCTTTGGCTGTGCGGGCATGCTGGGAGTTGTAGTTTTGCAACAGCTGGAGGCACACTGGTTGGGAAACACTGGTTTAGAGGGCTCAGTAGTTAGAAAACCCCCTAAAGATTTTTTCTTGTTGCCATTTGAAAGGGAAGGATTCACGTAATTTTTGGATTGGTGGTTGCAGGAAAATGATGTTTAGTGCTTTTGACTTAGTATAATTAATTTTAAAATTGGATAGAGGAACAAACTCCTCAAATATCTTTATAAGCAATGGGAATGCCTGAGTGGGGTTTGTGAGCATTAGAGATGTCGCAAACATAAAATTTTCCATTCGCGAACGGCGAACGCGAATTTATGCAAATGTTCACGAACGTGCGAACAGGGCGAACCGCCATAGACTTCAATAGACAGGTGAATTTTAAAACCCACAGGGACTCTTTCTGGCCACAATTGTGATGGAAAAGTTGTTTCAAGGGGACTAACACCTGGACTGTGGCATGCCGGAGGGGAATCCATGGCAAAACTCCCATGGAAAATTACGTAGTTTACGCAGAGTGTGGTAAGTTGAATTCGCAATGCGACTAATATAACCTGCATTAATCGCATTGCAAATTCAACTTAGAGCTGGGTTCCTAATGGTTGTATTGCTAGAATATAACGAAGATTGAGAATATAGCGCTATATTCTCAATCTTCATTATATTCTAGCAATACAACCATTAGGAACTCAGATCTAAGTTGTAATCGCAATGCGATTAATACAGGTTATATTAATCACATTGCGATTACAACTACTAACACTGCAGCTTCAGAATGTATCTAAGATGGATGCCGGCCTTGCTTTTTGATAAGAGGTGGGAGGGTCTGGTAGGGAGACTGATGTACTAGCCCTAAAAAGAGGTGCTGTCAGGACGCTGTCCTTACAGCAGAGATCAGATGAGTATTTCAGGACTGCAGTGGACACTGAATACAATAGCCTAGCTATCGATTTCCCAATTAAATCAGCAGCAGCTACACTGTCCCTCCTCTCACTAAGACTGCAGCTTCCGAATGAATCTAAAATGGATGCTGTCCAGGAGATGGGAGGGTCTGCTACTGAATGGCTGGAATGTGTCTGCTGACTGTGAGGTACAGGGTCAAAGTTTACTCAATGATGACGAAAAGGGGGTGGACCGAACATCGCATATGTTCGCCCGCAGCAGCGAACACGCACAAGCTGTTTTCGCCAGGAACTGTCCGCCAGTGAATAGTTCAGGACATCTTATTTGCTAATTAAACTTAGATCTGGTGTTAGGATCTGGACTTGAACCTGGGACCTCTGCTGTCTCTGGCGGTGCCTCTACTTGCTGAGCCACCTGAAATGCTGGACAGCTCCTTAGACAATTCCTTGAATGATCTTGTCTTGAACCTTGAACTCTTTGCTCCTCCCATGAACTTCCAGATTTAAGCCATGTTTCTGCACTTCCTGGTTGCCAGAATATTGTGCCTTTACCAGCCAATATCTCGCTCCCGTCTATCCTGCTGCCGACCGTTTCTCTGCTACCATCCATTATTGACATTTGGCTTGTTCCTCGACTACGCTCCTGCTTAATCCCCGTCTGCTATATCTGCTACTGAACCTCGACTTGCTCACCTCCTGCTGGGGCTATCCTGAGGACCGCGACCTGGTACTAACACGCAGCAAAGTCCATCTCCACCATCTGGAGCTCTGGCGAATACCGGTTAGTACTTAGACCCCGCACCTCAGGTAAACCCATGTCATCAGCCAGGGTGACCAGTGTGAATATCTGCTCCGCTGCTATTGCTACTGGCCTCTGAGCCTGACTCCAGACCGTGACAGAATATTCTGGCCCAAAACATGGAGGCCACTGTAGAAGCTGCTGTGGCTCCTCTCAGGGTACAAATCTCTGAGTTGCAGGCATTTGGTGTTGACTACCAGGAAAAATTTGCTGATTTACAAATTGAAATGAAAGGGCTACAAGAGGACATCCTTGATCTGCATAGACAATTGCGGGACTTTCGTTCCCGCGATACTGCTGCCGTAGATACTAACGCACGAATGCCCCTACCACTCAAGTTTAATGGAGACCGTCACCATTACAGAGGTTTCCTTAATCAGTGTCGTATATACTTTCAGATGCAACCAGCTGCATTTTACTTTTGACAGGAAAAGGGTGCTGTTTATTATCAATCTCCTGACTGAGGAAGCCTTAGCCTGGGCCACCCCTTATGTGGAGAAAGATGATGTCATCCTGGATAATTTCAATAATTTTGTGGCTGCTATGAATTAAGTTTTCGATGATCCTAACCGCTGCGCTACTGCTGAGGCAAAATTACACAAATTAAGTCAGGGTAAACGCTATGTTGCAGAGTATACCACGAAATTCCGACGTTGGATCTCAGACACCAATTGGAATCCAGCAGCACAAAAGAGTCAGTTCCGTCAAGGACTCTCTGATAAAGTAAAAGATGAGCTAGCCAGAGTAGAAAGTCCTTAAGACCTTGAGGCTTTTATTAAATGATGTATTCAAATTGATCAGAGGCTTATTTAAAGGAGAAAAGAGAGACTGGGAATCCTAGGCAGTAATGGCGACATGCGTTTTTCTACTAGTCAGTTTACTCCTAAGGGTCCAAGAGTTCTTCCGGACCGTGACAGTCCTGAACCTATGCAGGTGGATGCTATTAAAAGATCTATTACTACTCAGGAGAAAGAAAGACGACGTTCAGAGAACTTATGTCTTTATTGTGGAAACGCTGGACACTACGCAATTAATTGTCCCAATAAATTTAGAAGAACAATTGATGTTGTATCTGAACAAATAAACTCAATTTCTCAGTCTGTCTCTCCTTTGATTCAGGAAGCAAATAAAGTTAATTCCTTATCAACTAATTTTATCATCCCTATAAAACTTATCGTTGAAGATGGTGAAATACCTTGTTCTGCTATGCTGGACTCAGGGGCCGGGGGAAATTTTATGGACATTGAATTTGCCCAAAACCATAACATTCAAATAAGAAATAAACTCACCCCTGTTGATATGGAAACTGTGGATGGCTCACCCTTATCTTCAGGACCTGTTACCCATGAGACTGTTTCACTTAAACTCCTAATTGAGACTGACCATCAGGAGACAATCAGCTTTCAGCTGATCACATCACCCAAGTTCCCTATCATCCTGGGCATTCCTTGGTTCTCTATCCATAATCCCTCCATCAACTGGGAAACACGTTCTTTTAGTTTTACCTCTGACCATTGCAAAAAACATTGCAGGGAATTATATCAAATAAGCCCTCCACCAACCCTGGATTCACAAGCAGTTATGGTAACCACCCAGTCTTATGACAAGCTACCTCCACAATATCTTGAGTTTCGGGACGTTTTTGATAAAAAAGAACGCCGATCAGCTGCCTCCTCATCGCCCTTATGATTGCCCTATTGAATTGCTTCCAGGGGCAGAAATACCCTTTGGTCGCTTTTTTTCTTTATCAGAACCTGAGCCGACGGTGCTCCGGGAGTGGCTTAATGAGAATCTGGAGAAGGGCTTTATCAGACACTCAACCTCTCATGCTGGGGCAGCCTTGTTCTTCGTGGAGAAAAAGGACTCAACCCTGCATCCGTGTATCGACTACAGAAACTTAAACAGGATCACAATTAAAAATCGCTACCCACTTCCATTGATTCCAGAAAGGCTCGAGAGACTCCGCTCCGCCAAGCTCTTTACTAAATTAGATTTACGGGGAGCATACAATCTTGTCCACATTCGTCCTGGAGACGAATGGAAAACTGCTTTCAGAACCAGATATGGACATTTTGAGTCTTTGGTCATGCCCTTTGGACTGTGCAATGCTCCCGCAACCTTTCAGCATTTTATTAATTATGTTTACCGAGATTTGCTGGATCAGTTTGTAATAGCCTATTTGGATGATATTCTCATTTTTTCTGATAATTTGGAAGAACACCACAAGCATGTCTGTATTGTCCTCGAGAGACTAAGGCAGAATCAACTTTACATCAAACTAGAGAAATGTGAGTTTGAACAAAGTCAGATCCAGTTCTTGGGTTACATAATTTCTTCTGAAGGGGTAAGCATGGATCCCGATAAGATCAAAGCAGTGGTGGATTTGTTGGATTTGCCAACTTTTACAGGAGATTTATAAGGAATTTCTCCAAGGTAATAGCTCCAATTACACAGATGACAAAGAAAGGAATACCCTTTTTGTGGTCACCCAAGTCACAGGCTGCCTTTAGTAAACTAAAGACTCTCTTCACTACTGCACCAATACTGGTACATCCAGGTCCTGAACTTCCTTTCATCGTAGAAGTTGATGCTTCAGATTCTGCTGTGGGAGCTATTCTTTCTCAGCGAATTGGAGAAAAAATGCAGCTTCATCCTTGTGCTTATTTTTCTCGACTGATGTCTCCAGCCGAGAAGAATTATATGACATTGGAAACAAGGAGCTGCTGGCTATTAGGCAAGCATTTTCTGAGTGGAGGCATCTGCTGGAAGGGGCTAAGCACCCTGTAACCATTCTCACGGATCACAAAAATTTTGAATTTATTTGTTCTGCCCAGAGGTTGTCATCTAGACAAGCTCGTTGGACCCTATTCTTCTCGTGGTTCAATTTTGTTATCTCATACCGCCCTGGGTCAAGGAATGGTAAGGCTGATGCCCTGTCACGGATGTTGTCTGGGCCTCTCCAGGAAAGCAACTCTGAATGTACGATCCTGCCTCAAAAGAACTTTCTAGGGGCCATGAGTTCTTTCTTAATCTTCTCAAGAAGGGGTATGAGAATGACCCACTTCTTAATCATCCTCCTGATGACCTTAACCTCAAGTACAGCAATGGTTTTTGGACTCAAGCGCATTGCCTCTATGTACCTGAATCAGTTCGAGTAGAAGCCCTCAGATTGGTTCACGACTCTAAACTTGCTGGTCATTTTGGGGTTTCTAAGACAGAGGAACTCTTATCACGTTCCTTTTGGTGGCCTGGGTACAAGAAAGATGTCAAGAGTTATGTGGCTTCGTATCGAACCTGTGCTCGCAATAAGACACCCCGATCTTCTCCTCTGGGGTTACTTCAACCACTGCCCGTTCCATCAAGACCATGGGGGTCAATTTCAATGGACTTTGTGGTCGACCTTCCCCTTTCTAAAGGGATGACCACCATCCTGGTAGTTGTGGACCGTCTCACTAAAATGGCTCATTTTATTCCAGTTAAGGGGGTACCCTCTGCCGAACATACTGCAGAAGTAATGGTCCGGGAAGTTTTTAAACTACATGGAATTCCTGATGATGTGGTGTCTGACAGAGGAGTACAGTTTACCTCTAAATTTTGTAGAAGTTTTTGCTCAGCGTTGGGTGCAACAATTAATCTGTCCTCAGCTTTTCATTCACAGTCTAATGGTCAGACTAAGAGGACCAATCAAACGTTGGAGCCATACCTTTGATGTTTTGTGAGTTATCTTCAGGATGATTGGGTGGACCACCTTTCTACGGCAGAATTTGCTTATAATAACTCTAAACATAGCTCCACTTCCCAAAGCCCCTTTTTCCTAAACACTGGGTATCATCCAGTTTTTATTCCAGGTCTACCTATTTCAACTCCAATTCCTGCTGTTACCGATAGATTAACTTCATTACAGGAGATCCAGGAGAAATTGATGGATACATTGAAGGAGGCTCAGGATTATTACAAGAAGGCCGCTGACAGACATCGGAGATCAATCCCCACCTTTCAAGTAGTTGACAAAGTTTGGTTATCTACCAAAAATTTGAAGGTTCAGGTTCCATGTGCTAAGTTGGGTTGTGGGACCTTTTGAGATTTCTGCTCAAATCAACCCGGTCACTTTTCGCCTAAAACTTCCCGACAATATGAGGATTCACCCTGTTTTTCATGTATCGCTACTTAAAACGTTTGATGAAAATACTTTTTCTGGAAGAATTCATCCTCCTCCACCTGTTGAAGTACAGGGTGAAGAAAAATTTGTGGTGGAGAAAATTCTTGACTCCAGGATTTTTCGGAAAAAATTACAATATCTGGTTCAATGGGAAGGATATGGGCCAGAAGAAGACTCTTGGGAGCCGGATGAGAATGTTCATGCCCCTAGATTAACAAAGGAATTCCACCAGAGGTTTCCTCACAAACCTGGCCCTAAGACATCCAGGGGATGTCCTGGGAGGACGGGAGTACTGTTAGGATCTGGACTTGAACCTGGGACCTCGGCTGTGTCTGGCGGTGCCTCTAATTGCTGAGCCACCTGAAATGCTGGACAGTTCCTTAGACAATTCCTTGTATGATCTTGTCTTGAATATTGTTTGCCTTGAACCTTGAACTCTTTGCTCCTCCCATGAACTTCCTGATTTAAGCCATGTTTTTGCACTTCCTGGTTGCTAAAATATTGTGCCTTTACCAGCCAATATCTCGCTCCCTTCTATCCTGCTGCCGACCGTTTCTCTGCTACCATCCGTTACTGACATTTGGCTTGTTCCTCGACTACGCTCCTGCTTAATCCCCGTCTGCTATATCTGCTACTGAACCTCGACTTGCTCACCTCCTGCTGGGGCTATCCTGAGGACCGCGACCTGGTACTAACACGCAGCAAAGTCCATCTCCACCATCTGGAGCTCTGGCGAATACCGGTTAGTACTTAGACCCTGCACCTCAGGTGAACCCGTGTCATCAGCCAGGGTGACCAGTGTGAATATCTGCTCCGCTGCTATTGCTACTGGCCTACGAGCCTGACTCCAGACCGTGACAGCTGGGTTACTAATGGTTGTATTGCTAGAATATAACTAAGATTGAGAATATAGCGCTATATTCAATTCGTCAATTCTAGCAATGCAACCATTAGGAACCCAGATCTAAGTTGAATTCGCAATGCGATTAATACAGGTTATAGTAATCATATTGCGATTACAACTTAGATCTAAGTTCCTAATGGTTGTATTGCTAGAATTGACGAATATAGCGCTATATTCTCAATCTTCGTTATATTCTAGCAATACAACCATTAGGAACCCAGCTCTAAGTTAAACTCGCAATGCGATTAATAAAGGTTATATTAATCGCATTGCGATTACAATTACTAACACTGCAGCTTCAGAATGAATCTAAGATGGATGCCGTCCTTGCTTTTTGATTGGAGGTGGGAGGGTCTGGGAGGGAGGGTATGCTGATTGGCTGGAAGGTCTCTGCTGACTGTGAGGTACAGGGTCAAAGTTTGCTCAATGATAAAGTATAGGGGCGAACGCGAACATCGCATATGTTCGCCTGCCAAGGTGGGCGCGAACAAGCTATGTTCGCTGGGAACCGTTTGCCGGCGAATAGTTCGGGACATCTCTAGTGAGCATTAGTAGAAGGTCATCGGCAAAAGCTGCACATTTATGTTTTGTCTCTTTAATCCTCAATCCTCTAATAGATTGGTTGTCTTTATTTGCCTGTAATAAGGTCTCCATGGTAATAATGAAAAGAGTTGGTGATAGTGAGCATCCCTGACAAGTTCCGTTACCAATATCAAAGGGTGTCGATAATGTGCCATTAACCCTTACTCTGGCACTAGGGAAACCGTATAATGTCATTATAGCTTTAATGAAGGGGTCTGGTATTCCAAATCGGTGCAGGGCACGTTGTATAAATCTCCATTTGACTCGGTCTAACACTTTTTCGGCGTCTGTGCTGAGTAGAATGAGGGGAATTTTGTTATCAATTGATAGTTTGATTGCATTTAGTACTCTGCAAATTTGGACATTTCCCTCTCTGCCTGTCACAAATCCCACTTGGTCTGGGTGTATTATTTTAGGGATTATTTTATTCAGTCTATTTGCCAGAGTTTTTGCCCATATCTTTACAACCAGGTTAAGAAGAGAAATGGGCCAAAAGTTGCTACAGACCGTATCATTTTTGGCCTCTTTAGCTAAAACGGTAATAGTCGTCTCTAGGGCCCATTTTGGAAGGGTTGTTCCCATCATTAGTGATTGGAACTATGCGGTTATATGAGATAGTAGAATAGGCAGAAGTTTCTTATAGTACCCGGCGGGTAGTCCGTCAGCACCTGGTGCTTTCTAATGGGGCAGGGATGTGATAATATTGGATATTTCTTCTGATGTGGCAAAAGATAACAATAGAAAACTCTCCTCTATAGTAAGTGAGTATAAGTTAAGGTTGGAAAGGAATTGATCTATTTTAAAGTGAACTGTGTCTTCTCTTAATTATGATGGCGTATTGTATAGTTGTTGATAAAAATGTCTAAACTCTGCCACAATATTTTTTGTCTCGTTGGTTATGGGCCCCGAGCGAGTCTTTATACTTTTTATACATTAGGAGTCTTTCCGCTTTTTAGTTAAGTGAGTTATCAATTTGTTTCCTTTGTCCCCATGTGCATAGTATTTAAACCTTGCATATTGATATGCTTTGGCGCATTTGATATTAAGTAGTTCTTTTAATTTCTGTCACAGAGCAGCCAGATCTGTTTGCATATTTCTCGCTTTAGATTGTTTCTGAATGGTTTCTAGTGATGCAATTTGGGACAATAACGAGTTTAACATTTTTTGTCAGTTTTTTTTAAATCTTAGTGCCTAATGCCACAAATTATTCTCTGATATAAGCTTTATGTACCTTCAAAACTATGGCATGGGAGGTGTCTATCGGGGTGTTTTCTTGGAAATATAAAGAAAGTTTGTGAGTGATGTTTTTCAGAGCTTCTTCCGAATCTAGTAGGGTCTCATTTAGACGCCAGGTCCATTCTCTGACAGGAAGGGAGGAGTAGCATATAGATGTTGATACTGGAGCATGATCTGCTATTGTTATGGAGCCAATGACAGATCGCTGAAGCATGTCTAGTTGATTATCAGAGATGAATATATAATTGAATCTCTGATATGTGTGATATGCTTGCGAATAAAATGTGAAGTCTTTAGTGGAAGCATTTAGGGTTCTCCATGAGTCTACTAGGTGATATTCCCTTAGCTCTCTTTGGATGTTCCCCAATGTATTTTATGAGGCGGTTGAAGTTCCCCTATATGTGTCTATAGTGAGATCAAGAGAGATATTGAAATCTCCACCTATGAAGCGAATGCCTTCAGCAAAGGCTTGGAACTTGGCTAATGTGGTGTTTGCTATTTGGTGCATACAGACTAGCTAGTGAGACCATGACATGGCCGACTTTCCCTTTCACAAAGACAAATCTTCCATCTGGGTCTAACTGTGTCAGAATGGGTTCAAATGGTACTTGTTTAGCTATAGCTATGCTAGCTCTTCTTGCGGATGTTTTGTATGTGGAGTGAATCCAATGGTTGCATTATGTGAGTGGTAGTTAAGGAATTCTGTTTTTCAGGTGGGTCTCCTGCAGGAAGCAAATGTCTGATTTGTATTACATTAGGAGAGTAAATTCCTGGGATCTTTTTTTTGCGGTGTGTTGAAGCCTCTGACCTTAAAGGTGTTATTGGTTAAAGTTGCCATGATGATGATGCGTGGTTGTGGATGCGCCTATTGATATAGTTGTTCCCGGGAGTGACCTGTATAGGGATATAAAACAGGAACATAGCATGTAAGTTTTTAAACAAGAAACAAACACTCAATCTGTTTCAGATAACCATTGTGGCCATCCATATGGTCAGCCACATATCACTGTTGGGGGTAGAAGGCAAGGAACGGAAACTAATGCCTTCCATTTAGGTTTGAGTGAGTGTGCGGAGGCAGAGGGTGGTTAATAAACCTCCTGATCTGGCACCGCAGGCCCGTGCCCCGTCAGAAAAAAAAAAAAGAAGAAGAAGAAGAAAAAATAGTAAGTATGATTCCCTCCTGGGGTTTAGTCATATGTAGTCCAGAACACTCTTATCCTCCGTGGGGGGTATATGTAGCTTCTTTAGGACTTATAACATAGAGAGGTAAGGTGTGAAGATATAGAGGGAGTACCATAAGAAACAAAAGCATCTTGGGTTTTTAGATACACCCCATTGAATAATAGCATGACCTCTCTATTCAGTAGACTTAGGTATGACATAGAGACGCATTGTTTGTGGTCTCAACTTAGAGGCTATGGCACTGCAGGGTCATGCTCTTATGGAGGCAGAAGGCAGTACTCAGTAGACTCATTAATTAGAGTTTGAGTATTGATGAGAGTGAAATATAGAGATAATGAGATGATGGAAAGTAAGAAGGACAGACAGGTAAATGATGAAAAAGAAGAGGAATAGGGGAGGCATAGAAAGGGAAGAGGCTCATATTATCTGAGTAAGATGGTAAATTCAGTCCCTTCTTCTCCTGTTATTCGGCGACTTGTGCTTGGTGACCAACAACCATGGTTCCATCCTAGGTAGTTGGGGGAGCTCCATCTCTGTGCTATCCAACAGTAGCCAGGAGTCTATATGTATGGGATCAGTTCTAAGGTGGGTCCATATTTCTTGCAGATCCGATGGTATGCGGACCGTGTACCGTTTTCCCTCTTTGCTGAAGGTGAGGCCAAAGGGATAGAGCCAGCGGTACATTATTTTGTGGCCCCTCAGATATATCTTGGTACAGGTGGACTGCAGTGCTGTCATGTAAAAGTTCTTTCCTCCCTTTTGCTGCTTGGAGCAGGGACGCGGTGTCCCGGAAACTTAGTAGGTCGCACACCACATTGCGCAGTGGGTCTCCTTTTCACGGGGACAGGTGCAAAGACCTGAAGATCCTTTCTTTAGAAATATGCTGTGCTCTCTCTTCTCCAAGTAAGTCGGTGCTACAGCTGCCTGCAGGGCATTGGGTTCAATAATTTCTGGTAAACCCTTCATTCTTATGTAATGTTGAGCGAACCTGAACTGTATGGTTCGGGTTCGTATCGGACTTTAGGATTTTTGGTACCCGGACCCGAACCTGAACCTGAACATTTCCGTAAAAGTTCGGGTTCAAGTTTGTTGTTCGGCCGTTTAATAAAGTTTGTTGAAAAGCTGCAGGGCAACCAATCAACAAGCGTTTAAAGATGTGCCCTTGGAAACCATCACAGCCATGCCTACTAATGGCATGGCTGTGATTGGCCAGTGTAGCATGTGACCCAGACTCTATATAAGCTGGAGTCACGTAGTGTCACACGTCACGTCAGCTCTGACTAGTGTAGGGATAAGATGCTGCTACTGTGAGGGAGAGATTAGTAAAGAATCTGATATCAGAGCCTAGTGTTAAGTCTGCGATCTACAGATATATATATTTTTTTTGTGGGTGCAATGCAACATTTTTGTACCTTGCCCTGAGCCCAGTGACACAGAAAAATAATTTTTAATCCGTCTGTTAGTTAGGTGGATGTCGGCGGCAATTTTGTGTAAGTGCAGTGCACTTGCACCTGCATATGTGCCAGGGACAATAATTTAATCCTGTTATTGTAATTCAGTGGGCGACATATACCCATTTTTTAAGTGCATCTGCACTGCATATGTGCCAGGGGAAGGGAACATAATATAGGTAATCCGTCTGTGAGTTCAGGGACCCAGGGGGGTGACATATTCACATTTTTTTCTGTAAAGTACCCCTGTGCTGCATATGTGACAGTGTAATCAATTCAGTAAATCCATCTGTTAGATTCTGGGGGGAAAAATGTATTATTTTTTTGTGAGTACAACCAGTAAATAAAACTGTGACATTGTTGGTAAAAAAAAATTACTTATTTTTGTAATTAAGTACATTTACGACCTGCACTGTATTTCTGAGAGTGAAATATAACTAGTAAATACAACTGTGACGTCGTTGGTGGAAAAAAATCCCTTATTTTTTGCCTGATTTGCGGCCTGCACTGCATTTCTGAGAGTTAAATTTTAATCAGTAAATCCAGCTCATAGATTGTGGGTGGACATTTCCATACCTGACAGGGAAATATATTCTGTAAATTCGGTGGCGTTTAGATTGCTGGGTTATCTATACCCCTTTTTTCTTAGAAAATGAACCCCAGCACTGCATACCTGACTGGGAAATATATTCTGTAAATTCTAAGGCGTTTACATTGTTGGATGACCTGTACCCCGTTTTTATTTCAAAGTACCCCTGCACTGCGTACCTGACAGGGAAATATATTCTGTAAATTCAGCGGCGTTTAGATTGCTGGGTGATCTGTAGACCTTTTTTTTTTTTCAAACTACCCCTGCACTGCATACCTGACTGGGAAATATATTCCGTAAATTCGGCAGCGTTTAGATTGTTGGGTGATCTATACCTCTTACAAGCGCACGCTGGTAAATGCGCTTCTGATGGCATTCCCACCTGACACCAGGGCCTCAGTGGAAGCACAAGCTGAAAGGCAGAGGAGTAGGAGGTAGTCGCCAACGCATCTGGGGCACCGCCAGCACCTCAGAAGGCAGGGTTAGCATGGCCGAAATGTGGAAAAGCTTTGTCACCATGCCACAACAAAAAGCACCACCAGCTGATAGCTGATATGGAACGTCTTAGCAGGAGACAGCATTTCAGCAACTCGGTGGAACAGTATGTGTGCACACGCCTACACGTAATTGGGCACATGACCTGAGCTTGCACTTTATGCCATGGAGGTGCTGGCCTGCCCTGCAGCCAGTGTATTGTCTGAATGTGTGTTTAGCACGGCAGGGGGCCTTATCACAGACAAGGGCAGCCGCCTGTCCACAGCCAATGTGGACAAGCTCACGTTCATTAAAATGAACCAGGCATGGATCCCACAGGACTTGTCCGTACCTTGTGCAGAATAGGCATTTATACCGGCCTCACCCAGCCTTTGTTATACTCTAGTGCACTTTCTCTTTGTTTTCTTTTCTATATTTCCCAATGTTTTGGGGTCTACCCAAATAAAATAAAAAAATAAAAAGTTAAAAAAACAGTGTTGTTGGCAACTACCTCCTCAACCACTGCTTCCACCTACACTGCCATGTCCACAGCCTCCTCAACATCCTACTCCATATGGACCTCCTCCTCCTAGTTCAAGATTATTATTTTAAATTTTTATGTATTTCATGTTATTTTAAGTCATTTCCCTATCCACATTTGTTTGCATGGCAATTGTCCAGCTCTTACCCCCATTTTGCTTCCTTTTGCAGCCCTCTAGCCCTTTCCATTACTTTTTCAGAGCCATTTTAGTGCCCTAAAGTTCGGGTCAAAATTGACTTCAATGGGGTTTGGGTACAGGGTCAAGTTGGGGTCCTGAACTCGAACTTTGCAATGAAGTTAGGGCGAACCCGAACTTCCTGATGTTCGTTAACTCTAATCTTATGTTTTTCGTTCTACTCCTGTTCTCCTGATCCTCTATAAGGAGGACGGTGTTATTGAGGGAGTCTATTTGGGTCCCCAGATATTTAGCTATTGCAGCACTGTTTTAGCCTCCAGAGTTTCCACCCTCTGACCCAGCGACCGCATGTCATGACGCATATCTCTCACCTCCTGCAGCAGGGGGGGCTAACGGTTGGGAGAGGGATTCTTTCAAAAAGGACCTTGTTAGTATAGCATTCTCTTCTGCTTCTCAGTCCTCCTTCTCATCTTGTCCGCCGCTGGCTCCAGGTTCTCCCTGTCCTCCTCCTCCTCGTCAGGTAAAGAATTGTGTGGCACAATCTTGTTTGTGCATGCTGGCGACAGCACCAGCTTTTTTTCTCACATATCGATCCATCTCCGTCTGCCCCTTCTTGTGTTTAGGGGTCGTAGGGTGTTCCCTCAGCCTGTCTCTCCCAATCTTCACCATTTTTGTACAGTTTGGGGTGTCTTTGTGTAGGTAGGCACAGGTCTTATTCTCTTAAAAACACCCGGCCATGAGAGGCCAAAAGGTATGTTTGTTATTTCTCTAAGAGCCTGAGAAAGAACAACAAGGAAAATGTCAATTCAACTCATAGAAAGAGCACCAACCTCCATCAGTATCAGTTCTGCATCATGCAGAGCACAATTTCAACTACAGCCAAACTTGGCAATTCTGAAAATGGGGCTCATTATTCTTTCTGGAAATGTAAGAAATTCAGCTGAACTGTGATGATATATCTGAATTCCAACTGATAGCTTAGCCAATGGCTTTATCACTCGGAATTGGTTGATTGTGGCTTGAATATACTATGCTAGAGTCCATGATACACTGGACTTCTAGGTAAGCTCCTTCAACTTGATAGGCAACATTAGCAGAAATAACTATTTGGCTTTTGCAATGGACTCTTGCAAGGTGCTCCACCTTCAGCCACAACAAGGTATGACTGGTCAGATTTTATGGAACCTGAAGATTGGACCAGTGGACAAGTTACTTGTGATTGTGTTGATTTTTATTGGCAACTTTTTTTTGTGAATGTTTCTTCCAAGTGAAGTAATGCTAAGGGATAGGTTGTAAGACCTATCGTTCTTATATGGGAGGTTTTATATAGTGCGTTCATGGTGTCTCACTTCAATTCTGCCTGTTTACTGGTGAAACATGTCGGGGGGGGGGGGGCAGTTAACAGTTTTTAGAAATCTAGTGCTCAGTGTTTATATCACAAGCATGCCAATAAGCAGAACTAACTATGCAGTACATTGATAGCAGTTATAGAAGGATTATTGTGGATAAAGCACACCCTCTGTTCCCTCAGCAATGTATATACGAGTAAATATGCACTAGAGCTAGCTAGTTTTAAGGTTGTAGATGTTCATAGCATTTCTTCATTTATTTTTAGATAAAAGGCAATAAAACGCAATAAAAGTTATTTTATTTCGCTTTTTTTATATATATTGTGGGGAGTCGCTCTGGTAGACAGCGGTGCGGGTGCAGTATAGAGGCAAAAGGGAGTCCAGAAGGTGCAGCAAACAGTGTTTTATTCACACTTGCATCAAAAATAAACAGCGAACAGTCACTTGGTGTTAAATCACACACATCAGAAAACGTGAGGTAAAACAAAATGTCCAAACACAGGTTCTAATCACCTGGCTGTCGGCCCAGCCGCAAGATAAACCACGTCAGGCTTCCAGGCCGTCTGCACTCCTCCTTGCTGGGCTCCTGCTTCCAGCCCAGAGAGCTCCACAGCACCATCTGCAGCTCCAGGACAATCACCTCCTCCACACCCAGCTGCTGGCTGTGTTATAAAGGCCCGGGAAAACCCGGCCTGGACCGTGGGGAGTAGGCACCCACCCAACTCTTTGCCTACTCCCAGTAAGAGCTGGCCCGGATTGGCTTTGCAGCCAAACTAAATAGCAAGGTGTCAAGCAGCACTAGCTGCTGCTGACACACCAAAAATCCGTCTCTTACCTCACCGAGGCCAGGAACCTCGGTGACACGTACCTCCCGTCGACCACAGTACCTTGCACCTTACCACATACCCCCCCCCTTTGTTCAACCCTGAGGGGGTGAACACATGTGAGGCAGTGGACGCGGGACAGGGCATCTGCGTTACCCTGCAAGCGGCCTGCCCTGTGTTCCACGGAGAACTTGAAGTTCTGCAGGGATAGGAACCACCTGGTGACCCGAGCATTCCTCTCCTTGGCCTGGCTCATCCACTTGAGAGGGAATGGTCGGTCACCAGACAGAACCTCCTCCTAACAGGTAGTAGCGGAGAGATTCGAGTGCCCACTTGATAGCCAGGCACTCCCTCTCCACTATGCTATACCTGGTCTCGGCGGGACTGAGCTTACGGCTCAGGAAGACAACGGGATGTTCTTCCCCGTTGACCTCCTGAGACAGTACAGCACCGAGGCCTACCTCCGAGGCGTCGGTCTGTATGACAAACTCCCTGTTGAAGTCGGGTGTCACCAAAACCGGGGACCCACACAGGGCCGACTTCAACGCGGAGAAAGCCTCCTCCGCCTTCTCACTCCAGCTAACCTTCCCAGACTTTCGCCCTTTCAATAGGTCTGTCAACGGCGCTGCTATTGTGGCAAAGTGGGGCACAAACCGCATGTAGTACCCTACAATTCCCAGGAAGGACTTTACCTGCCTGGTAGTGACCGGTCGGGGCCAGTTACGTATGGCCTCTACCTTAGTTACCTGCGGCTTGATGACTCCCCGCCCAATAACATATCCCAGATATTTGGTCTCTTCCAACCCAATCGCACACTTCTTTGGATTGGCAGTTAGTCCAGCTTTCCTCAGGGCATCCACTACCGCCTGCACTTTGAGCAAATGGCTTTCCCAGTCGGTGCTGTGGATGATTACATCATCTAAGTAGGCCGAAGCGTACCGACGGTGCGGTCGCAGCACAATATCCATTAACCTTTGGAAGGTGGCGGGGGCGCCATGCAGGCCAAAGGGTAACACCTTGTAATGATACAGGCCCTGCGGGGTAACAAAAGCGTTTTTTTCCTTGGCCGCCTCCGTTAAGGGTACTTGCCAGTATCCTTTAGTGAGGTCTAGCACAGAAAAATAACGGGCTTGCCCTAAATTCTCAACAAGCTCGTCTACCCGGGGCATGGGATACGCATCAAACTTGGACACTTCATTTAACTTACGAAAATCGTTGCAGAACCGCAACGTCCCATCCGGCTTGGGTATTAGAACTATGGGACTTGCCCACTCACTTTTCGACTCCTCAATGACATCGAGCTTCAACATTAATTGCACTTCCTCCGCGATGGCCCGTCGCCGAGCCTCGGGTACCCGGTATGGTTTTAACCGGATCTTGGCCTGAGGCTCAGTGACGATGTCATGTTGGATGAGAGCCGTGCGGCCAGGGAGGTCCGAGAACACATCCGTGTTCCGACTGATGAACTCCCTGACTTCCTGAACTTGTTTGGAAGACAGGCTGTCTGCAATTTTTACCGTGGCTACCGCTTCGCAGGCCTCGAACTGTGGGGCTGGACCCTTCTCACCCAGAAGCCCTGGCCGGGGGCTGTTGTCGTCGGCCGTGTCCCTGTCTTTCCACGGCTTCAGTAAATTCACGTGGTACACCTGCTCCGGCTTGCGCCGCCCTGGCTGGTGTACCTTGTAATTTACTTCCCCTACCTTCTCGATCACCTCATAGGGGCCCTGCCACCTAGCTAGGAACTTGCTGTCAAGGGTGGGTACCAGAACCAAAACCCGATCTCCGGGATTGAAGTCCCGTACCCGAGCCTGACGATTATACACCCTACTCTGGGCTTGTTGCGCTGCCTCCATATGCTCCCGGACCAGCGGCAACACCCTTTCCATCCGTTCCTGCATCTGGGTGACATACTCAATGACACTTTTGTGGGGGACAGGCTGTTGTTCCCACGCTTCCTTGGCGATATCCAACAGGCCCCGAGGGTGTCTGCCATAAAGCAGTTCAAGGGCGAGAACCCAGTAGAGGCCTGGGGCACCTCTCGCACTGCGAACATGAGATAGGGCAGAAGCAGGTCCCAGTCCTTCCCATCTCTAGACACCACCCTTTTTAACATATTTTTGAGAGTTTGGTTAAACCTTTCGACAAGACCGTCCGTTTGCGGATGGTAAACGGACGTCCGCAATTGCTTTATACGCAATAATTTACACAGTTCCCTCATAACTTTGGACATAAAGGGGTCCCTTGGTCTGTCAGAACCTCTTTTGGCAGGCCCACACGGGAAAACATTTCCATTAACTCTTTGGCAATGAGCTTAGCTGAGGTATGTCGCAGAGGCACCGCCTCCGGATACCGAGTGGCATAGTCGAGAACTACCAGAATGTGTTGGTGCCCCCTGGCAGACTTTGGTACAGGCCCAATTAGATCCATAGCGATTCGCTCAAACGGGACCTCAATAATTGGAAGAGGTACCAGAGGACTACGAAAATGTGGCTGGGGGCTATTTATCTGACAGGTGGGACAGGACTTACAATAATTTTCTACCTCCTTGAACACACTGGGCCAATAAAACCGCTGCAGTATGCGGTCCTGCGTTTTCTGCCACCCCAGGTGTCCCCCAAGAACATGTTGGTGGGCAAGCTCCATGACCAGCTTGCGATACGCTGTGGGCACCACCAACTATTCAACAGGCTCATCTCGGATTTGGTTCACCCGATACAACATATCCTGAAGAACAATGAATCGCGGAAACATTAATTCAGCCCCGGGTTTCTGGGGTTTACCATCAATTATTACGACACTTTCCCAGACCCTGGTTAGGGTTTGGTCCCGGTGTTGTGCGGTCCCAAAATTTTCCCCGGAGACATTGAGGTCTGCCAACTCAGGTCCCGGTGGCAAGTCCTCCGTGTCTCCCACCATTACACTCAGTGGGGTTGTCTCCCCCTCTACCGCTGGAGCAGTGGTCACCCCTACCGCTGGCCCTTCAGACTCGGGCTCCCAGGGTTCTGGCCTTCCAGTGGTATCAGGCCACTCTCCTAGGGTTACCCCTGTCTCGGGTCCATCAGACAGTTTTATCGCCGGCCACCGTTGCCGGGAAACCTGGGAAGTCCCTCCCAAGTATCAGTTCATGTGGGAGTTTAGCAGCGACAGCCACCTCGTGGGTCCACTTACCAGCCGCTGTGGACAAAGTCACTAGTGCAGTGGGGTAGTCTTTTAGGTCTCCGTGGATGCACAGGACCCCGATTTTACGGCCGGTATACTCCGCCGGCCGTACCAGGGCAGCCCTTACCAGGGAGACTAGACTCCCGGAGTCCAGCAGGGCCACCGCCAGAGAATCTCCCACCTCTACCTGACACAGGTGGTTATTGTCCTGCACCTCACGGGTGCCAGTTGCGCACAGCTTCCGTGCATACAGGGAGTGGCGCCCCCCGTAGTTCACATCCATCGGCTCATCCCGATGCGGACAGTCGGCCCTGATGTGGCCTGGCTCCTGACACCTCCAGCAGACCACGGGAGGCGGATCCGCAGGGGGTACATTCTGTGCAGGCCTCTCTGTCGCCGGACGTCAGAACTGGGGCGGAGGCCTCCGGGGTTTGACTGACCCCTTCCCAGCAAGACTCCCCTGCAGGTTTCTGGTGGCCTCGTAACGCTCCACCAGGTCGACCATCTCCAGGGCATTAGTGGGGGATACCTGGCCAATCCAGTGCTGAAGGGGGTAAGGCAGGGCCCTCCAGAACATGTCGGCCAGCAGACGGTCCATCATAGCAGTTGGACTTAGAACATCAGGCTGCAGCCACTTTTGCAATCTGTGCAGCAACTCATAGTACTGCGGCCTGGCGGGTTCAGCCGTTTTAAAGTCCCACTGGTGGACCCGCTGAGCCCGGACCAACACGTTTACCCCCAGTCTGGCCAGGATCTCCCCCTTCACCGTGGGATAATCAGCAGCGTGGTCATCTGCTAAGTCAAAAAATACTTGCTGGGGTCCAGACGCCAGGAACGGAGCGACGACCTCCGCCCACTGTTCTCGGGGTAATTTCTCCCTCACGGCCACCTTCTCGAACCCAGCCAGATAGGTCTCCACATCATCCGAGGGGGTCATCTTAGGGATCGCTGCACGGACGGCTTTCCGGGCATCGTGGACATGGTGGGACGCTCCTGCAGCTTGTAACGCCATCACGTGCTGAAGCAGTAGCTGGTTGTTCTCCCGCTGCTGCAAGTTAGCCTCTATGAGAGCTTTCACAGCCGCCTCCATTTTGTCAGGGAACACAGGCTGCAACTTTGCCGGCCGAATATAGGACATCCAGTCGTGCCCAGCAAAAACAAACTTCGGCGTTCACGCCAGCCTCACTGCGCATGCCCGCATCCGACACCAAATGTGGGGAGTCGCTCTGGTAGACAGCGGTGCGGGTGCAGTATAGAGGCAAAAGGGAGTCCAGAAGGTGCAGCAAACAGTGTTTTATTCACACTTGCATCAAAAATAAACAGCGAACAGTCACTTGGTGTTAAATCACACACATCAGAAAACGTGAGGTAAAACAAAATGTCCAAACACAGGTTCTAATCACCTGGGAGGTTTTAGGTGCGGGTTCGCACCTGGCTGTCGGCCCAGCCGCAAGATAAACCACATCAGGCTTCCAGGCCGTCTGCACTCCTCCTTGCTGGGCTCCTGCTTCCAGCCCAGAGAGCTCCAAAGCACCATCTGCAGCTCCAGGACAATCACCTCCTCCACACCCAGCTGCTGGCTGTGTTATAAAGGCCCGGGAAAACCCGGCCTGGACCGTGGGGAGTAGGCACCCACCCAACTCTTTGCCTACTCCCAGTAAGAGCCGGCCCGGATTGGCTTTGCAGCCAAACTAAATAGCAAGGTGTCAAGCAGCACTAGCTGCTGCTGACACACCAAAAATCCGGCTCTTACCTCACCGAGGCCAGGAACCTCGGTGACACGTACCTCCCGTCGACCACAGTACCTTGCACCTTACCACAATATATATATATATGGGTAAGTTTGGTATCCAGCCTATAGTGATAAAATTGGCATAAAATAAAGCTAGAAACATTCATCCTGAAGCCAGCATGATGTTCACATACAGTATCAAATGCCAGCTTGACATGCACAAGATGCCAGGGTCACCCCCCATAAGCATGAAGGCATACCTGAAACCAGCACAGCATGTAACTTATCAAATTCCAGGTGACATTCACTTGATGCCAGGGTTACCCCACCAGGCCTGAATGCATACCTGAGGCCAGAACAGTATATAACATATCAGATGCCAGGGCTACCCATCATGTCATGATATGTACTTGATGCAACGGACATCCCCATAAGACTAAAGGCACATCTGAAACCAACAGATGCGCCTGAACAGCCTGCCGGATCCGCCATGCCGCAAGTACCCGTGCAGTGCCGGAGATCACCGGACTAAAAGTACTGCAGGTCGGACTTTTTAGTCCGGCGATCTTTGCCTTGCACTGCCGTGCAGCGCCGTAGCTCTGCCCCCCGCCCCATTATAGTCAATGGGGATGGAGCGGCAGCACGTCAGTGCACGGAAACTTGCGGCATAGCGGATCCGGCAGGCTGTTCACACGCCGGAACAGCCTGCCGGATAGCTATGCCGCAAATGTGAATGTACCCTTTGGGATTTTTCTTGTATGATGCAAATATCTTCTTTGTGGCTCAACAGAAACAGGTGGAATGTTGCAAATTGCTGTTGCAATTTGTTGTTGTTTTCTGAGGACTTGCAAGATCTATCCACTTGACATAACTCCAAACCAAACTAATAGAACTTATTCACTTTTCAAAACA
This sequence comes from Bufotes viridis, assembly GCA_033119425.1. Classification (NCBI taxonomy): domain Eukaryota; kingdom Metazoa; phylum Chordata; class Amphibia; order Anura; family Bufonidae; genus Bufotes; species Bufotes viridis. The sequence continues at coordinate 276,893,731 of CM065592.1, forward strand.
GGATCTTTAGAGAGAGAGAGAGAGAGAGAGAGAGAGAGAGCTTCAATCTGTCAATCTCACACAAGCAATGAAGTCAAGACAGAGATTTGTTATGCTTTCTAGTGTTTTGAGGACTCAGTCACAAGAAGAAATATTGTTTGCTGCATAATTTCCACTTATTCCTGAGCTGTACCCCCATCTCTGTAGAATCTTCTGATAATAGTAGTGAGTACCTAGTGCATACACTCCACTTGTCATAATGAAAGAAACCTCTTTCTAAAGAAGACGCAGAAGAACATAGATCCATGGCTATAACACTGGTAAAATACAGAAGACACAACTGCATATAAAATATCATAACTAGTGATGAGCGAGCACCAAAGTGTTCAGGTGTTCGGTCCGAACACACCGCGATATTCGTGCCGAGCACCCGAGTATAATGGAAGTCAATCGTAAACAACCAGCCACCAGGGGGGGTGCCTGGTCCTTTGGAAAGGGTCTGAAAGTGACACAAAAACCATCAAAAAGGTTCGGGAATAGCATGGGGAAGATGTATGGATGAATCTTGGACTTCCAGGTCGCTGCTGGGAACCATATTGTTCGAGTTGTAAGCCATTTTTACAGACTGACAAAAATACGCTCAAACCCCCCGATGACCCTCAAAAACATTAGGATCAAGGGCCTTCTGGTGACCCTCTAAAACATTACGGACGAGGGCCTGCTGCTGAGCTGACCCTCTAAAACATTAGGGTTGAGGGCCTGATGGTGATCTGACCCTGTAAAACATTATGGTTGAGAGCCTGCTAGTGAGCTGACCCTAAAAAACATTATAGATTAGGGCTTGCTGGTGAGCTGACCCTGTAAAACATTATGGTTGAGGGCCTGATGGTGGGCTGACCCTAAAATAACATTATGGTTGAGGGCCTGCTGGTGAGCGGACCCTGTAAAACATTTTGGTTGAGAGCCTGCTGGTGAGCTGACCCTATAAAACATTATGGTTGAGGGCCTGCTGGTGATCTGACCCTATAAAACATTATGGTTGAGGGCCTGCTGGTGAGCTGACCCTGTAAAACATTATGTTTAGGGCCTGCTGATGAGCTGACCCTGTAAAACATTATGATTGAGGGCCTGCTGGTGAGCTGACCCTGTAAAACATTATGATTGAGGGCCTGCTGGTAAGCTGACCCTGTAAAACATTATGTTAAGGGCCTGCTGGGGAGCTGAACCTGTAAAATATTATGGTTGAGGGCCTGCTGGTGAGCTGACCCTATAAAATATTATGGTTGAGGGCCTGCTGGTGTGCTGACCCTATAAAACCAAGTTATGGCCATTATTAGACATAACCATGCCTGGTTGTAGGTTGACTGGCGAGAGCCACAGCTCAGTCTGGTCCCTTATACCCTGCCATAGCTCTGCGGCTGTGTGCTGTTTGTTACCTAAGCAAATAAGTTTTAGCATGGCCTGTCGCCTGCTTCTCCACTGCAGTGCTACACTGCTTCCAGCTACTGACTGATGGCTGACTGGTGCTGCAAGATGAGAGTTCAGAGGTAGAAGTGGAGGAGGAGGTAAAGGGGGGGTTGCAGCCACTAATGTGGGAGGTGGCGGAAATCCTCATGGAAGTAGTGCCCGCAATCCTTGGCGTCGGTAGCACTTGTGCCATCCCAGGGTACAACTCGCTCACGGCCTCCACAATGTTCACCCAATGTGCCGTCAGGGAAATGTAGTGTCCCTGGCCACAAGCACTGGTCCATGTGTCAGTCGTTAGGGGACCTTCCCAATAACTGCATTGGTCAGGGCACAGGTGATGTTATGGGACACAAACTGGTGTAAGATGGGGATGGCACACCGGGAAAAATAGTGGTGGCTGGGAACTGAGTAATGAGGGATGGCCACCGCCAGGCTGTGGAAAGCCTCTGTGTCCACAAGCCTAAATGGCAACATTTCCAGCACCAGAAATTTGGAAAGGTGCGCATTTATTGCTATGGCCTGTGGGTGAGTGGCTGAGTATTTGTGCTTTTGTTCAAAGGCCTGGGGTATGGACATCTGTACGCTGCGCTGGGACACAGAAGTGGATGTGCTAGTTGATGGTGCTTGTGAAGGTCCAAGTGTAAGGCAGGAGGCATCCAGGCCTGCGTCTTGGACAGGGGATTGGCCAACATGTAACACAGGGAAAGAGGAGGCAGTGGTCTGACCCGCAGACACTGATTGTGGACCCAGGCGTTCGACCCACCTATTAGGGTGCTTTGATGCCATGTGGCGGTATCATGTTGGTGGTGGTTAGGTTGCTAGTGTTCACACTCCTGCTCATTTTGGTACGGCACAGGTTGCAAATGACAATTCTTTTATTGTCCGCACTTTCCTAAAAAAAAGGCCAGACTGCGGAACACCTACCCCTTGGCAAGGGAGATTGCCTCAAGGGGGTGCTCTGGGTAACAGTTGCGTGTCTTTTTGTTGTGGCCCACCTTCTTCCTTTTGCCACCCCACTGCCTTTTCCAGCCTGTTGCAGTGCTGCGGATCCCTCCCCCTCTGTACTGCTGTCCTCGCTCAGCTTGCCACCTTCCCAGGTTGAGTCAGTGATTTCATCATCCACCACATCCTCTTCCACCTTCTCACTCTGGTCTTTCTCCTGACTTGTTGACATAACAAGAACCTCACTTATTGACAACTGTCTCATCCTTATTAACCTCTTGAGACACTAATTGCGGTTGACTTATTGGCAACTGTGTTTTATCATCATCATCCACCTCGTGAAACACTAATTGCCACTCCCCACAGTCATCTTTTTCAGACAGTGGATGCTCAAGAGTTTGGGGATCAGTGAACAAGATCTCCTCATGTCCCTTTTCAAGCGGGCTTGGCGAGAGGGCCAAATCAAGGAATGTCAGATTGTGGGATCACTTGTTTGCCATGACTCTCCATGGTGGGAGGAAGGAGGATCAGGGTGAGGATTCTGTTGAGCAGACTTTTGATTACAGAGACTCGACTTTGTGGAAGACAGGGTAGCATTATCTGCTGTAATTCAACCAACCATCTGGTCGCACTGGTGTGACTTCGAGAGTGGTGTCCTGCGCCGCCCTGCAAATTGGGACATGAAGCTAGGTATCGTGGATGAGTGTATTTCTTGTACTCTGGCAGCAGGCACAGTTTATGAAAAGGGGCGGATAGCTGGGTGTGTTCCATCCTGGGGTGAATCAGACTGTCTTCTGGGGTGCTGTATTTATCCCGCCCCTCTTGATGCGCTCCACACTGAAGCGCATGCTGCCCCGTCCGATGCTTTCCACAGTGGAACGCATTGGCTGTCTAACACTTCCGCCACACCAGTGACAGCGGAAATCCCCTCAGAGAAGATCAAAACATTACCGGGACCATACATTAGCCACTCTTAAGGTATTTTAATTAATCCCTTCCCCTTGTAGTGGAATGTATTTAGCTTGAGACACTGTTCTCTCCCATGCGTCCCACCCTGGAACGCATAAAACCCTGCTCCCACTTTCGGTTCCTAAAACTATAAACTAATAAAGTCTAGCTACAAATAAAAAATTTTAAAATATTCATCACCCAAGACTTTGCCAACACCAATTATAAGCTTCTCACACTATATTTTAAATAGATTTAAATAGATTTTATTGACCACACAAGCTAATTCACTTTTTGAGTACCAGGGAAAGAGGTCAGATAGGGTTGGCCCCTTCTAACCACCTGACTGCTATCCATGTGCTTATGTTCCCTCCTATATATATGTTGTCACACTAGCCTTTTAGTCATGCTCTTGATAAAGGGATGCTTATCCCAAAACGCATCAAGCTTTTTATTTAGAAATAAAGACTTCCACCATATCCAGGAACCCTGATGTCATCCTTTGGGGACGAAGAAGCCTTATCCACGACCTAGAGGCGACCTTGGTGGGTGAGGTGCACGTATTCGTGTATTGAGTTTATCCTTTACTTCCCTCCTTGGTAAAGTAAGTCCTTTACCATTGTAATTTTATCGATCAGCAGTCACGATTGTGGCAAAAAATGGTATTAAGACTGATGTGTATGTGTTTTTATACACAATTTTTACAACTGCTTTACTAACTGTCTTTTATATATCTGTCTTTCTTGAAATAATTTTTAATTTATATAACCTATAACATATCTTAAACATTGCAAACTCTCTGGCTCTGTGGCGCCCCCTCGGTGTTCCCCTGGAATAGCACCGGTCACAGTTCCTTTTTTTTCTTTTACCTTACAGGTACACGTACAGCAGCGCAGGTTTTGTACGTGTATGTGCAAATAAATTACACTGAATGTAACCGATATTTAGGATGTGCAAATGTTATACAGGAGATGTCAAGCAGGTAATGTCCCTGTCACCAGCGGGGAAAAAATTAAACTGAATGTCACTGATATTTATGATGCGCAAATGTCATACAGGAGATGTAGAGCAGGTAATGTTGCTGTCACTAGCAGCCAAAACATTAAACTGAATGTCACGGATATTTTTGATGCGCAAACATTATACAATAAATGTAGCGCAGGTAATGTCTCTGTCACCAGCTGCAAAAAAATGTAACTGATATTTATGATTTGCAAATGTTATACAGGATATCTAGTGCAGGTAATGTTGCTGTTGTCATCAGCGGCTAACGTTATAAAGGAGATGCAGTGCAGATAATGTTGCTGCTGTCACCACATAGGCTAACGTTATACAGGAGATGTAGCCCAGGTAATGTTGCTCCTCTCACCAGCAGCCAAACACGCAATTTAGCGCCTGTTGGCTAATATATTTCACAGCGAGATAAAACAATAGTCCTTAAAAAGACTATTGGGTCTCTAGCAAAGTTTTAACACTCAAAACTCCATTAAAAAAACACAATTCCTCTCCCTACCAGGGGCGTAACTGCAGGGGAAGCGGTTGCTTTGGGGCCCTGACCCAGAAGGGGCCCATCCAAGAGGAGGAGGAGAAGTACTAAAAGATTTTGTCAGGGTCCCTCAACAGTATTATACAATGAACTGATATACAGTGGCAGGATAAACAGTGTAGAAAACAGATGGAATAGCTGCCGGGCCTGGTCTGAGAGAGAGATCTTTACTAGCCACAGGAAAGGGGACGGCATGAAAGGAAGGGGTTGTGAAAATATTACTGGGGGAGGAGGCCCCATTAAAAAATTTGCTGTGGGGCCCAGTCATTTCTAGTTGCGCCACTGCTCCCTACACTATCTGTCCCTGCTGCTGCAGCTCGCCCTGACTAAGTCTGAGCCGAACCACATTTCATCGGGTGCTATATAGCACCCGATGACGTGTTTCGGCCAGCCAATTACTGTAATGCCAGTAATAAACATGGCTACGGAATTACAGTGAGTGGCAGTACTTCCCCGCAGGTTTATTGGCTGCGTAGTTCGGCTGAGCATGCTCGCTCAACACTAATATAGACCTGAAAGACTCAACTGTCCAAAGACTATTAAAAGGAAGCAAAAAGCTAAAAAGGATCTACAAGTTTAAAATACTCCAAAAGATCCTACAATGGTGAACCCCCTGGTAAGATAATATCACTCAAAATTCAATGGCGAACTAAAACATGTGATCCTAAAGAATCCCTTAAAGTTTTAACTGATGCCAGTTTGGAGTGTAAGAACAGAAGCTGGGGCACTTAAGTCAAGACCTTTTATGAGATGCCAGAGAAACTCCCCAATATACAAAACACCAGATCCTGAGAAAACTTCCAAGACATGAAACATACCAAGCTATATGCCCTATAACAGGCATAATACAAGATAAAACCAAAGAAAACAGATGAGAAAAGGTGAGCTTGGCAGGAAACACAACTTGCACCTCATAAGGACAAAATGAAACACATGGGTGAGCTATGATAGAGGGTTCATATAGCACCAGCAATTAATTATGCTAATTCTTAAGTTAGTATTCTAGGCTGGCTGGTCTAAGGGTGGCGAGTAGGTTACAGAATATCCTGCTCAGTGCTGCCAGAGGATGATGAGGAAATACCAATTTTGAAAGCAATTGTATCATATTTGATTCAGGTAGAATTAATTTAAACCCAAATCATTTTTTCCCTTACGCCCTATGACAGCACCCCTGAGAGAGAGCCCGCCTCCATCCGGACAGGAAACAGGAACTTCAATTGGGAAGCTTCTTAAGGTGGGATCTGGCCTCCTCTCCTCAGTTCAGTTCCTGTTTCCTGTCCTGGAGACAGGATGGATATCTTCTACAGGGAAGCTAAAATTGGCTGCAGGGCCCCTTAAAGGTTATACTCACCATTGGGGTTACCTGGTATGGCGTAAGACTCCCTGAGGAGCCGCCTGAAGTCTGGGCACACATCCCTCCGGTCCTGGCTTAGGCCATTCTGTGGAGGCAGCTGCAGTCCGCCAGTACCGGGAGGTACTGGTGTCACTCCGGATACCCCCGGTGGTATCTGGGGGTTCCGGGTCCTGTTCCGCTGGAAGCCTCTTTTCCTGAGTTACAGAGGCGAAGGAGTGGCTGATTTTAATGTCGGCAGTGCGGGGCGCGCTCCGGAAGTGACGCGCAAGGCTACGTCCGGTCCTTGGAACGCATGGGACCGGAAGAGGCCTCTTCAGGGCGCAGGCAGCCCGCAGTTAAAGGACCTTACCGCGAGATGCATGCCTCGAGAGTGCGCCGGTGGAGGGGTGCCAGCCAGCCATAAGTGGATCCAGATACCTCTCCTGCCCTTCTCTGCACGCAGTTTGTAGGCAGAAGTGTTGGGTTTGTTGTATGGAGGTCCCCTCTCCCTTGAGCCCAAGGATGGAAGAAGGGGCGCAGCGCACTGATAACCAGGACGGCCATGAGACACGCTCGGTATTCCTGGTGGGGTAAGGGGGGTTTTTACCCCGACTTTTTATTCCTGGTTGTCCTTTCTCACTAGGAGACTCTGTCTGTTCTTGTGTTGTAGAGTCTTAAAAAGAGCCCCAGAAAAGCAACGGCTAAAACACGTGGGAAGGAATGCGCTACTTGTAAAAAGAAATTGCCTCCTACCTGGGTTAAAGTTTTATGCCAGAGATGTATTGACAAAATGTTAGAAGAGGAATCTCCTAACTTCATGCAGAGTATTAAGAATATGGTCAGAACAGAGATTGCAGGTTCAATGACGGAAATTAAGAAGCTCCTTCCTTCTTCTCTCTCTGGAAAGCAGAAACGCTCGGGTCATCCCTCAGATTCGGAGTCTTCAGGAAGCGAATCCGAATTAGAGGAGATCCTAGTTAGTTCTGATTCCTCATCTGAAAACGAGCCAGCAGGGCAGCCGCTTTTCTCGCATGATACGGATGCATTGCTTAAGGCGGTCAGAACCACTATGAAGATTGATGAAGCTAAAGAGCAAAAAACTATCCAACAGATTATGTTTGGGGATTTAGCACAGAAAAAGTCTAGGGTTTTTCCTGTCAATGAGAACCTAAAAGCGTTAATTCAGAAAGAATGGAAGAAGCCTGATAAAAAGTTTTTTATTCCCAGAAACATGAAAAGAAAATACCCTTTTGAGGAGGGAGAATGCTCGTCTTGGGATAGGGCTCCTAAGCTTGACGCACCGGTGGCAAAGATGGCTAAACAATCAGCCTTGCCTTTCGACGATCTAGGGGTTTTAAAAGACCCAATGGATAGGAGGGCGGACGTCTACCTTAAGAGTGCTTGGGAAGCTTCTACTCAGGCCTTTAAACCCAATATTGCGGCTACCTCTACAGCAAGATCTCTAAAAGTATGGTTGCAGGATTTAGAGTCCCAGATTGAAAATAAAACACCTAGGGATCAGCTATTGGAAGTTTTCCCTACCATTTTGAATGCAGTAAATTTTTTATCTGATGCTTCGGCGGATGCTCTTAGGCTTAGTGCTAAATCAGCGGCCCTGTCCAATTCGGCCAGAAGGGCGGTATGGCTGAAGAGCTGGTCTGGTGACACAGGATCTAAAAATAAATTATGTGCCATACCCTGTCAGGGTGACTTCTTATTTGGGTCAGTCTTAGATGACCTGCTGGAAAAGGCTGCGGATGATAAAAAGGGATTCCCCTCAAACAAACCCTCAAAGAAGACGGCGCAACCGTAGAGAGGATTTCCAACAAAAAAGAAAGAAATTTTGGAGAGAGAATAAGTCCAGGAAAGAAAAGGGCTTCCTATTCAACTCCCAGTCCCAGTCCAGTAGTCTTCCAAAATCCACACAACAATGACGGTTTTCTTCCGGTAGGAGGGAGGTTATTTCATTTTCTAGAGGCTTGGGAAGCTATTTCCGCAAGTCCCTGGGTTCATGGTATCATAAGAGACGGGTTCCGTTTAGAGTTCGCCTCCCTCCCACCGGAAAGAATGAAAATTACTCTAAGTTTTAACTCTGTAAAACTTTGATGCAAATACAATTGTGAATGTTACACAATGTAATATGTTTCAGCATGTACTGCCTAAAGCTAGTCCCCTATAATAAGTGATATTTGTATGAACTATTAGTCACATTGTCTACCAAAATGTAAAAATTATAACTGGAGCTCTATCTATCTATCTATCTATCTATCTATCTATCTGTTCCATACCTTTAATGGAAGGGTTTCCCATGTAACAAAGAAAATTTACATAATGTCATAATGAAAAAAACAGCCTATCTCTGGCAGGTTGGTATGAGATTTGGGGGAAAAAAGGAAAAAAACATGAATAATAAGAATATAAAATAGATATGAATTGTATAATGGATATACATTGGAAAATGGAAAACATTTTCAGTAGCCTCTTGCTACACTGGGGTGCTATTTTTCTCCAGGTAAATAATTGCAGCCACCTCACCATTTTTTTCCTGTCACACTGTATTGTACTTTATCTTGGATTCAACCTTATTTTAAGTGGCATGAACAATTACTTGTCTTGGAGAAGAATTTTGCACTGGAGAATCAAAGGGGAACACAGTTTTGTTTCCTAGCAAATTAATCAATGTCATTGTTAAAAGTGTTTGTCAGGTTACATTGACATTGCCCTTTACAGTCAATTACTAAAGTGAAATTTTGTGCAAATTAAATAAATTTGGGGTTAAGGATTCTACTTTGTTTTGATTTTATGGTTCGACATCCAGACAGAATACTTGAATTGAGACAGAATTTATTACGTAGGTAGTAACAGGACACTTCTTTTTAAACCAGAGACAATGGTTTACGAGGATGCTACATAGGCTGAATGCAATTATTGAAAAAGTGAACCAATTCAACAGAAGAAAGTCTCTGTCAAAGTTAATGTCTGAGAAACGTTGACATTCTATAAATTGCAAATGTTGATAAGATAGCTTTAAAGATGTATTTTTTCTTTTTTTTTACTCAAGTTCAAGTTTACTTGTCACATACAAAGAGTACAAGACAATGGCAGAGAAATGATTCTCATGTTGTACCCTAAATGTGTAACAATAAATATTAAATGAAAAACAAATTTAAAAACAAAACAAGTGCAAACATAAACATATCTGTGCTGTAGTCTAGAGTAATATCTTTCTCTCCCTTTCTAATATCAACTCATTTGTTATACATCATTTAATATTCTAACCGCTTGAGGGAACTAATTCTTCCTAAGCTTTTGTGTATTTGATCTCAAACTGTTATATTTATTTCCTGACCTCAGTAGGGTGAACAGATTATGGTCTGGATGGGTGGCATCTTTAATTATCCTTTTCACTCTGAATCTTATTTGATGTTTTAAATATCCTTCAAGGATGAAAGAGAACTGAATAACACACTCTGCTGACGGTACTACCCTGGCTAATGATTTACGAACCTGCATTGTAGCACTGCCAAACCAGGTTGCAATGTTACTGGCTAAAATACATACAATAGTGCATGTAAACAGGCCCTAATATGAGTTTAGAGACCTTAAACTTGGCTAGATGGCATAGGAAATATAATCACTGTTGTGCCCTTACATTCACCTCACTTGAACTGTCCATGTAAAATCCTCCGTCAAGTAAACACTGAGATATTTAAAACTACTTATTCTCTCTACCTTAGCACCATTAATAAAAAGTGGCAAGTACACCCTGGAGTGCTTACTGCTCAAATTCACCAGCATTTCCTTTGTTTTATCCACATTCAGAGAGATTATTAGCCTGACCTACCTGCCTACTTCTTACAGGTACGGCCCCTCATTATTATTATAAAATCAGACCCCCCCTATTACAGTTACTGGTTGCCACACTGTCGCTAATATACCAAGAGTGTAACAGCGAACTGAGAACATAACCATAGGAGGCTCCTGCGTTCAAAATAATTGAATCTGAAAACTTGCTCCCAACTCTTACCAGCTGACGTTGACCAGTCAAACAATCCTAAATCCAATTACAAACAGAGGAATGTAACCCCAAATCTTGCAATCTTGAAATAATAATACTGGGGAGAATGGTTTAAAAAAGAGATCTTTAGTCCATGAAAAGCACATGTACATAATATATACCTATCTGGTCCAGGTGGTAAATAACATTATGCAAAACATGTGTAATGAAATCATCTGTAGAACAATTCTTCTGATACATAAACTGCAGGGGATGCAATGATCCAGGTAGTGATGAGCTAATATAATCTATAAACAGCTATTCAAAACATTTTAAAACAATGGAAGTTAGTGCTATTGGGTAATAATCTTTAGAGATTATGGCTGACTTTTTTTGGTATTGGAATAATTGTACAGCTCTTAAAAAGTGTTGGTACCAAAACATTAGCAGGAAAGAGATTCCATATAATAGTAAACACCAGAGCAAGTCCTCGCATGATTTTAGGCTACTAAGGCTACTTTCACATCTGAGTTTTCCTTTCTAGTATTGAGATTCGTCATAGGATCTCAAAACAGGAGGAAAACGTGTCAGTTTTGTCCACATACATTATCAATGGGGGCAAAACTGAACTGAACAGAATTGAGTGCACCAGAATGCATTCTGCTCCATTTCATTGCATTCCCATGACACACACAAAAGTGCTGCAGCATGTTTGTGTGCTTGATGAGATATGGAGCAGGACAGATCCAGCATGAAACACAGTGTAAGTCAATGGTGCGGAATCTGTTTTCTTTGACACAAAACAAACTGAATACGGCACCCACTGACTTACAATCAGTGTTAAGCGAACAGTTCGAGCATAGTTCGGGGTCGTACCGAATTTTGGGGTTTTCGGGACCCGGACTCGAACATTTTCAAAAAAGTTCGGGTTCGGGTCTGTAGTTCGTCGATTTCTTCCCGCTTTCTGAAGGGCTTCACAGCAGCCAATCAGCTAGCGTTTTTCTCCTTGCCCTAAGAAGCCAAGTGCAGCATGTGACCCAGCCCCTATTTAAGCTGGAGTTACGTAGCGCCACACGTCACACTGCTCTGATTAGTGTAGGGAGAGGACGCAGCTTCTGTGAAGGCGAGATTAGGCAGGGAAAGGTCAGCAACAGCACCTAATGAACTGATCGATCTACAGCTGTGAATGATTCAACTTCTGCTAGTTAATTGCTCACTGGTTTTTAGGCTGCACAGAGCGTTTTTCTGTCACTTTTTTCTGGGTTGATCGGCGGCCGTTTTGTGACTTGTGGTGCACCAGAACAAGCTGCCACCAAGTCCATCAATCCATAAATACTATTTTTATTTTTATTTTGCTATATCCTATATCAGGGGCTTAGCTGTGCTTATTGTCACCCAAAGAAACTCAGGATAGCAATTTCTATATTTTATTAAGGGGTTAAATACAATTGCCAAAACACCAATCCCCTTCATCTGGTGTTCCAGCTTTGGCTAGCCAAGTGTAATACTGTCTGCTGTCTGGCAAAGGATAGATTATTTTCTGTGGGAAAATTCAATAGCAAGATTAGCAATACCCTGAATCTGGTGTCCCAGCACTGGCTGGCAAAGTATAATACTGTTCGCCAAAACATATATTTTGTTCTGGGGTTAAATTCACTTGCCAATATAGCAATACCCTGAATCTGGTGTTCCAGCAGTTGCAGGCCTAGTTTAAATCTGTCCGTAACAGGGTATATTTTGTTCTGGGGTGAAATTCAATTGCCAATATAGCAATACCCTTAATCCGGTGTCCCAGCAGTGGCTGGCAAAGTATAATAGTGTCCGCCAAAACATACATTTTGTTCTGGGGTGAAATTCAATTGCCAGTATAGCAATACCCTGAATCTGGTGTTCCAGCTGTTGCAGGCCAAGTGTTAATCTGTCCGTAAAAGGGTATATTACACTTACAAGGTGTATATACAAGTGCTGAGAGGGTCATCCTCAATAACTTCACACGCTAACGTGCATCTCCCATTGTATTTCTGTTCGTTAAATGGTATACTACACAAAGTGTTAAAATACAATTGCTGAAGGCATAATCCTACATATTTTTTAAAATGCTACTGTGCATCTCCAAGTGTAAATCTGTCCATAAAATGATACCTTTCAACCAGGTCCTAAATACTAGCCCTAAAAGAGATATTCCCCTAAATCAGTGGTTACTGCTGTGCCTGGATTAGTGTAATACGCTACATAAATAAATAGGCAGATAGTGTAAGGTGCCTGTAAAAAAAAAAGGCCTAAATTTGAAATCAATACATTGGGCCAGATTTTTTTTTTCTTATTGTGGTGCTTGGTGAACGGTAACAATGAGGAAAGCATCTAGCAAGGGACGCGGACACAGTCGTGGTGGTGTTAGTGTACCCTCTGGTGCTGGGAGAGGACGTGGCCATTCTGCCACAGCCACACGTCCTAGTGAACCAACTATCTCAGGTTCCAGTACCAGCCAGAATTTCCAGCGATATTTGGTGTGGCCCAATTCCATTCCAAGGATGGTAAGGCCTGAGCAGGTAGAGGCGCTAGTCAATTGGGTGGCTGACAGTGGATCCAGCACGTTCACAACATTATCTCACACCCAGTCTTCTGCAGAATGCGAACAGGTGGCGCCTTAAAACCAAGTCCATCAGTCTGTCACATCACCCCCATGCATATCAGGGAAACTGTCTGAGCCTCAAGTTATGCAGCAGTCTCTTATGCTGTTTGAAGACTCTGCTGGCAGGGTTTCCCAAGAGAATCCACCTAGCCCTTCCCCAGTGGTGGAAGACATAGAATGCACTGATGCACAACCACTGATGTTTCCTGATGATGAGGACATGGGAATACCACCTCATCGGAGTCCGCATGTCTCTGATGATGACGAAACACGTGCCAACTGCTGCGTCTTTCTGCAGTGTGCAGACCGAACAGGAGTTCAGGGAGGAAGACTGTGTGGAAGACGATGCAGGGGACGAAGAGGTCCTAGACCCCACAAGGAATGAAGGTCGTGCCACTGACATTCATAGTTCAGAGAAAGAGGCAGTGGTGAGACCGAGCCAACAGCATAGCAAACGAGGGAGCAGGGGGCAAAAGCAGAACAGCCCCCGCAAAGAGAGTTTGCCTGCTACTGGCCACCGCCACCAGGGACCGAGCACCCCAAAGGCAGCTTCAAGGAGTTTTCTGGCATGGCACTTCTTTAAACAATGTGCTGACGACAAGACCCGAGTGGTTTGCACGCTGTGCCATCAGAGCCTGAAGCGAGTCATTAACGTTCTGAACCTTAGCACAACCTGCATGACCAGGCATCGACATGCAAAGCATGAACTGCAGTGGAGTAAACACCTTAAAAGCAAGGAACTCACTCTGGCTCCCCCTGCTCCCTCTTCTGCTGCTGCCTCGGCCTCTTCTTCCACCTCGGGAGGAATGTTGGCACCTGCCGCCCACCAAACAGAGGATGTGACACTGACACCACCACCTGCATCACCAAGCATCTTCACCATGTCACACGGCAGCGTTCAGCTCTCCATCTCACAAACCTTGGAGAGAAAGTGTAAATTCCCACCTAGCCACCCTAGAGCCCTGGGCCTGAATGCCAGCATTTCTAAACTACTGGCCTTTGAAATGCTGTCATTCAGGCTGGTGGACACAGACAGCTTCAAACAGCTGATGTCCATGGCTGTCCCACAGTATGTTGTTCCCAGCCGCCACTACTTCTCCAAGGCAGCCGTGCCTTCCCTGCACAACCAAGTATCCGATAAAATCAAGTGTGCACTGCGCAACTCCATCTGTGGCAAGGTCCAAATAACCACAGATACGTGGACCAGTAAGCACGGCCAGGGATGCTATATCTCCCTAACTGCACACTGGGTAAATTTAGTGGCGGCTGGGCCCCAGGCGGAGATTTCTTTGGCGCACGTCCTTCCGCCGCCAAGGATCGCAGGGCATCATTCTTTGCCTCCTGTAGCCTCCTCCTCCTACTCAGCTTCCTCCTCCTCTGCTCTCGCCAGCTCATCCAGTCAGCCACACACCTTCACCAGCAACTTCAGCACAGTCCGGGGTAAACGTCAGCAGGCCATTATGCCGGTGGGCCTCAAGCCCGGCCTGGTGGTGTGCGATAATGGGCGAAAACTCGTCGCAGCTCTGGGACTAGCCGGTTTGACACACATCCCTTGCCTGGCACATGTGCTGAATTTGGTGCTGCAGAAGTTCATTCACAACTACCCCGACAAGTCAGAGCTGCTGCATAATGTGAGGGCCGTCTGTGCACGCTTCCGGCGTTCACATCCTGCCACTGCTCGCCTGTCTGCGCTACAGCGGAACTTCGGCCTTCCCGCTCACCGCCTCATGTGCCCACCAGGTGGAACTCCACCTTGCACATGCTGGAGAGACTGTGCGAGCAGCAGCAGGCCATTGTGGAGTTTCAGCTGCAGCACGCACGCGTCAGTCGCACTGCGGAACAGCACCACTTCACCACCAATGATTGGGCCTCCATGCGAGACCTGTGTGCCCTGTTGCACTGTTTCCAGTACTCCACCAACATGGCCAGTGGCGATGACACCTTCATCAGCGTTTCAATACTACTTCTATGTCTCCTTGAGAAAACGCTTAGGGTGATTATATAAGAGGAGGAGGCCCAGGAGGAGGAGGAGGAGGATGAGGGGTCATTTTTAGCACTTTCAGGCCAGTCTGTTAGAAGTGGCTGAGAGGGAGTTTTTTTGCAACAGCAGAGCCCAGGTACAAATGTGGCCAGCCAGGGCCCACTACTGGAGGATGAGGAGGAGGTGGAGGAGGATGAGGATGAAGCGGGTTCACAGCGGGGTGCCATCCGACACAGCTCAGGCCCATCACAGGTGCGTGGCTGGGGGGATACGGAGGACGATGACGATACGCCTCCCACAGAGGACACCTTGTCCTTACCTCTGGGGAGCCTGGCACACATGAGCGACTACATGCTGCAGTGCCTGCGCAACGACGGCAGAGTTGCCCACATTTTAACATGTTAGGACTACTGGCTTGCCACCCTGCTGGATCCCCGGTACAATAACAATGTGCCCACCTTACTTCCTGCACTGGAGCGTGATAGGTGCGCGAGTACAAGCACACGCAGGTAGACGCGCTTCTGAGAGCATTCCTAAATGTCACAGGGGAACAGGTGGAAGCCCAAGGCGAAGGCAGAGGAGGAGCAAGAGGTCAACAACGCAGCTGTGTCACGGCCAGCTCCTCTGAGGGCAGGGTTAGCATGGCAAAAATGTGAAAAAGTTTTGTATCCACGCCACAGCTAACTGCACCACCACCTGATACGGAACGTGTTAGCAGGAGGCAGCATTTCAGTAACATGGTTGAACAGTACGTCTGCACACCCCTCCACGTACTGACTGATGGTTCGGCCCCATTCAACTTCTGGGTCTCCAAATTGTCCATGTGGCCAGAGTTAGCATTTTATGCTTTGGAGGTGCTGGCCTGCCCAGCTGCCAGCGTTTTGTCTGAACGTGTATTCAGCACGGCAGGAGGCGTCATTACTGACAAACGCAGCCGCCTGACCACAGCCAACATGGACAAGCTGATGTTCATAAAAATGAACCAGGCATGGATCCCACAGGACCTGTCCCTCCCTTGTGCAGAATAGACATTTATAACTGCCTCCCCCTCAACCATGTATTCTTGTACTCCGGGGCACTTCTTTATTGAATCCTCATTTTTTTAACTTTACCATGATCTTGCGGTGCAACCCAAAGTTGAATGAACATCTCCTCAATCTGGGCGTCGGGGCCTAAATAACTGAAAGTGGCCTTCTCCAGTGGTGAGTGATATGATGCCTTATTCCTTGCTGTGGGACCTCTCTCCTTTGTCTGGGTGCTGGGCCTAAATAACTGAAAGTGGCCTTCTCCAGTGGTGGGTGATATGATGCCTTATTCCTTGCTGTGGGACCTCTCTCCTCTGTCTGGGTGCTGGACCTAAATAACTGAAAGCTGCCTTCTCCAGTGGTGGGTGATATGACGCATGATTCCTTGCTGTGGGACCTCTCTCCTCTGTCTGGGTGCTGGGCCAAATAACTGAAAGTGGCCTTCTCCAGTGGTGGGTGATATGACGCCTTATTCCTTGCTGTGGGACCTCTCTCCTCTGTCTCGGTGCTGGTGCCTAAATAACTGAAAGTGGCCTTCTCCAGTGGTGGGTGATATGACGCCTTATTCCTTGCTGTGGGACCCCTTTCCTCTGTCTGGGTGCTGGAGCCTACATAACTGAAAGTGGCCTTCTCCAGTGGTGGGTGATATGACGCATGATTCTCTGCTATGGGACCACTCTCCAATTGATATTGGTTAATTTTTATTTATTTTATTTTATTTTATTTTAATTCATATCCCTATCCACATTTGTTTGCAGGGCATTTACCTACATTTTGCTGCCTTTTGCAGCCCTCTAGCCCTTTACTATTTTACAGCCTTTTTAGTGCCTAAAAGTTCAGGTCCCATTGACTTCAATGGGGTTCGGGATAAAGTTCGGGTCGAGTTCCGATCCCGAACATCCAGGTGTTAGCTCATCTCTACTTACAATGGTTTTAGTGCGAATCCGTCTTGGTCATTTTAGAGATAATACAACAGGATCCTTTGATATTTGATGCAGTGAGTTGTATTATCCTAACAGAAGAATTTTGCTAATCCATGAGGGATCCAGAAAAAAAGCAAATGTTATAGTACAGTAACCTTTTTCACCTGTCCCATCATCTATTTATCCCCAGGACTGTGACTGTGACGAGGGGACATACTCTGCGTCTGGAGGAAAGAAGGTTTGTACACAAACATAGAAAAGGATTCTTCACTGTAAGAGCAGTGAGACTATGGAACTCTCTGCCTGAGAAGGTGGTGATGTAAGTACAATAAAGGAATTCAAGAGGGGACTGGATGTATTTCTGGAGTGTAATAATATTACAGGCTACAGCTACTAGAATGGGGTCGTTGATCCAGGGAGTTATTCTGATTGCCTGATTGGAGTCGGGAAGGAATTTTTTTCCCCTTAAGCGGGGAAAATTGGCTTTTGCCTCACAGGGGTTTTTTGCCTTCCTCTGGATCAACTTGTAGGAAACAGGCCGAACTGGATGGACAAATGTCTTTTTTCGTTCTTATATACTATGTTACTATGTTACTATTTTACTATGTTACCTCAAAGTGTTTCTAGTATTGATTCGATTCACTCTCTAGGGAAAAATCAGATTGCAACATAACAGTAGCTTTTCACAATAATTTGTTATCTCCTGCAAACCTTGCTACTAAACTTCATCACCTGACAACTTTACCTCTTCAGTACAAGGAAATGAAATTTTTTTTTTGCTTTTTCCTCTAGTGGTATCATTTAAAAGGAATGTAAAAGGGGCAGTCTCTCTTCAGCAAATATCATTTATTAACCCCTTAAGGACACGGCCCTATTTCACCTTAAGGACCAGGCCATTTTTTCAAAATCTGACCAGTGTCACTTTATGTGATGATAACTTTAAAACGTTTTTACTTATCCAAGCCATTCTGAGATTGTTTTTTCGTCACATATTGTACTTCATGACAGTGGTAAAATAAAGTCAAAAAATTTCATTTTTATTTATAAAAAAATACCAAATTTACCAAAAATTTAGAAAATTTGCAATTTTCCAAGTTTTAATTTCTCTACTTCTAGAATACATAGTAATACTGCCAAAAAAAGTTATTGATTTACATTCTCCATATGTCTACTTCATGTATCAATCATTTTGGGAATGCCATTTCATTTTTTTGGGACATTACAAGGCTTAGAAGTTTAGAAGAAAATCTTGAAATTTTTCAGAAATTTTCAAAAACCCACTTTTTAGGGACCAGTTCAGGTCTGAAGTCACTTTGTGAGGCTTACATAATAGAAACCACCCAAAAATGACCCCATTCTAGAAACTACACCCCTGAAGGTACTCAAAACTGATTTTACAAATGTCATTAACCCTTTAGGTTTTCCACAAGAGTTAATGGCAAATGGAGATAAAATTTCAGAATTTCGATTTTTGGGAAAATTTTCCATTTTAATCAATTTTTTTCCAGTAACAAAGCAAGGGTTAACAGCCAAACAAAACTCAATATTTATTGCCCCGATTCTGTAGTTTTCAGAAACACCCCATATGTGGTCCTAAACTACTGTATGGCCAAACTGCAGGGCGCAGAAGGAAAGGAACGCCATATGGTTTTTGGAAGGCAGATTTTGCTGGACTGTTTTTTTGACACCATGTCCCATTTGAAGCCCCCCTGATGCAAACCTAGAATAGAAACTCCATAAAAGTGACTCCATCTAAGAAACTACACCCCTGAAGGTATTCAAAACCAGTTTTACAAACTTTGTTAACCCTTTAGGTGTTCCACAAGAGTTATTGGCAAATGGAGATGAAATTTCATAATTTCAATTTTTTTGTTACCTTGCCTCAAAAAAAGTGTAATATAGAGGTACCAAAAATCATATTTACCCTAAAATAGTACAACAAAACTGACACCGGATCCCGTAGTTTCCAAAATGGGGTCACTTTTTTGGAGTTTCTACTGTAGGGGTGCATCAGGGGGGCTTCAAATGGCACATGGTGTCAAAAAACCAGTCCAGCAAAATCCGCCTTCCAAAAACCATATGGCGTTCCCTTCCTTCTACGCCCTGCCGTTTGGCCATACAGCAGTTTACGACCACATATGGGGTGTTTCTGCAAACTACAGAATCAGGGCAATAAATATTGAGTTTTGTTTGGCTGTTAACCCTTGCTTTGTTACTGGAAAAATGGATTAAAATTGATAATTTGCAAAAAAATAGCTGTTTTGGGACAGTTTTGTATTTTTTGTTATTTACATAGTTGAACTGACAGGTTAGATTGTGTGCTATTTCTATAGAGCAGGTTGTTACGGACGCGACAATACCAAATATGTCTACTTTTTGGGGTTTTTTGTTTCAGTTTTACATAATAAAGCATTTTTGAAAAAAATGATTTTTTAGTGTCTCCACATTCTGAAAGCCATAGTTTTATTTTATTTTTTTTGGCAATTGTCCTATGTAGGTGCTCATTTTTTGCGGGATGAGATGGCGGTTTGAATGGTACTATCTTGGGGTGCATATGACTTTTTGATCACTTACTATTACACTTTTTGTGATGTAAGGTGACAAAAAAATGACTTTTTTTACAACGTTTTTATTTTTTATGTTTACGGCGTTCACCTGAGGGGTTAGGTCATGTTATATTTTTATAGAGCAGGTTGTTACGAACGCGACGATACCCAATATGTATACTTTTTTAATTTATTTTGGTTTTACACAATAATATCCTTTTTGAAACAAAAAAAAAACATGGTCCATAGTCTGAGAGCCATATTTTTTTCAGTTTTTAGGCGATTGTCTCAGGTTGGGTATAATTTTTGCGGGATGAGGTGGCGGTTAGATTGGCACTATTAGGGGGGCCATATGACGTTTTGATCGCTTGCTATTACACTTTTTGTGGTGTAAGGTGACAAAAAATGGCTTTTTGACAAAGTTTTTTTTTTTATTTTTACAGTGTTTACTTGAGGGGTTAGGTCATGTGATATTTTTATAGAGCAGATTCTTACGGATGTGGAGATACCCAATATGTCTACTTTTGTTTAATTTTTTTACATTTAACACTGAAAAGCATTTTTGAAACAAAAAAAATCATGTTTTAGTCTGAGAGGCATAGTTTTTTTATTTTTTGGGTAATTGTTTTATGAAGGGGCTCATTTTTTGCGGGATGAGATGGCGGTTAGATTGGTACTATTTTGGGAGGCATACGCCTTTTTGATCACTTTGTATTACACTTTTAGTGATGTAAGGTGCAAAAAAATGGCTTATTTACACCATTTTTTTTTTTTTTTTTATGGCGTTCACGTGAGGGGTTCAGTCATGTGATATTTTTATAGAGCTGTTTTTTTACGGACGCGGCGTCACCTAATATGTGTAGTTTACTTTTTATTCAGTGATTTGTGTTTTTTTTTATTTTTCCTTTTTTTCACTTTTTTACATTTTTTTTGGACCCAGACCCACTTGGTTCTTGTAGATCCAGTGGATCTGATGTCAGTATAATACAGTACAGTACACTATATAATGTACTGCACTGTATTTTTTACTTTTCACAGTCTGGTCAGACTTCTGCCTTTAGCAGAATTCTGACCAGAGTTACTATACCATGGCAAGCAGGACGCTTCTGAAAGCGTCCTGCTGCCATGGTAACCATCACCCACTGCCATTAGAGAGTAGTGGGTGATGGATGGGGGGGAAGGGAGCTCCCTCCCTCTGTGATCTCATCCTGGGGGGGGGGGCTGCATAGGGACAGCAGCCCCCCGATGGGAGAGGGAGGGAGCTCCCTCCCTGTTAACACCTTCCATACCGCGGTCCGTCCGGACCGCGGTAAGGAAGGGGTTAAACGGCTGGCATCTGCGGCACAGATGCCAGCCGTTTTTCTATCAGAGTGCCAGCAATGTGCTGGCACTCTAATAGAACCACTAGACACCAGGGAATTATTACAAGGGAGGCGGGCGGGGGATCGCTATTGCGATCCCGCCTGCCGCACCTCCCGCCTCCGCAACCACCCCCCTGCACCTCCGCAGCCATAACAAGATTGGGGGCTGCAGGGGGGGTTAAAATAAATATCTTTGGGGAAATTAACTCTCTGATCCCCGCGGTCACAGACCGCGGGGATCAGAGATCGCTAAAACCGCTGCAAACCGCAGGTCTGAATTGACCTGCGGTTTGCAGTGATCGCCGATACGGGGGGGTCACATGACCCCCCTCGGCATTAGAACATGGTTCCTGCTGATCTACATCAGCAGGAACCATGTTGCTACCGCACCCACATCGGGTGCAGTAGCAGTTTAAACACAGGGCGTACATGTATGCCCTGTGTCCTTAAGGACTCGGACATTAGGGCGTACCTGTAAGCCCTGTGTCCTTAAGAGGTTAAGTAGAGTAATAATACAAGCTACTTTTTAATGTATTGTTATTATCTATATTGCTTCCTTTGCTGGCTGGATACATTTTTCCATCATATTATATACTGCTTGTTTCCATGGTTACGACCACCCTACAATTCAGCAGTGGTGGTCGTTCTTGTGCACTATAGGAAAAAGTACGGGCATCTCTGGTGGACAGGACTAAGGCACTGCACATAGGCTAGTGCTTTTCCCAATAGTGTGCAAGCATGGCCACCACTGATGGATTGCAGGGTGGTCATAACCATGGAAACAAGCAGTATATAATGTGATGGAAAATAAATCCAGCCAGCAAAAGAAGCAATATGGATAATAACAGTGCATTAGTAAGTGCATTTTATTAACTTCCTCTACATAATAAATATTATTTGCTGAAGTGAGAAAACCCCTTTAAGTGCACCAAGGGAAGGCCCAAGCTGCTCTGTGCACCCTTGCTCCTCCTGCCTCTTCTACCCTTTGTGCACTTATCTACTTATTTGCATACAGATTAAAAGTGCTAATTCTTTAGAAAGTTATCATAATGAAAATTATCATTATTTTCAACTGAACTAGTTCAATAATGCATTGTGCCTGGTTTAACAGTGAATTTCTTAGAGGCATACAAGAATTATGTTTAACTTTTAGGCCTTAATCGCACAATTAATGTTTGATCAACTGCGGATCTAAATACAGAACAGGAGCAGATCTTTCCTTTATACCTTATGTCAATGTAGCATCCACTCCTGTTTTTGTCTCACATTCACTGATGGAATTTACTCACTAAAATACTGTGTGAATAAGGCCTTAAGGCTGTATTACACAGTCCAATGTCGCGGACGATTGTCGGGAGGGAAGCTCACCCCCATGCTATACAGTGGTTTGCAGGAGGCAGATCATTATTGCACACCACGATCTGCTGCCTGCAAACAATATTTTTTTAATTGGGCAATCTGCGGCAGTATTACACTGCGAAATGATCGCTAACAAGCGTTCATCTGAATGGTTGTTATTGATTATCTACCAAAAAATCGGGCAGTGCAATACAGGCTTTACACTCAACACGACATACAGTTACCTTGTGATGCAGTGTGAAGTGTATGTAGCATGTTCACTCGCTAATCCTTCTACATTCACAACGGATGCCAGATGTATATGATAATTCAGCTGGCACCTGTTTCAATGACTGGGATTACCTTTAATGAGCCCTGTGGCCATCGAACAGCTCTGTAGATCGAAATTTTAATAAGGTTATGGCTGTCAGAAAAGTTTAATTTATTTCTTTTCAAATGTTTTTTTAATTTTTTTAAAAGTAGGAAAACAAAAGAAAAACTATGCAAATTTGGTATTGCTGTAATCATACTGACCTGTAGAATAACGTTGTCATGTCATTTTTAGTGAACAGCGAATGTTAAAAAAAACAAAACACAAAAAAATTGGCAGAATTGCCATTTTTCCAGTCTCATCACACAGTATTTTTTTCCATTTTCCAATGCAAACTATGGTAAAATAAACGGTCATTAAAAAAATAGCTCGTCCATCCAAAAAACAAGCCCGTATGTGTTTATGTGAACATAAAAAGTAAAATAAAATGATGGCTCTTGGAAGGTAGGGAAGGAAAAACTAAATTGAAAAAAAAAAATTAAGCTGTGTCTTGAATGGGTTAATTTAATATATGTTGTATTACAAAATAGGAAAATAATTTGTTATGGGGTAAAATTTAAATAATTAATTTTAATTTTTTTTTTCATGGTGTTTACTGTGTAATAAAAATGATAACAGGCGTAAGTCATAATAAGCCAATGACTCCTAAAACCATTTCACCACAAGACAATATAAAATGACCTTCTCAGCTCTACCAATAAGCTTAACTCCAAGATATACTACAAATACAATAAATATATATTAAAATATAAGCAACCACAAAAATATTAGTTTTACAAAACTATATGCAAACTGTGCCCAAAAATCATGTAAAGAAGTTAACAGAAAATAATACAAATCAAAGCATCACCAATGCAGTAAAGTTAGCCAGGGCAAGTTGGAGGAGAGGTAGGAGCAAAGCCTTACACATATTGACACCTAAGGGTGCTGGCACACAGTGCAGTTCTGACATGCATTCAGGATGTCGTTTTTTTTTATGTTAAATCATTTTTATTGGAATTTTCAAGCAAGAGAAAATTATCAAGTACAGTGGACGCAGCCACTATGAAAGCGATTAACAATGTGGGCTCAACCATTGATGTCAAACAATTAGCAGCGGTCGCAGCCGCCAAGGATCCAAACAAATTGGAGCAATTAGCAGTGTCATAAGCTTAGTGAATACTGTACGTACAAGGCACAGGAAGAGTAAACAAAAAGTATAATAAGTACTGAGACAGTACATTGGCATCGTCCACTGGGTACCTGGGCACCCGCTCGGATGCTGCCAACCAGGTGACCCAGCCACGACACCACTTGGGAATAACTTTTTATAATGGGAAATCACACATAATCAAATAAACGGTGACATGAAACGCACAGGTGATGTTTAGATAATGGGGGAACCAGAGGTAAGAGATAAAAAAAAAAAAAGAACACACGGAGACCAAACGGTTAGTTTCCAGTTGCTAGCTTCTGAGGACACCAAAGGCAGAGAAGAGAAGAACTAATCACTGGTAAAGTAGGGCGACCCCTACGGGGAGTATTTTGGATGTGACATTCATAGATTCCATGTACGCTGAAATTGCGCGGGAGATAATATGGATTGTGGAAGAATATGTTCATAACGACACGTGGTATTCAAATCCAAAATCGCCTCCGCAATATCTGGAGGATTCGGATTCTTCCAGTGACGAGTCAAAATCAATTTAGCACTAAGCAGTACACGGCCTACCACTGATCTGTGGGAGGGATGGATGTCATGGATACCTAGAAAGCTAGAGTCTGGAGATGGGGGTATGGTAGTATTAGCAATCTCTTCCAGGAGACAAAACACATTAAGCCAAAAGCCCGTTAATATTGGGCACTTCCATAACACGTGAGATAGATTACCTAATCCGCCACATCCCCTCCAGCAATAAGGGGTAGTAGAGGGATCTATGGAGTGTAACCTCTGAGGCGTGAAATACCAATTTAGAAGTGTCTTGACTCCCGCTTCATAATGGGTAACACATTTGAAATTTGAGGCCAAGAACTGAATGGCCAGCAACAAGGATTCTTCTGAAAAAGATCTTTCCAGCTCCAATTCCCATTTGCTAATAGACTTAGTTTTAACAAATTTAGATTTGTCCCCTAAAAAGTCATAAATGCGACCAGTCGCTCCCTTCCTCAGAATGCCAGGCAAGCGCTAAATTTGAAGGACTCCCGCGTGGATAGAGGGGGTAGAGAACAGAATGGACGCCAAGAAGTGTTTGATTCTGAGATGGTTATATAGTTCGCCTGACGGAATCTGGAGTGTGTCCTGAATGGATGTAAAGGAGACGGGACCCGTAGAAGTAACAAGTTGGGATATCTTTTCCACACCTTTCTCTCGCCACACGGATAAATTAATGTTATGGATGAGTGATTCCAAAGTATAAGTATCAGAGAGAGTAAATAAGGGATCTCTAGAGTCTGCACAGGTGGAATGGGTCTGCAGCCACAGCTTCCCAACATGTTTCATAGTCAGAAGGGGGAGGTCAGGAACTGCTTTATTCCACAAAATGCATATCAGAAGGTCCCGTAGTGATCCTCCACCGGTAGATTGGGACTCAATCTGATGCCAAGCCTTATGACAGTCTCTCATCCACCAATCTCTAACGAGTAAGTGCCCAATAGCTTTATAGTAATCGGTTATGGATGGCAGACCCATACCACCTGCTTTTTTCCTACGAAAAAGTTGTGTCTGGGCTATTCTAGGTCTAGATGATTTCCAAACATATTTAGATAGAACCGATTGAACCTTTTTAAAAAACAGCTCTGGGACGGGGACAGGGAGGGCCCTAAAGACGTAGATCAATTTCGGAAGCGTCATCATCTGGAATGCCGCCACTCTACCCACCCAGGAGATATCCCTCATAGAGAACTGAGAAAAATCAGAGGACATAGTGGAGAGAAGGGGTTCATAGTTGCACTTAAAGATGAGGGAGCATGGGGTCGTGAGTTTAATGCCCAAGTAGGGGAGTTCAGATTCCTGCCAGTCTAAGGAGTAAGCGGACTGCAGCTGCAGCTGCAGACTGCAACTGCAGTTCTTCCTGGGGGACATTTATGGGTAAGGCCTGGGATTTTGAATTATTAATTTTGTAATATGATATTAAGCCAAATTGTTGTATGATATTTAGGGCTGACTGTAAGGATGCTGAAGGGTCTGAGAGGGTCAATATAATGTCAACAGCCTACAGGGTGATTCTGTGATCTCGACTACCTACATCTACGCCTTTAATGAGAGGGGAACTTCTAATATGCTGGGCCAAAGGTTCTAAGGCTAAGATAAATAGCAAGGGTGACAGCGGACAAGCCTGCAGGGATCCATTCGTGATAAGGAAAGGGTCGGATAATACTCCATTGACCCAAATCCTAGCCCTTGGAGAGTCATATAAGCTGTAGAAGGCATTCATAATGCCACCTTCAAATCCAATCACTCGAAGGACTGAGAACGCATATGACCAACGTAGGCTGTCAAACGCCTTCTCAGCGTCTAACGTTACTGCCAGCATGGGCAATTGATGTTGTTCAGCATAGTCAAATAGGTCTACTAATCTCCTGGTGTTGTCAGAGGACTGGCGGCCCCTGACAAACCCAGACTGGTCGTCTTTAATGAGGGATGGGGGTAACGGGGACAATCTATTAGCTATCAACTTGGTGTAAAGTTTAATGTCCGAATTGAGTAATGAGATGGGTCGAAAAACTTGAGAGACGTCTGGAGATTTTCCGGGCTTAGGTAAAGTGACTATTAGAGGGGAAAGCATCTCAGATGGAAACGGAGTGCCCCCTATAGCCCTAATAAATATATTTAGGATGTGGGGAGTTAGAGTTTGAGTAAAATGTTTATAATATTCATTCGAGAGGCCATCCGGGCCCGGTGCCTTACCCCTAGGGAGTGTGGGTAACAGCTTCTGTATCTCTGCGATGGTGATTGGGGCATTCAAGGAATGTATTTGCTCAGGGGATAGGGTAGGGAGGTCTGATTTTGACAGAAAATTTTCCATCAACGCTGATAGATTATGTGGCAGGGGAGTCGAATCTTTTAAATTATAGAGGTCCTGATAGTAAATACGGAATTGCTCCGCGATATCCCTGGGGTCTAGTAGTTTAGCTTTGGTGGATGGGTGGAGAAGGAACGGAATTCTCGCTTTAGCTCGTTGGACTTTAAGTTGATTAGCTAGAAGTCCGGGAAAACAGGGCCCGTAGTTTATCTCTCTCTACTCTCAGTGCTGTGGAGGTGTGGGGCGTGGGAGACGATTTGTTAAGTCGTTCCAGATCTGAGATGGTTGTAAGTAGTTGTGATATCTCTTTTTCCCTATTTCTCCTGACCCTATGCTTAAGTTTTATCAAGACACCTCTCATAAATGCCTTATGAGACTGCCATAGGATGTATGAGTCCGTGACGGAACCCGTATTAAATTGAAAGAACTGAAGATTATCAGATAGCTCTTTAACCAACCCTGGGTTGTTATATAATGAGGCATCATCGCGCCATATAGGAGCCCTCGGTGACTGATATAGATCCTCCAGGGTTAGACTGATCGGAGCATGGTCCGACCACTAGATAAGGCCTATCTCAGATGAGGTGGAATGCATTAAAGTGGGATGGTCTACCAAAAACATATCTATACGGGAATACGAAAGATGCGGTGGCGAGAAGTATGTGTAGTCCCGTTCCCCGCCGTGTTGGGCCCTCCAGACATCCACAAGCCCCTCTGAGTGTAGAAGAGAGGCCAGTCCCCCCCCTGTCCGCCATGTTGGCCAGGTAGAATCCACTGACTGATTCAAAATCGTGTTAAAATTGCCACAAAGAATGACCTTCCCCCTTTTCAAGCCGTTTACTTTGTTCAACAGTTTACGGAGAAAAGGGAGTTGGTGTTGATTAGGAGCATAAAGAGAGACCAATGTGTAAGTAATATTGTTGACAGAACATACCAGAATGATGTATCTTCCATTGGAGTCCACTATGGAAGCAGTAGGGGTGAAGGCAACAGTATTCTTGATGGCGATCAGTACCCCTCTTGACTTTTTGCTGAAATGAGAATGTACAATATGAGGAAAGGAGCGATGGTGGATGCGTTTAGCGTCCTCAGATAACAGGTGGGTCTCCTGAACACAAACAATATCGGCTCCTGCGGTGGATGCCTCCCTTCATACATAAGACCTTTTCTGAGGGCAGTTAAGCCCATTAGCGTTCAATGATAAAATTTTCAGTCCCATGAAAGTGGGGGGAGGCCTCAACCAACAGGAGCAGATCCGTCAATAAACAGTAAACAGCACTACCTAACAGGTAGCAAAACTATTGTTACAATAATGTAAGCTTTCCAAGCGGTATAACCGTATAGAAAATAGTTCAGGTAGTAAAAAAGCTGGAGTATGGAGCAATAAAGGACGTAAGGGAGGAGCAAGAGAGGGAAAAGCACAGAATAAGGTGGTTAAGAACCGTCTGTGCGCGACGGGCAGCGCAAGTCCTCAAGTGAGGCTGAAAGGGGCCTCAACTATTTGGGGGTAGCAAGCTTGCCTCCGCACCTAAATAATGGGAAGGAAAAGATTAAACAAGTCTCCGCATAGAAGGCTAGAGGCTCCTCTTGCTGCCAGCTTCAGATTTATGGGGTGTCCCGCGGACAACTCTCTTGGTGCCAAAACCGTAGTCTTGGGATAAACCATGGGAGTGTTCATAGGTCCCTCTATCCATGCTGAGTCTGGGAGCTATTCTTGGAATGATGGTCAGTCAGTGCCACTGAGGAAAGTTGGATACCCCAAGACTGAAGAAGTTGTTGGCCCTCAGCAACGTTTTTCACCACATGGGTCTTGTTATCCCTCCGAATTAGAAGCTTTAACGGGTAACCGCATTTATACGAGATGTCGTTATCTCTTAGGGTAAAAGTGACAGATTGCAGTTCCTTGCGCTGGCGTAATGTCACCATGGAGAGGTCAGTGAACAACTTGACTGACTGATAGGGGGCAGGTAGTTGGTCCCATTTCCTAGCCGCCATCATCAATGCTTCCTTGGTGTGGAAAAAATGAATGCGAGCTAAGGTGTTCCTTGGAACATCGGGGCCCAGATGGGAGGGTTTTGGGACCCTATGAGCCCTATCTATTATCATATCAGGGGTCGGAATTTTCAGCAGCAGCATTTTAATGAGACCCTTCAAGTAGTTTTGCAAATCTTGAAGTGCCACATCCTCTGGAATGCCCCGAAACTTTACATTGTTCCTCCTAGAACGGTCTTCTATGTCTGCCAGCTTCCTCTTTATACCGTCTAGTTCGTTCGCCATATCATTATGGATGTCTATGATGTTGTTCTGTGAGTCCGCAAATTCAGCCATTTTATTTTCCACATGAAGAATCTTATTTTCTGCGTTGTGTATTTTGGCCGCTAAAGGGTTAATCAGCCCTGCCATGTCTGTGTGTAAGGACTGCTTGAGCACCAGTAGCATGTTCTTTAATGAATCCTCACTAACAGGCTTGTTTGAGGTCTGGTAGGTAAGTATGGGGTCTGTCATGGGAGTCCCAGCTGTTTGTGCCCACTGACCATTACTGACCTCAGGAAAGTCTGGTGTGTCCAGACGCGGCCTTTGCTTCTGAGGGCTCGCTGAAGGAGAGGCCCAGGAGTGATCCGCAATGGACCCATGGGGAAGAGCCGTGGTTTCCGCTGCACGGACCTCACCGGGAGTCGGAGGGAGAGAGGGGAACTCCGTTTCATTCAGCAGGAAGATATCAGGTCCCTGAGGCGGCGATACCGATCTGGATCTGTGCTGTGGTGGTGAGGAGCTTTGAGGAGTCGGCATGCGCGCTCCATTGCAGGAGTCGGCGCGGGAGTCAGCGCCATCTTTAGCTAGGCCCCGGTCTAAGAAGCTCTCCAGGTTCCCGCTTTGGGCTCTCGGTAACTGCTTTTTTGATTTCCCCATCATGCTGATAAGGCTGTCCGGCATCAATATGGGCAGAGAGGTATGGTAGGGAGCTGGTATCATTAAGGGAAGCATTTTAGTCGCTCTGGTGCGGGAGCTGCTGCATCAATCGTCCATTACTCTCAGCGGCCAAGCCACCCAGGATGTCGTTTTTTATTGTAGCAAGCTGAAATTAATTTAAATCATTTCCACTATGCAGAACACCAGGTTTTAACAAGGCTGCTAAACTGGCTAAATTGAAAACTGCATCCTGAATGCATGCCAGAACTTCACTGTGTGCCAGTACCTTAAGGGGGAGTTTGCATCATGGATTCCGTTATTGTTTTCCGCTATAACATGGTTATAAGAGAAAACAACCGAATCCATAAGATGGAAGTCAAAACTGAAGCCTTTAAGAGGTATTCCATTTTGATGCTTCACAATAATAGCCTAAGGGCAGCATAACAGATCTGTCCTGGTTTCCATTATGCAGGAGTCCTGTCCTGCATAACGGAAACCAGGTCGAATCCGTTATGCTGCCTATAGACTTCTATTATGACGGAATACAAAACAGAAGCCTTTAAAAGGCATTCCGTTTTGCTTTAAGTCAAAATAGAAGTCTATGGGGATCATATCGGATCTGTCTGGTTTCCGTTATGCAGAACGGAAAAAAAATCCTGTCGACTTTGTTTTCCGTGTTGTATAATGGAAACCAGACGGATCCATTATGATTGCCCATAGAATTTTTTTTATTACAGATCAAAACGGAATGCCTCTTAAAGGCTTCCGTTTTGACTTCCGTCTTATGGATTCCGTTATTTTACATTATAACCATGTTATAAAGGAAAACAATGATGGAATCCATAATGGTGATGAGAACTTACCCTAACAGTGGCTTCCTTCTGAGTTTATATGGGGTTCATATGATATTTAGTCACTTCACTGTATTCAAGTTTTTTGAGAGGGCAGGTACAGTTGTATCTGTGCACAATATATACTGAGTGGTTACACTACAGAGACTGGAAATATTCTGGTCAAAGCAGGCAGAGTGTCAGCTGTACAGTATATCAAGTATGCACCCATTGTGTAGGAGTGGGCTCAGCTTGTGAGCCCCCTCCATATACTCATCATGCAACTTGGACATACAGTTAGATTTTGGTGCATGAAGAGTTAAAAGTTTTAGCTATCTTTTCATATTTTTTTATTTCACTGCATTTGATTTTTCTTTTTCTTTTCTAATTGGGTTTAATTAAAAATGTTGCTTCATTCGGCGTGTGCAGCTGGGATCTATATAAACTACATAACAAGCTGCAGAATGCTCTACAATAGAAGATTCATCAGACTGAATAAGAGATGAATGAATTGATTCTACTGAATCAATTTCTACCGAATTTTGAGTGAATTTCAGAGAAAGAGAAAGATCCTCATGTAATACTTCTTTGAGTGTTCCAAAAGGACAAAAGTACTGAATGTCCCAGTTAGTGTTGAGCGAAATGAAGCACTCAAAAAGGAATGCGGTCCAAAGTTTAGGAAAACTTTGATTTGCAACAAATCCAAATTTTCTTGGGATCCGTGGTAACAGATCAGGTTTTCCTAAAATGGTGGCTGCTCTTGTTACAAAACAAAACTAAGTGTAGAGGAGACAAGCCTAGAAACGCAAGATCGTTCATAATGCCGTGCTGCTATCTAATCTGCAGTGATGTCATAACCCTACAATATAAGACCCTCATCCCACGTGGTCTCGACCCTTGTCCTGTGAGCTGAGCATAAGGAGAGACCTGGCAAGTGCTTTTGCACTAGTGGCAGTGTTGCTGAAAACGATTAATGGAAGAATATTGGAGAGGGAGAGTGCAGGGAGAGTGCAGAGAGACTTATCCTGTGTCAGTTTTATTGATTTTCTCCTACCTTTACTTATTTCTACATCAGCCTTATACTAAGATATGTAATTCAATACCAATAAGATGGAAGCCTTTATTATTCCAGTGCCAGCGTGCAAACCAATACCATCTAGTCTGCACCCCCCACTGGGGACAGGCCTTATCGATGACCATCCTCATCTTTTGCTGGCTTCACTTCTTCCAAATCATCCTTCATAGTCTCCATGTCCTAGAAAAGTCAGCAAGATGCAGAGAGAGAATGAGCTGGATATTTTTGATGACATATTCTCATCGATATTTGATAATGAGGAAAAGGAAGAAATCAGATGGCAGAAGAAGGGCTCCCATCTGTAAGGCAGGAGAGTGCTGGGGATGGAGAAGTGGGTGTGCCAGAGCTGATTAATATTCTGTGTTTACTGTCAAATAACCTGCAGGAGATTGTAGTCAAGAACAGCAATAATATGTATATTGTCCCCCCACCTAACCAGCTAAACCCCATACCAGCAACAGCCCCTGTTTAAAGGTGCATTAAGGTTGTCGCACAGCCATTAAAATAAAGACTGACTATACAGTGTGGTCTTCATTATTAAATTAAAGGCATCTGCGGGCTAATTGCCTGTGTGGTTCTTCACTGCTGTACGGCCTCTCTGTTTGGCCATACCCTAAGGCAGAGTGGCCTAGGTAAAACTGACTTATAGCAATTTATGAAAAATTGATTTGTCATAAATTTCTTGGTGAACTCTGGCGAAGTTGCCGAATTGAATATTTTGAAACTTCGCTTATCTCTAGTCCCAATATTATGTCTGTCTGAGTGAGAGGTGAAAGCCAGTTCTCCTTCCAAAAGGACAAGAGTATAGAATATCTCTAGAGAAAAAATCCATCTTTTTGGAAAGAAAACTAATTTGAATATCTTTCCCAAAAAAACAAAGTTGTGCAAATTTGCCTTCCTTCCAAAAAGAAAAGAACACTAAGGCTAGATGAAGAGGTCCGTTAAACCTGGACGTAAGCAGTCCGTGGTAATGCGTGCTGGAATTGTTCTTTACAGCCTGAGCGCATGGCGTCATTGGTTGCTATGACGCCGTGCGCTCCTTGCCGCCGCTGCACTACAGTAATACACTGGTATAATCTATATCAGTGTATTACTAACCTGCAGCGGCGGCAGGGAGCGAACGGCGTCATAGCAACTAGAGATGAGCGAACACCTGGAAGTTCGGAAACTTTATCCCGAACCCCATTGAAGTCAATGGGGACCCGAACTTTTAGGCACTAAAAAGACTGTAAAATAGTCCAGGAAAGGGCTAGAGGGCTGCAAAAGGCAGCAAAATGTAGGTAAATCCCCTGCAAACAAATGTGGATAGGGAAATAAATTAAAATAAAATAAAATAAATAAAAATTTACCAATATCAATTGGAGAGAGGTCCCACAGCAAGGAATCATGCGTCATATCACCCACCACTGGAGAAGGCCACTTTCAGTTATTTCTGACCCAGCACCCAGACAGAGGAGAGAGGTCCCACAGCAAGGAATCATGCGTCATATCACCCACCACTGGAGAAGGCCACTTTCAGTTATTTAGGCCCAGCACCCAGACCGAGGATACAGATCCCACTGCAAGGAATCATGCGAAATATCACACACCACTGGAGAAGGCCACTCTCAGTTATTTCGGCCCAGCACCCAGACCGAGGATACAGGTCCCACAGCAAGGAATCATGCGTCATATCACCCACCACTGGAGAAGGCCACTTTCAGTTATTTAGGCCCAGCACCCAGACCGAGGATACAGATCCCACTGCAAGGAATCATGCGAAATATCACCCATCACTGGAGAAGGCCACTTTCAGTTATTTCGGCCCCAGCACCCAGACAGAGGAGAGAGGTCCCACAGCAAGGAATCATGCGTCATATCACCCACCACTGCAGAAGGCCACTTTCAGTAATTTTGGCCCCAGCACCCAGACAGAAGAGAAAGGTCCCACAGCAAGGAATCATGCGTCATATCACCCACCACTGGAGAAGGCCACTTTCAGTTATTTCGGCCCCAGCACCCAGACAGAGGAGAGAGGTCCCACAGCAAGGAATCATGCGTCATTTCACCCACCACTGGAGAAGGCCACTTTCAGTTATTTCGGCCCAGCACCCAGACCGAGGATACAGGTCCCACAGCAAGGAATCATGCGTTATATCACCCAACAATGGAGAAGGCCACTTTCAGTTATTTCAGACCCAGCACCCAGACAGAGGAGAGAGGTCCCACAGCAAGGAATCATGCGTCATTTCACCCACCACTGGAGAAGGCCACTTTCAGTTATTTATGCCCCACCACCCAGACAGAGGAGAGAGGTCCCACAGCAAGGAATCATGCGTCATATCACGCAACCGTAGAAGGCCACTTTCAGTTATTTCGGCCCAAGCACCCAGACAGAGGAGAGAGGTCCCACAGCAAGGAATCATGCGTCATATCACGCACCACCGGAGAAGGCCACTTTCAGTTATTTCGGCCCCACCACCCAGACATAGGAGAGGTTCATTCAACTTTGGGTTGCACCGCAAGATCATGGTAAAGTTAAAAAAATGAGGATTCAATAAAGAAGTGCCCCGGAGTACAAGAATACATGGTTGAGGGGGAGGAAGTTATAAATGTCTATTCTGCACAAGGGAGGGACAGGTCCTTTGGGATCCATGCCTGGTTCATTTTTATGAACGTCAGCTTGTCCACGTTGGCTGTGGACAGGCGGCTGCGTTTGTCAGTAGTGACGCCCCCTGCCGTGCTGAATACACGTTCAGACAAAACGCTGGCCGCCGGGCAGGCCAGCACCTCCAAGGCATAAAATGCTAACTCTGGCCACGTGGACAATTTGGAGACCCAGAAGTTGAATGGGGCCGAACCATCAGTCAGTACGTGGAGGGGTGTGCAGACGTACTGTTCAACCATGTTACTGAAATGCTGCCTCCTGCTAACACGTTCCGTATCAGGTGGTGGTGCAGTTAGCTGTGGCGTGGAGACAAAACTTTTCCACATTTCTGCCATGCTAACCCTGCCCTCAGAGGAGCTGGCCGTGACACAGCTGCGTTGGCGACCTCTTGCTCATCCTCTGCCTTCGCCTTGGGCTTCCACCTGTTCCCCTGTGTCATTTGGGAATGCTCTTATGAGCGCATCTACCATCGTGTGCTTGTACTTGTGCATCTTCCTATCACGCTCCAGTGCAGGAAGTAAGGTGGGCACATTGTCTTTGTACCGGGGATCCAGCAGGGTGGCAACCCAGTAGTCCGCACACGTTAAAATGTGGGCAACTCTGCTGTCATTGCGCATACACTGCAGCATGTAGTCGCTCATGAGTGCCAGGCTCCCCAGAGGTAAGGACAAGCTGTCCTTTGAGGAAGGCGTATCGTCATCGTCCTTCGTATCACCCCAGCCACGCACCAGTAATGGGCCTGAGCTGTGTCGGGTGCCATCCCACTGTGAACCTGCTTCATCCTCATCCTCCTCCACCTCCTCCTCATCCTCCTCATCCTCCAGTAGTGGGCACAGGCTGGCCACATTTGTACCTGGCCTTTGCTGTTACAAAAAACCTCCCTCTGAGCCACTTCTAACAGACTGGCCTGAAAGTCCTAAAAATGACCCCTCATCCTCCTCCTCCTCCTCCTCTTGGGCCACCTCCTCTTCCATCATCGCCCTAAGCGTTTTCTCAAGGAGACATAGAAGTAGTATTGTAACGCTTAGATAACAGTTTCATCGCCACTGGCCAGGTTGGTGGAGTACTCGAAACAGCGCAACAGGGCACACAGGTCTCGCATGGAGGCCCAATCATTGGTGGTGAAGTGGTGCTGTTCCACAGAGCGCCTGACGCGCGCGTGCTGCAGCTGAAACTCCACTATGGCCTGCTGCTGCTCGCACAGTCTCTCCAGCATGTGCAAGGTGGAGTTCCACCTGGTGGGCATGTCGCATATGAGGCGGTGAGCGGGAATGCCGAAGTTACGCTGTAGCGCAAACAGGCGTGCAGCGGCAGGATGTGAACGCCGGAAGCGCGCACAGACGGCCCTCACTTTATGCAGCAGCTCTGACATGTCGGGGTAGTTGTGAATGAACTTCTGCACCACCAAATTCAGCACATGCGCCAGGCAAGGGATGTGCGTCATATCGGCTAGTCCCAGAGCTGCGATGAGATTTCGCCCATTATCGCACACCACCAGGCCGGGCTCGTCGGTCTGTTGTTCAATACCCCGCCACAACTCCTGCGCGGTGTGGAGCCTGTCCCCCAAACATATGCGTTTCAGAATAGCCTGCTGACAATTACCCCGGGCTGTGCTGAAGTTGGTGGTGAAGATGTGTGGCTGACTGGATGAGCTGGTGGAAGCAGAGGAGGAGGAGGCTACAGGAGGCAAAGAATGATGCCCTGCGATCCTTGGCGGCGGAAGGACGTGAGTCAAGGTACTCTCCGCCTGGGGCCCAGCCGCCACTACATTTACCCAGTGTGCAGTTAGGGAGATATAGCATCCCTGGCAGTGCTTACTAGTCCACGTATCTGTGGTTAGGTGGACCTTGCCACAAATGGCGTTGCGCAGTGCACACTTGATTTTATCGGATACTTGGTTGTGCAGGGAAGGCACGGCTGTCTTGTAGAAGTAGTGGCAGCTGGGAACAACATACTGTGTGACAGCCATGGACATCAGCTGTTTGAAGCTGTCTGTGTCCACCAGCCTGATTGACAGCATTTCAAAGGCCAGTAGTTTAGAAATGCTGGCATTCAGGCCCAAGGCTCTAGGGTGGCTAGGTTGGAATTTACGCTTTCTCTCCAAGGTTTGTGAGATGGAGAGCTGAATGCTGCCGTGTGACATAGTGGAGATGCTTGGTGACCCAGGTGGTGGTGTCGGTGGCACATCCTCTGTTTGGTGGGCGGCAGGTGACAATGTTCCTCCCGAGGCGGAGGAAGAGGCCGAGGCAGCAGCAGAAGAGGGAGCAGGGGGACCCTGAGTAAGTTCCTTGCTTTTAAGGTGTTTACTCCACTGCAGTTCATGCATTGCATGTAGATGCCTGGTCATGCAGGTTATGCTAAGGTTCAGAACGTTAATGCCTCGCTTCAGGCTCTGATGTCACAGCGTGCAAACCACTCGGGTCTTGTCGTCAGCACATTGTTTAAAGAAGTGCCATGCCAGGGAACTCCTTGAAGCTGCCTTTGGGGTGCTCGGTCCCTTGTGGCGGTAGCCAGTAGCAGGCAAACTTTCTTGGCGGCGGCTGTTCTGCTTTTGCCCCCTACTCCCTCTTTTGCTACGCTATTGGCTCGGTTTCACCACTGCCTCTTCCTCTGAACTATGAAAGTCAGTGACACGACCTTCATTCCATGTCGGGTCTAGGACCTCATCATCCCCTGCATCGTCTTCCAAACAGTCTTCCTCCCTGACCTCCTTTTCGGTCTGCACACTGCAGAAAGACACAGCAGTTGGCACCTGTGTTTCGTCATCATCAGAGACGTGCGGACTCCGATAAGGGTGTATTCCGATGTCCTCATCATCAGGAAACATCAATGGTTTTGCATCAGTGCATTCTATGTCTTCCACCACTGGGGAAGGGCTAGGTGGATTCCCTTGGGAAACCCTGCCAGCAGAGTCTTCAAACAGCATAAGAGACTGCTGCATAACTTGAGGCTCAGACAGTTTCCCTGATATGCATGGGGGTGATGTGACAGATTGATGGGCTTGGTTTTCAGGCGCCACCTCTGCGCTTTCTGCAGAAGACTGGGTGGGAGATAATGTTGTGAACGTGCTGGATCCACTGTCAGCCACCCAATTGACTAGCGCTGGTACTTGCTCAGGCTTTACCATCCTTAGAACGGCATTGGGCCCCACCAAATATCGCTGTAAATTCTGGCGGTTACTGGAACCTGAGGTAGTTGGTTAACTAGGATGTGTGGCTGTGGCAGAATGGCCACACCCTTTCCCAGCGCCAGAGGGTACACTAACACCACCACGACCGCGTCCGCGTCCCTTACTAGATGTCTTCCTCATTGTTACCGTTCACCAAGCACCACAATAGGAAAAAAGATATTTGGCCCAATGTATTGATTTCAAATTCAGGCCTTTTTTTACAGGCACCTAACACTATCTGCCTATTTATTTATGTAGCGTATTACACTAATCCAGGCACAGCAGTATCCACTGATTTAGGGGAATATCTCTTTTAGGGCTAGTATTTAGGCCCTGGATGAAAGGTATCCTTTTATGGACAGATTTACACTTGGAGTTGCACAGTAGCGTGAGAAAAAATATGTAGGATTATGCCTTCAGCAATGGTATTTTAACAATTTGTGTAATATACCCTTTATCGGACAGAAATACAATGGGAGATGCACGGTAACGTGTGAAGTTAATGAGGATGACCCTCTCAGCACTTGTATATACACCTTGAGTGTAATATACCTTTTACGGACAGATTAACACTTGCAACCTGCAACAGCTGGAACACCAGATTCAGGTTATTGCTATTTAGGCAATTGAATTTCACCCCAGAACAAAATATACCCTTTTACAGACAGATGAACACTTGGCTGCAACAGCTGGGACACCAGATTCAGGGTATTGCTATTTTGGCAATTGAATTTCACCCCAGAACAAAATATATGTTTTGGCGGACACTATTATACTTTGCCAGCGACAGCTGAAACCACTGATTTATGGTATTTCTATTTTGGCAATTGAATTTCAACCCAGAACAAAAAATACCCTTTTACGGACAGATTAACACTTGGCCTGCAACAGCTGGGACATCAGATTCAGGATATTGCTATTTTGGCAATTGAATTTCACCCCAGAACAAAATATATGTTTTTTCGGACACTATTATACTTTGCCAGCCACAGCTGAAACCACTGATTTATGGTATTGCTATTTTGGCAATTGAATTTCACCCCAGAACAAAATATGTGTTTTGGCGAACACTATTATACTTTGCCAGCCAGTGCTGGGACACCAGATTTTGGGGGATTGCTATTTTGGCAATTGAATTTCACCACAGAAAATAATCTATCCTTTGCCAGACAGCAGACAGTATTATACTTGGCTATCCAAAGCTGTAACACCAGATTTTGGGGATTGGTATTTTTGCAATTGTATTTAACCCCTTAATAAAATATAGAAATTGCTATACTGAGTTTCTAGGGGTGATAATAAGCACAGCCAAGCCCCTGATGTAGGATATAGCAAAAAAAAATAATAAAATTGTATTCATGGATTGATGGACTTGGTGGCAGCTTGTTTTGGTGCACCACAAGTCACTAAATGTCCGCCGATCACCCCAGAAAAAAAGTGACAGAAAAACGCTCTGTGCAGCCTAAAAACCAGTTAGCAATTAACTAGCAGAAGTTGAATCATTCACAGCTGTAGATCGATCACTTCATTAGGTGCTAATGCTGACTTTTCCCTGCCTAATCTCGCCCTCACAGAAGCTGTGTCCTCTCCCTACACTAATCAGAGCAGTGTGACGTGCGGCGCTACGTGACTCCAGCTTAAATAGAGGCTGGGTCACATGCTGCACTTGGCCAATCACAGCCATGCCATTAGTAGGCATGTCTGTGATGGGTTCTTAGGGAAAGAAGTAAAACGCTAGCTTCTGTGCAGCCCTTCAGAAAGCAGGAAGAAATCGCCGAACAACGGACCCGAACTCAAACTTTTTTGAAAATGTTCAGGTTCGGGTCCGTGTCCCGAACACCCCAAAATTCGGTACGAACCCGAACTATGCTCAAACTGTTCGCTCAACACTAGTTACTTTAGAGGCATTATAGTAATTTTCATATGTTTTAAGTAAATTTGTAAATAGTCTGTTAATGGTTTAAGTGAAGGGGGGGGGGTGTTAAGTGTGTAGGGTGTGAGGCTGTTTGGGTTATTTTTCCATCCGCTTTCTATACTGTCTATACTGCCACTGTATATAATTTCATTGTATAATGCTGTTAAGGGGGCCCTAACAAAGTCTTTTAGTTCTCCTCCTCCTCCTCCTGGATGGGCCCCTTATAGGTCAGGGACCCAAAACAGTAGCTTCCCATGCTTCCCTGTAGCTACGCCCCTGGGCAAATACATCAGTCAGTACGTGTACTCTTCCACCATGTTGCTAAAATGCTGCCTCCTGCTAACACGTTTCAGATCTGCTGGTGGTGCAGGTTGTTGTGGCGTGATGACAAAGCTTTCCCACATTTCACCAATGCTAACCCAGCCTTCTGAGGTGCTGATGGTGACCCAGCAGCCCGTGAGCTGGCTTGGCTACCACCCTGCTGAGAACATGGTTCCTCCTACTCCTCCTCATCCTACTTATCCTCCTCATCCTCCAGAACTGTGCCCTGGCTGGACAATTGTGTTCCAGGCCAGGGTCTATGTTGGTGCAGGAACCCACCCTCCGAGCCACTTGTAATTAGCTGGCCTTAAGTCAAGGATAAAGCGTGTATATAGTTTTGTTTGTTTGTATGGTTAGTTTAGCTGCATTATAGTTATTTTAATATGTTTTTAAGTAAATTTGTAAATAGTTTGTTAATGTTTTGAGTGAAAGGGGGGAGGTTGTGGTGTGTGTTCGATTAACTGAATTGATTTTCACTGTCTGGTGTTTAGGAATTTCTGCACCCCAAATTCAGCACATGTGGCAGGCAGGGGATGTGCGTCAAGCCGGCTAGGCCCAGACCTGCTATTACATTTTGCCCCTGCACCAACCAATCATCCGTCTATTGTTCCATGCCTGTCCACAGCTCCTGCGTGTTGTGGGGTTTTTCCCACAAACACACAAGTTTTTAAACAGACTGCTGTCATTTCCCCTGGCTGTGCTGCTGTGGGTGGTGAAGGTGTTACACTGAGTGGATGAGGGGGTGGTAGAGGAGGAGGAGGAAGCAGAGGAGGAGGAGGAGGAGGAGGAGGTGACAGGATACAAAGAGAAATGCCCAGCAATCCTTGGAGGCGTAAGGACATTTGCAAAAATGCTATCCGCCTCTGGGCCAGCCGCTACATTTATCCACTGTGTTGTTGATTTTGTAGACGTTGCCATAGATAGCGTTGCACAGTGCACACCTGATCTTGTCCGCAACTTAGTTGTGCAAGGAAGGGATGGCTCGTCTGCAAAAGTAGTGGCGGCTGGGATACACGTACTGTGGGAAAGCCACCGCCGTATGGTTTTTAAAACTGTCCACCAGATAGAATGACAACATTTCAAAGGACCAGGAAGTTTGAAATAAGGCATTCAGAGCCTGGGTAGGGGGTACTTCCTCTTTCTTTTTCTCTCTGGTGTTTGGGAGATGGACAGCTGATAGCTGAACACTTTCATGGGATTTGGTGGAGATGCTTGGTCACGATGACAGATGTGGTGGCGTTTCTGCCACATCCTCTGTTTGCTGGGTGACAGGTGCCACTGTCACTCACTTGGGCTCAAGTTTAGAATGTTTATTTATTATTTTTCTCTATTTTATGTTATTTTAAGTCATTTCCCTATCCACATTTGTTTGCAGAGGATTTACCTACATTTTGCTGCCTTTTGCAGCCCTCTAGCCTTTTTCTGGGCTATTTTACAGCCTTTTTAGTGCCCAAAAGTTTGGGTCCCCATTGACTTCATTTTTGTGAAGTTCGGCCGAACTTCTCAAACCCCAACATCCAGGTGTTCGCTCAAATCTAAATGTTAAACCTTTTTTTTTTTTTATACTTTGCTTTCCCCATAAGGTTATATAAGACCACTGGGGGACATTTAACTTTTTTTTTTTTTTTTTTTTTTCACTATTGATTTCGCCTCTAACTGGGGCTGACATAGTAGCAGGAGAAATACTTTCCCTAGAGAGGCTGTGCAGCAGTATACTGCATTGTACAGCCTCAGTGCAGGGCTGACCGAGGTTTATGTAAGACCCGACAGCTCCTGCACTCACCCAGCGATCGCATGACCACCGTGCCGGAAAAGGAACCAAAACCCGAACTTCAGTGAAAAAGTCCGGGTTCGGGTCTGGGTACCTGAACTCGCAAAGTTCGGTACGAACCCGAACTTTGCAGTTCGGGTTCGCTCCACCCTAAATACTACCACTTTACAAATCGTTGGTGCATCCTCATCTGGAATATGCAGTTCAGTTCTGGGCACCTGTCCATATAAAGGACGCACTGCAGCTGGAAAAAGTATAAAGGAAAGCGACTAAACTGATAAGGGGCATGGAGGGTCTTAGTTATGAAGAAAGATTAAAATAATTTACTTTATTTAGTCTTGAGAACAGACATCTACAGTGGATATAAAAAGTCTACACAACCCAAACTTCAGTGAAAAAGTTCAAAGCATCATAGGGATCTCATTGTTAAAATGTATCAGTCAGGAGAAGGGTTTAAAATAATGTCCAAGGCATTAGATATACCATGGAACACAGTGAAGAAAGTCATCTTCAAGTGGAGAAAATATGGTACAACAGTGACATTACCAAGAACTGGACGTCCCTCCAAAATTAATGAACAGACTAGAAGAAAACTGGTCTGATAGGCTACCAAGAGGCCTACAGCAACATTAAAGGAGCTGCAG
The DNA here is from genome assembly GCA_033119425.1 of Bufotes viridis. Taxonomy (NCBI): domain Eukaryota; kingdom Metazoa; phylum Chordata; class Amphibia; order Anura; family Bufonidae; genus Bufotes; species Bufotes viridis. The sequence goes on from CM065592.1 coordinate 276,935,363, forward strand.
GAATATCTGGCAAGTACTGGCTGTGTAGTACATGTGACAACAATCTCCCGTATTTTTCATATGTCTGGGCTATGGGGAATAGTGGCAAGACGAAAGCATTTTCCTTTGAAGAAACACATACAAGCCAGGTTACATTATGCAAAAACACATCTGAAGTCCCCCAAAAGCATGCGGCAAAAGGTGTTATGGTCTGATGAAACCAAGGTCGAACTTTTTGGCCATAATTCCAAAAGATATGTTTGGTGCAAAAACAACACTGCATATCACCAAAAGAACACCATACCCACAGTTAAACATGGTGGTGGCAGCATCATGCTTTGGGGCTATTTTTCCTTAGCTGGAACTGGGGCCATAGTTAAGATAGAGGGAATTATGAACAGTTCCAAATACCAGTCAATACTGGCACAAAACCTTCAGGCTTCTGCTAGAAAGCTGAACATGAAGAGGAACTTTAGACTTCAACATGACAACGTCCCAAAGCATACATCCAAATCAACAAAGGAATGGCTTCACCAGAAGAAGATTCAAGTTTTGGAATGGCCCAGCCAGAGCCCAGACCTGAATCCGATTGAAAATCTGTGGGGTGATCTGGGGAGGACTGTGCACAGTAGATCCCCTCGTAATCTGACAGATTTGGAGTGTTTTTGCAAAGAAGAGTGGGCAAATCTTGCCAAATCTAAATGTGCCATGCTGATAGACTCATACCCAAAAAGACTGAGTGCTGTAATAAAATCAAAAGGTACTTCAACAAAGTATTAGTTTAAGGGTGTGCACACTTATGCAACCATAATATTTTATTTCTATATTTTTTTATCCCTCTACCTAAAAGATTTCAGTTTGTTTTTCAATTGAGTTTATAGGTCACATTAAAGGTAGAAAAAGCTCTGAAATGATTTATCTTTGTCTCATTGTTTTACAGCACAGAAACCTGACATTTTAACAGGGCTGTGTAGACTTTTTATATACACTGAAAGGGGGTACATGATTAACCTATACAAATATATAAGTGGGCCATACAAAAAATACAGAGAAAAACTGTTCTATGTAAAATGCCCTCAAAAGACAAGGGGGTACTGCCTCCAACTGGAGAATAAAAAGTTTAGTCTCCAGAAGCGTCAAAACATCTGTTGTGTAAGAACTATGAATCTGTGGAATACACTTTCTCAGGACGTGGTCACAGAAGGAACAGTGGACAGTTTTAAAAAGGGTTTAGATAAAGTCTTAAAAGTAAACAACATTAAGTCTCACTTCCTTCTGGGATTCGTATCCCCACCTATCTCTTGGTTGAACTTGATGAACTTTTGTCTTTTTTCAACCGTATTAAAGGGAGTCTTTCACCCCAAATAAGCAATTTTTAACAGTTAGAACATTTTGATCAATATAGCCCCCACATTAAAATGCTTCTTATCCTAATGCTGTCGATCCACAGATCTTCTTAAAATCACTTTTATTCGGTATGCAAATTTCTGGTGAAGGTGCCCAGGGGCGGCGTTGTAACGGCTGGTGCCCATGCCCCGCGGTCATTTTAATATGATACCACTCCCCTCTTCACCCAGTCGGCCCGCCCTGTGTCTTGATCTACAACGCCGTTACAACACTGCCCCTGGGCACCTACACCAGAAATCTGCATATCGAATAAAAGTGATTTTAAGAAGATCTGTGGATCGGACAGCATTAGGGTAAGAAGCATTTTAAAGGGGGGGGGGGTATATTGATCAGAATGGTCTAACTGTTAGAAATTGCTTATTTGGGGGTCAAAGACTCCCTATAACTATGAAACTATGTAATTACCGTATTTAATCTAATTTCCTCTGTGTGATTAAATATTTCTTACTAAATAACATTATATATCCCTATTGGTCTTGTCATATCTGCTTAGTGTCTGCTCCTCACCAGCTCCCATGGGATGCTATAACTTTTACAGATTTCTGAACCAGCAGAATGAGAATGAGCCTGTCTGTCTAATCAATATTCTATGGTAGTACTGAATGTCCTTAGTACTATTGCACCTGCCTTACTTGCTTGAGGAATGCAAAAACAAGATCCAGACCATTTTGCCAGAGCTGCTACAAGCTCTTGTGTTCACAGACTAGGTTTCCTTCTTGCAGACTTCTGTTATTGCAATCCATACGATTCCCAACAGTGCTAATTCATTCAACTGACAGCTCTGTTTAACTGCAAATCAAAATGGCAGCCTCTAGAAAATCAATATGGCAGCCTTCATGAAAATTTCAAAAGATGGAACACTGAGCGTGTCATAATGGAACCCTTCAGCATATACGGATGATGACATCAAAATGGCCCCTTGCTGTTCTCTTCCTTGGCGGCAGCCATATTGCTTCATTCTTCACTCAGGTGTGTATCCGAGCGCATCAACAGGTAAGGGTGCATTTGTGTGTGTCAGTTTATGGGAAGATTTGTTTGATGTAAAAAGGCACTTCTGTACAGATTGAAATACTCGTTAGCGTATTTTAGGAAGCTGAGAACACACCAGCCTTCTTATCTGTTTCTAATGGCATGGCCATTTAATCTTGGAGAATTCCTCTCTGTACCCGCTGTCTCATCATGGGGGAAAAAATGTGGTCACCGTGGCTGCTGAACCTTTTTTGATTGTTGCTTTTTGGCCACTGCAATACAGGTTCATATCTGTTTAGTGTCTGCTCCTCACCACCTCCCATGGGATACCATAACTTCTATGGATGAGAATGAGCCTATCTGTCCAATCAATATTTTTGGTTAGTACCAAATCTCCTTAGCACTTCTACACCTTCCCAACCTGCGTGAGGAAACCAGAAACAGAATCCAGCCATTTTTCCAATGCAGCTACAAGCCCTTGTGGCCACAAACTAGGCTTCCTCCTTGCTGACTTCTGCTGTTGCAATTAGAGATGAGCGAATTTTTCAAAAATTCAATTTGGCTTGTTGGCCAAACTTTTGGGAAAAATTTGCTTTGATTTGAAATTATTTGCAGGGAATCGCGTTAAAAAACAGCTATTTCCGGGCTGCAGAGAGCCTTTATAGGGGTGTAGAACACTGTGCCTTGCAGTAACATGCATAGGGAGTCTGCTGTGGTAGTGAGGTAGTGCACTACTTTTTTGCGGTGGGGAGGCACGGCCAGAAACAAAGTGGTAGTATTCCTTAGTGCTTCCGTGGGGTTCCGTTCTGTCCTTCCGCACCATATCATTAGTGTAGGGATAGGACGCAGCTTCTGTGAGGGCGAGATTAGGCAGGGAAAAGTCAGCAAAAGCACGTAATGAAGTGATCGATCTACAGCTGTGAATGATTCAACTTCTGCTAGTTAATTGCTCACTGGATTTTAGGCTGGTTTTCTATCACTTTTTTCTGGGGTGATCGGCGGCCATTTTGTGACTTGTGGTGCACCAGAACAAGCTGCCACCAAGTCCATCAATCCATCAATACTAGTTTTTTTTTTTTTGCTATATCCTACAACAGGGGCTTGGCTGTGCTAATTGTCACCCCTAGAAACTTAGGACAGCAATTTCTATATTTTATTAAGGGGTTAAATTAAACTGCCAAAATACCAATCCCCTAAATCTGATGTTCCAGCTTTGGCTAGCCAAGTGTAATACTGTCTGCTGTCTGGCAAAGGATATATTTTTTTTCTGGGGTGAAATTTAGTTGCCAAAATAGCAATACCCTGAATCTGGTGTACAGCTGTTGCAGGCCTAGATTAAATCTGTCCGTAATAGGGTATATTTTTTTCTAGGGTGAAATTCAATTGCCAAAATAGCAATACCATAAATCAGTGGTTTCAGCTGTGGCTGGCCAAGTTTCATAGTGTCCTGCAAAGGTTATTTTTTTGTCTGTGATGAAATTCAATTGCCAAAATAGCAATACCATAAATCAGTGGTTTCAGCTGTGGCTGGCCAAGTTTAATAGTGTCAGACAAAGGATATATTTTGTTCTGGGGTGAAAGTCAATTGCCAAAATAGCAATCCCCTAAATCTGGTGTTCCTGCTGTGGCTGGCAAAGTATAATAGTGTCCGGAAAAGGATATATTTTATTCTGGGGTGAAATTCAATTGCCAAAATAGCAATACCCTGAATCTGGTGTTCCAGCTGTTGCAGGCCTAGTTTAAATCTGTCCGTAACAGGGTATATTTTTTATGGGGTGAAATTTAATTGCCAAAATTGCAATACACTGAATCTGGTGTTCCAGCAGTTGCAGGACTAGTTTAAATCTGTCCGTAACAGGGTATATTTTTTTCTAGGGTGAAATTCAATTGCCAAAATAGCAATAACATAAATCAGTGGTTTTAGCTGTGGCTGGCCAAGTTTCATAGTGTCCAGCAAAGGATATATTTTTTTGTTTGGGGTGAAATTCAATTGCCAAAATAGCAATACCATAAATCAGTGGTTTCAGCTGTGGCTGGCCAAGTTTCATAGTGTCCTGCAAAAGAAATATTTTGTTCTGGGGTGAAATTTAATTGCTAAAATAGCAATACCCTGAATCTGGTGTTCCAGCTGTCACTGGACAATTTCCTTACTGTCCGTCAAAGGATATATTATTTTCTGGGGTGAAAGTCAGCAGCAAAAATAGAAAAAAAATAGAAAAAATAGAAAAAAAAATAGAAATAAATCTGGTGTCCCAAAAGTGGCTGGCCAAGTTTAATAATGTCCGGCAAAGGATCTATTTTGTTATTGGGTGAAATTCAATTGCCAAAATAGCAATCCCCTAAATCTGGTGTCCCAGCAGTGGCTGGCAAAGTATAATAGTGTCGGGCAAAGGATATATTTTGTTCTGGGGTGAAATTCAATTGCCAAAATAGCAATACCATAAATCAGTGGTTTCAGCTGTGGCTGGCCAAGTTTAATAGTGTCCATCAAAGGATAGATTTTGTTCTGGGCTTAAATTCACTTGCCAATATAGCAATACCCTGAAACTGGTGATCCAGCTGTTGCAGGCCAAGTGTTAATCTGTCCGTAAAAGGGTATATTACACTTAAGGTGTATATACAAGTGCTTAGAGGGTCATCCTCAATAAATTCACACGCTACCGTGCATCTCCCATTGTATTTCTGTCCGTTAAAGGGTATATTACACAAAGTGTTAAAATACAATTGCTAAAGGCATAATCCTACATATTTTTTCACACGCTACTGTGCATCTCCAAGTGTAAATCTGTCCATAAAAGGATACCTTTCATCCAGGGCCTAAAACAATAGGCCTACAATTGATATTCCCCTAAATTAGTGGTTACTGCTGTACCTGGATTAGTGAAATACAGTACATAAATAAATAGGCAAATAGTGTTGGGTGCCTGTAAAAAAAGGCCTGAATTTGAAATCAATACATTGGGCCAAATATTTTTTTTCTTATTGTAGTGCTTGGTGAATGGTAACAATGAAGAAAACATCTAGTATGAGACGCGGACGCGGTCGTGGTGGTGTTAGTGTACCCTCTGGTGCTGGGAGAGGACGTGGACATTCTGCCACAGCCACACGTCCTAGTGAACCAACTACCTCAGGTTCCAGTACCAGCCATAATTTACAGCGATATTTGGTGGGGCCCAATGCCATTCTAAGGATGGTAAGGCCTGAGCAGGTACAGTCATTAGTCAATTGGGTGGCCGACAGTGGATCCAGCACGTTCACAACATTATCTCCCACTCAGTCTTCTGCAGAAAGCACACAGGTGGCGCCTGAAAACCGAGCTCATCATTCTGTCACATCACCCCCATGCATATCAGTGAAACTGTCAGAGCCTCAAGTTATGCAGCAGTCTCTTATGCTGTTTGAAGACTCTGCTGGCAGGGTTTCCCAAGGGAATCCAACTAGCCCTTCCCCAGTGGTGGAAGACATAGAATGCACTGATGCACAACCACTGATGTTTCCTGATGATGAGGACATGGGAATACCACCTCATTGGAGTCCGCACGTCTCTGAGGATGACAAAACACAGGTGCCAACTGCGGCGTCTTTCTGCAGTGTGCAGACCGAACAGAAGGTCAGGGAGGATGACTGTGTGGAAGACGATGCAGGGGACGATGAGGTCCTAGACCCCACATGGAATGAAAGTCGTGCCACTGACTCTTATAGTTCAGAGGAAGAGGTAGTGGTGAGAATGAGCCAACAGCGTAGCAAAAGAGGGAGCAGGGAACAAAAGCAGAACAGCCGCTGCCAAGAGAGTTCGCCTGCTACTGGCCACCGCCACCAGGGACTGAGCACCCAAAGGCAGCTTCAAGGAGTTCCCTGGCATGGCACTTCTTTAAACAATGTGCTGACGACAAGACCTGAGTGGTTTGCACGCTGTGCCATCAGAGCCTGAAGCGAGGCATTAACGTTCTAAACCTTAGCACAACCTGCATGACCAAGCATCTACATGCAAAGCATTAACTGCAGTGGAGTAATCACCTTAAAAGCAAGGAACTCACTCAGGCTCCCCCTGCTCCCTCTTCTGCTGCTGCCTCGGGCTCTTCCTCCGCCTCGGGAGGAACGTTGGCACCTGCCGCCCACCAAACAGAGGATGTGCCACCGACACCACCACCTGCGTCACCAAGCATCTCCACCTTGTCACACGGCAGCGTTGAGCTCTCCAACTCACAAACCTTGGAGAGAAAGCGTAAATTCCCACCTAGCCACCCAAGAGGCCTGGGCCTGAATGCCAGCATTTCTAAACTACTGCCGTTTGAAATGCTGTCATTCAGGCTGGTGGACAAAGTCAGCTTCAAACAGCTGATGTCCATGGCTGTCCCACAGTATGTTGCTCCCAGCCGCCACTTCTTCTCCAAGACAACCGTGCCTTCCCTGCACAACCAAGTATCCGATAAAATCAGGCGTGCACTGCACAACGCTATCTGTGGCAAGGTCAACCTAACCACAGATACGTGGACCAGTAAGCACTGCCAGGGACGCTATATCTCCCTAAATGCACACTGGGTAAATGTAGTGGCGGCTGGGCCCCAGGCGGAATGTTCCTTGGCGCACGTCCTTCCGCCGCCAAGGATCGCAGGGCATCATTATTTGCCTCCTGTAGCCTCCTCCTCCTACTCGGCTTCCTCCTCCTCTGCTTCCACCAGCTCATCCAGTCAGCCACACACCTTCACCACCAACTTCAGCACAGCCCGGGGTAAACGTCAGCAGGCCATTCTGAAACTCATATGTTTGGGGGACAGGACCCACACCGCGCAGGAGTTGTGGCGGGGTTTTGAACAACAGACCGACCAGTGGTTGCTGCCGGTGGGCCTCAAGCCCGGCCTGGTGGTGTGCGATAATGGGCAAAATCTCGTCGCAGCTCTGGGACTAGCCGGTTTGACGCACATCCCTTGCCTGGCGCATGTGCTGAATTTGGTGGTGCAGAAGTTCATTCACAACTACCCCGACATTTCAGAGCTGCTGCATTAAGTGCGGGCCGTCTGTACGCGCTTCCGGCGTTCACATCCTGCCGCTGCTCGACTGACTGCGCTACAGCAGAACTTTGGCCTTCCCGCTCACCACCTCATCTGCGACGTGCCCACCAGGTGGAACTCCACCTTGCACATGCTGAAGAGACTGTGTGAGCAGCAGCAGGCCATAGTATGAGTTTCAGCTGCAGCACGCGCGCGTCAGTCGCACTTCACCACCAATGATTTTGCCTCCATGCGAGACCTTTGTGCCCTGTTGCGCTGTTTCGAGTACTCCACCAATATGGCCAGTGGCGATGACACCGTTATCAGCGTTACAATACCACTTCTATGTCTCCTTGAGGAAACGCTTAGGGCGATGATGGAAGTGGAGGTGGCCCAGGAGGAGGAGGAGGAGGAGGATGAGGGGTCATTTTTAGGACTTTTAGGCCAGTCTGTTAGAAGTAGCTCAGAGGGAGTTTTTTTGCAACAGCAGAGGCGAGGTACAAATGTGGCCAGCCAGGGCCTACTACTGGAGGACGAGGAGGATGAGGAGGAGGGGGAGGAGGATGAGGATGAAGCAGGTTCACAGCGGAGTGGCACCCGACACAGCTCAGGCCCATCAATGGTGCGTGGCTGGGGGGATATGGAGGACCATGACGATACGCCTTCCACAAAGGACAGCTTGTCCTTACCTCTGGGGAGCCTGGCACACATGAGCGACTTCATGCTGCAGTGCCGGCGCAATGACAACAGAGTTTCCCACATTTTAAAGTGTGTGGACTACTGGGTTGCCACCCTGCTGGATCCCCAGTACAAACACAATGTGCCCACCTTACTTCCTGCACTGGAGCGTGATAGGAAGATGCGCGAGTACAAGCGCACGCTGGTAGACGCGCTCCTGAGAGCATTTCGAAATGTCACAGGGAACAGGTGGAATCCCAAGGCGAAGGCAGAGGAGGAGCAAGAGTTCGTCAACGCAGCTGTGTCACGGCCAACTCTTTTGAGGGCAGGGTTAGCATGGCAGAAATGTGGAAAAGTTTTGTCTTCACGCCACAGCTAACTGCACCACCACCTGATAAGGAACATGTTAGCAGGAGGCAGCATTTCACTAACATGGTTGAACAGTACGTCTGCACACCCCTCCACGTACTGACTGATGGTTCGCCCCATTCAACTTCTGGGTCTCCAAATTGGCCACGTGGCCAGAGTTAGCATTTTATGCTTTGGAGGTGCTGGCCTGCCCGGCGGCCAGCGTTTTGTCTGAACGTGTATTCAGCACGGCAGGGGGCGTCATTACTGACAAACGCAGCCGCCTGTCCACAGCCAACGTGGACAAGCTGACGTTCATAAAAATGAACCAGGCATGGATCTCAAAGGACCTGTCCCTCCCTTGTGCAGAATAGACATTTATAACTGCCTCCCACTCAACCATGTATTCTTGTACTCCGGGGCGATTCTTTATTGAATCCTCATTTTTTTAACTTTACCATGATCTTGCGGTGCAACCCAAAGTTGAATGAACCTCTCCTCAATCTGGGCGCCGGGGCCTAAATAACTGAAAGTGGCCTGTTACAATGGTGGGTGACATGAAGCCTGATTTCTTGCTGTGGGACCTCTCTCCTCTGTCTGGGTGCTGGGGCCTAAAAAAATTAAAGTGGCCTGTTACAATGGTGGGTGATATGACGCCTTATTCCTTGCTGTGGGACCTCTCTCCTCTGTCTGGGTGCTGGGGCCTAATTAACTGAAAGTGGCCTTCTCCAGTGGTGTGTAATATGATGCATGATTCCTTTCTGTGGGACCTCTCTCCTCTGTCTGGGTGCTGGGGCCTACATAACTAAAAGTGGCCTTCTCCAGTGGTGGATAATATGTCGCATGATTCTCTGCTGTGGGACCTCTCTCCTCTGTCTGGGTGCTGGGGACGAAATAACTGAAAGTGACCTTCTCCAGTGGTGGGTGATATGACGCCTTATTCCTTGCTGTGGAACCTCTCTCCTCTGTCTGGGTGCTGGGGCCTAAATAACTGAAAGTGGCCTTCTCCAGAGTTGGGTGATATGACGCATGATTCTCTGCAATGGGACCTCTCTCCAATTGATATTGGTTAATTTTTATTTATTTTATTTTAATTCATTTCCCTATCCACATTTGTTTGCAGGGCATTTACCTACATTTTTCTGCCTTTTTCAGCCCTCTAGCCCTTTCCTGGACTATTTTACAGCCTTTTTAGTGCCCAAAAGTTCGGGTCCCCATTGACTTCAATAGGGTTCAGGGGAAAAGTTCTGGTCGAGTTCGGATCCCAAACCCGAAAATTTTCGGGAAGTTTGGCCGAACTTCTCAAACCCGAACATCCAGGTGTTTACTCAACTCTATAGAGCAGTCATGAAGTGGGGAGGGTGGTAACAGCATGAGAAGTCCACATAGTGGACCTATGACATAGTGGTGAGGTGGAAGCAGCATGAGGAGACCACAGAGTGGCACAATAACAGTGTCTGGAGGTAGAAGCAGTATAAGGAGGCCTCCAAGTGGAACAATGACAAAGTATGGAGGTGGCGGAAGAAGCAGCATTAGGAGAAGGCCACAAAGTGTCACAATGACAGAGACTGTAGGTGGCGGTAGCATGAGGAGACCACAGATGGCACAATAACAGAGTCTGTAGGTTGCCGCAGAATCAGGAGGCCACAGAGTGGCACAATGACAGAGTGTGGAGGTAGCAGCAGCATGAGTAGGCCACAGAGTGGCACAATGACAGAGTGTGGAGGTGGCAGCAGCATGAGTAGGCCACATAATGGCACAATGACCGAGTCTGGAGGTGGTGGCAGCATGAGGAGACCACAGAGCGGCACAATGACAATGAGTCTGGAGCTGGCAGCAGCATGAGGAAGCCACAGAGTGGCATAACAACAGAATGCGGCGATGGCAGCTGCTTGAGTAAGCCAAAAATTGACACAATGACAGATTTTAGAGGTGTCAGCAGCATCAGGAGAAGGCCACAGAGTGGCACAATGACAGAGTGAGGAGGTGGCAGCAGCATGAGGAGACCAGAGTAGCACAATGACAGAGTTTGGAGGTGGCAGTAGCATGACTAGACCACAGAGTGGCACAATGACCGAGTCTGGAGGTGGGGCAGCATGAGTAGACCACAGAGTGGCACAATGACCGAGTGAGGAGGTGGCAGCAGCATAAAGAGACCACAGAGCGGCACAATGACTGAGTGAGGAGGTGGCAGCAGCATGAGGAGACCACAGAGTGATTGTCACGAGGATGTCAGGATCCATGTCTGACTCCGTTATACCTGGGGTCAGGAAGTCGCAGCGGGTGGCTACGCACTCTATGTCTAAAGATCATGCTGTTACTTATTGGTAGCTTTCTGTGTTTGCCTTGCAATTCTTTTTGTCTTACTCAGGGATCCGTAGCTTCTTCTCCTCGTAGCTGTTTCTTGTCTGCAACTCCCAACCTCCTTATATTCCCCCTTCCCACTTCTCTGGTTGCCAGATATAGATCTTCCTGCCTGGACTTCTATACTGACCCACTGGAGCTGTTGTTCCTGGTTGTCGTACCAGAGCATTATCCTCCGGATCCCTGTTGGGCTTATGTTGTCCGCTGTTGTCGCCCACCTGGGCTTATATGTTTTGTCTGTATTTTCTGTCCTATCCCTGGTGCTTTCCTTTAGTGTTAGTGGTGAGGACTAGTGCTCCCACCGCCCTATTCACTACTTAGGGCTCAGCTTAAGGAAAGCCAGGGTTTAGGCACGTGATCAGCGTACGGGTGAAGAACCCCTCTAGGGACGTCAGGGCAGTCAGGTGCCAGCTTCTAGGTGAGTTAGGAGTCATCACCTTTCCCTCTCCCATGGACAGGGCTTTCCCTTTTCCCTCCATTTGTGTCACACGTCTGTGTTCGGTATGCCGGTCGTGATAGTGGTACAATGAAAGAGTCTGGAGATGGCAGCAGCAGCATCAGGAGGAGGCCACAGAGTGGCACAATGACCGAGTGAGGAGACCACAGACCAGCACAATGAGTGTGGAGGTGGCAGCAGCATGAGTAGGCCACCGAGTGACACAATGACAGAGTCTAGAGTTTGTAGCAGCATGAGAAAGCCACAGCGTGTCAAAATGACAGAGTGTGGAGGTGGCAGCAGGATGAGTAGGCCAAAGAGTGGCACAATGAAAGAGTGATGAGGTGACAGCAGCATGAGGAGACCACAGAGCTGCTCAATGACAAAGTGTGGAGGTGGCAGCAGCATGAGTAAGCCAACGAGTAGCCCAATGACCAAGTCTAGAGGTGGTGGCAGCATGAGGAGACTAAAGAGGGCATATTGACAGAGTCTGGAGGTGTTGGCAGCATGAGGAAACCACAGAGCGGCACAATGACAGAGTCTGGAGGTGGCAACAGCTTGAAGAAGCCACAGAGTGGCATAACAACAGAATGTGGAGGTGGTAGCAGCTTGAGTAGGCCAAAAATTGGCACAATGACAGAGTCTAGAGGTGTCAGCAGCAGCACACCAACAGAGTGGCACAATGGCAAAGTGAGAAGGTGGCAGCAGCATGAGGAGACCACAGAGTAGCACAATGACCGAGTCTGGAGGTGGGGAAGCATGAGGAGACCACAGAGCGGCACAATGAACGAGTGAGGAGGTGGCAGCAGCATGAAGAGACCACAGAGCGGCACAATGACCGAGTGCGGTGGTGGCAGCAGCATGAGGAGACCACAGAGTGGTACAATGAAAGATTCTGGAGATGGCAGCAGCAGCAGCATCAGGAGGAGGCCACAGAGTGGCACAATGACTGAGTGAGGAGACCACAGACCAGCACAATGACAGAGTGTGGAGGTGGCAGCAGCATGAGTAGACCAAAGAGTGGCACAATGACCGAGTCTGGAGGTGGGGAAGCATGAGGAGACCACAGAGCGGCACAATGACCGAGTGCGGTGGTGGCAGCAGCATGAGAAGACCACAGAGCGGCACAATGACCAAGTCTAGAGGTGACGGCAGCATGAGGAGACTAAAAAGCGGCATATTGACAGAGTCTGGAGGTGTTGGCAGCATGAGGAAACCACAGAGCGGCACAATGACAGAGTCTGGAGGTGACAACATCAGCAATATCAGTAGGAGGCCACAGAGTGGCACAATAGCTGATTGAGGAGGTGGCAGTAGCATGAGGAGACCACAGAGCAGCACAATGACAGAGTCTGCAGGTGGTGGCAGCCGCATCAGGAGGAGGCCACAGTGTGGCACAATGAATGAGTGAGGAGACCATAGAGCAGCACAATGACAGAGTCTGAAGATTGCAGCAGCAGAGTGGCGCAATGACCAAGTGAGGAGGTGGTGCAGCATGAGGAGACCACAAAGCGGCACAATGACAGAGTGGTGAGTTGTCAGAAATATGAGTAGGCCAAAGAGTGACACAATTACAGAGTCTGAAGGTGGCGGCAGCATGAGGAGACCACAGAGAGGAACAATGACAGAGTCTGGAGGACGCGGCAGAATCAGGAGGCCACAGAGTGGCACAATGAGAGAATGTGGTGGTGGCATCAGCAGGAGGAGGCCACAGAGTGGAAGAATGAAAGAGTCTGGAGTTGGCAACAGCATGAAAAAGTCACATAGTGGAACAATGACAGAGCCTGGAGGTGTCAGCAGAAACAGCATCAGCTGAAGGCCACAGAGTGGCACAATGACAGAGTGTGGAGGTGGCAGCAGCATGAGTAGGCGGCAGAGTGGCACAATTACCGAGTCTGGAGTAGTGATGAGCGGCATAGGCTATATTCAAATTTGCGGTATTTCACACATTTTTGGCAGAATATTCGCCATAAATATGCAAATTCGAGAATTCGTGATCTCCAGTCATTATTTACTTGATTGCAAAAATCAGCAATGTAATATATTCCCGATAAAAATTTGTGATTAGAATATTCGCGATCAACACTGAGGGGTAGGCAACTTTCCTATTGGTTGCTAGGGATGTTGCTAAGTATCGATATTCGCGATAAATTTGCGATAAATTTGTGATAAATTCATGATAAGAATATTCTTGATCAACACTATTTGCAAATACGAGTTTATAGCGCTATATTTAAAGTATTCGAGAATTCTCGAAGTGGCGATATTTGCAATTTAAAATTCGCCACAGAATGGCATGATGACAAAATCTGGAGTTGGCAGCAGCATGAGGAAGCTACAGAATGGCACAAGGACAGAGGGTCTATCGACCAACATGCTTCTGGGGGAACCTGCCTGGCATGAACAGTACTCTATTAGCTACAGACAATGAGAAGACAAAGCGTCAAGATTGCTTTGAGCAAAATACATTTTGTTTTTCGACTGAAATATTTCAATAAAATTTCAACCGCATATAACTGCAGCGCTGACCACTGAATTTATTTTGTTTTTCGAATTACATACTTCAAAAAAGATTTTACCACATATTACTGCAGCGCTGAACGCTGAATACAATTTGTTTTTCCACCGAAATACATCACAAAAGATTTTACCACATATAAATGCAGTGCTGAACGCTGAATGCAATTTCTTTTTCGACTAAAATAAGTCACAAAAGCTTTTATTGCATATTACTACACCGCTGAATGCTCAATAAAATTTGTTTTTCAATCAAAATACTTCAATAAAGATGTTACCACATATAACTGCATCACTGATCACTGAATACAATTTTCTTTTTCTCCTAAATAAGTCCCAAAAGATTTTACCACATATAGCTGCAGTGCTGAACGCTGAAAAAAAAATTGTTTTTAAACCAAAATAAGTCACAAAAGATTTTACCGCACATAACTGCAGTGCTGAACTCTGAATAAAATTTGTTTTTCCACCAAAATCAGTCACAAAAGATTGTACTGCATATAACTGCAGTGCTTAACGCTCAATAAAATTAGTTTTTCCACTGAAATAAGTCACAAAAGATTTTACCGCATGTAACTGCAGCATTTAACGCCGAATACAATTTTTTTTTTCACCGAAATAAGCCACAAAAGATTTTACCGCAAATAACTGCAGCGCTGAACGCTGGATACAATATAATTTTCTTTCTCCGAAATACTTCTATAAAGATTTTACCACATATAACGGAGCACGGAGATGGAGAGGGTCTTCGGATTCCCCCTGCACTATATGGACGTCTCAAAAATGAATCGCTGCTCCTGACAGCAGCTCCTGGGAAGGTCATGGAGCGTCCTGGTCATCCGGCATCTATTCACTCTGCTGAAGGATTATTTCGAAAGTGTGTAGAAGCCACACGGGGCCCCCATGCTGCAGATTTATCATAGAGACATCATGGAGATTTTACCGCATATAAAAATAGGGCTGCACGCTGAATAAATTACGTTTTTCGACCGAAACACGTCACAAAAGTTTTTTCCACATATTACTACAGCGCTAAACGCTGAATAAAATTTGTTTTTCGACCGAAATACATCATTAAAGGTTTTGCCACATATACCTGCAACAGTGAACGCTAAATATATTTTTTTTTTTCTACCATAATACGTCACAAAAGATTTTAGCTAGAGTTGAGCGAACACCTGGAAGTTCGATTTCGCCTGATTCGGCCGAACTTCATCGCAAAGCTCGAGTACGGGACCCGAACTTGACCCCGAACCCCATTGAAGTCAATTGGGACCCGAATTTTGGGGCACTAAAATAGCTCTAAAAAAGTAATGGAAAGGGCTAGAGGGCTGCAAAAGGAAGCAAAATAGGGGTAAGAGCTGGACAATTGCCCTGCAAACAAATGTGGATAGGGAAATGACTTCAAATAACATAAAATACATAAAAATGTAAAATAATTGTCTTGAACTAGGAGGAGGAGGTCCATGTGGAGTAGGAGGTTGAGGAGGCGGTGGATGTGGCAGAGTAGGTAGAAGCGGTGATGGAGGAGATAGTCGCCAACAACACTTTTTTTATTTTTTTTATTTGGGTAGACCCCAAAACATTGGGAAATATAGAAAAGAAAACAAAGAGAGAGTGCACTGGAGTATAACAAAGGCTGGGTGAGGCAGATATACATGTCTATTCTGCACAAGGTACGGACAAGTCCTGTGGGATCCATGGCTGGTTCATTTTAATGAACGTGAGCTTGTCCACATTGGCTTTGGACAGGCAGCTGCACTTGTCAGTGATAACGCACCCTGCCATGCTAAACACATGTTCAGACAATACACTGGCTGCAGGGCAGGCCAGCACCTCCAAGGAGTAAAGGGCAAGTTCAGACCATGTGCCCAATTTGGAGACCCAGAAGTTGAATGGAGCAGACCCATCAGTCAGTACGTGTAGGCGTGTGCACACATACTGTTCCACGATGATGCTGAAATGATGCCTCTTGCTAAGACGTTCTATATCAGCTGGTGATGCTGGTTCTTGTGGTGTGCTGACAAAGGTTTTCCACATTTCGGCCATGATAACCTTGCCTTCTGAGGTGCTGGCGCTTCCCCAGCTGCATTAGCGACTTCTTCCTACTCCTCTGCTTTCACATTGTGCGTCCACTGAGGCCCCGGTGTCAGGTGGGAATGCCATCAGCAGCGCGTCTACCAGCGTGCGCTAGTAGCCGTGCATCTTCCGATCACACTCCAGTGAGGGAATTAAGGACGGCACATTGTCTTTGTAATGGGGATCCAGCAGGGTGGCCACCCAGTAATCAGCACTGGTTAGAATGCGGGCAATTTGGTTTTCGTTGCGCAGGCATTGTAGCATGTAGTCGCTCATATGTGCCAGGCTGCCCAGAGGCAAGGACAAGCTGTCCTCTGTGGGAGGTGTATCGTCTGTGTCCTTTGTATCCCCCCAGCCACGCTGCAGTGATGGCCCTGAGCAGCTTTGGGTGCCACCCTGCTGTGAACATGGTTCCTACTCCTCCTCCCCCTCCTCCTCATCCTCCTCCTCATTCTCGAGAACTGTGCCCTGGCTGGACAATTGTGTACCTGGCCAATGTTGGTGCAGGAACCCACCCTCCGAGCCACTTGTGAATGACTGGCCTGATAACCGTGGAAATGATCCCTCTTCCTCCTCCTCTTCCTCCTGTGCTACATCCTCTTCCATCATAGCCCAAAGCGTTTTTTAAAGGAGACTTAGAAGTGGAATAGTAACACTAATCACTGCGTTATCAGCACTGGCCATGTTGGTGGAGTAATGGAAACAGCGAAATATGGCACACAGGTCTCGCATGTAGGCCCACTCATTGGTGGTGAAGTGGTGCTGTTCCGCAGAGCGACTCACCCGTGAAACTCCACTATCACCTGCTGTTGCTCACACACTCTCTCCAGCACATGCAAGGTGGAGTTCCACCTTGTGGGCACGTCGCATATGAGGAGGTGAGCGGGAAGGCCAAAGTTACGCTGCAGATCAGACATGTTAGCAGTAGCAGGGTGAGAACGCCGAAGGCGCGCACAGTCGGCCCCACGCTTTCTGCAGCAGCTCTGACATATCAGGTAGTTTGTCAGGAATGTCTGCACCACCAAATTCAGCACATGCACCAGGAAAGGGATGTGCATCAAACCGGCTAAGCCCAGAACTGATACGAGATTTCACCCATTATCACACACCACCAGGCCGAGCTTGAGGCTCAATGGCACCAACCACTCATCGGTCTGTTGTTCCATGCCCGCCCACAGCTCCTGCGCGGTGTGTTTTTTTTTTCCCAAAAAACATATGAGTTTCAAAAGAGCCTGCTGTCGTTTCCCCCTGGCTGTGCTGAAGTTGGTGGTGAAGGTGTTAAGCTGAGCAGATGAGGAGGTGGTAGAGGAGAAAGCGGAGTAGGAGGAGGAGGCAACAGGAGGCAAAGAGAAATGCCCTGCAATCCTCTGTGGCAGGAGGACATGCGGCAAACTGCTATCCACCTCAGGCCACTGCATTTACCCATGTGCTGTTAGGGAGATATAATGTCCCTGCCGGTGCTTACTTTTCCACGTATCGGTGGTTATGTGGACCTTGCCACTGATTTTGTCCACCGCTTGGTTGTGCAGGGAAGGGATGGCTCGCCTGAAAATGTTGTGGCGTCTGGGAACCACGTACTGTGGGCCAGCCACCGCCATAAGGTCTTTAAAAGTGTCTGTCTCCACCAGACGGAATGACAGCATTTCAAAGGCCAGGAATTTTGAAATGCTTGCATTAAGGGCCAGGGATCACGGGTGGGTAGGGGGGTACTTCCTTTTTCACTCGTGTTTGGGCGATGGACAGCTGAATGCTTCCATGGGACATTGTGGAGATGCTTGGTGACAGTGACGGACATGGTGACTTTGCTGTCACATCCTCTGTTTGCCTGGTGGCAGGTGCCACTGTCACTCCAGAGGGGGAGGAAGAGGCCGAGACAGCAGCAGAAGAGGGAGCAGGAGGAGCCTGAGACCTTTCTTTGTTTTTGAGGTGTTTACTCCACTGCAGCTTGTGCTTTGCATTTAGATGCCTGGTCATGCAGGCTGTGCTCAGGTTTAGAACGTTTATGCCTCGCTTCAGACTCTGATTGCACAGCGTGAAAACGACTTGTCTTGTCATCAGCACATTGTCTGAAGAACTGCCATGCCAGGGAATTCCTTGGAGCTGGCTTTGCTGTGCTCAGTCCTTGTGTGTGGTGGGCAGTAGCAGGCGTACTGTCAAGGGGACGGCGGCATTACTTTTGCACCCTGCTCCCTCTTTTGCTGTGCTGGTGGCTCTGTGTGACCACCCCCTCTTCCTCCGAACTGCACACGTCACTCGCATGACCTTAATTCCATGTGGGGTCTAACACCTCATCATCCTCCACATCGTCTTCCACCCACTCTTCACCCCTGCCCTCCTTGTCGGTCTGCACACTGCAGAAAGGCACAGCAGTTGGCACCTGTGTTTCATCATCATCAGAGACGTGCTGCGTTGGTCCTCCCATGTCCACATCCTGAAACATAAGTGGTTGGGCATCGGTGCACTCAATCTCTACCACTTCTTGGGCAGAGCTATGTGGGTGGCCCACGGAAACCCTTTCAGTAGAGTCATCAAAAAGCATAAGAGACTGCTGCATGACTTGGGGCTCAGACTGCTTGGCTGATTTGCAAGGCGGTGAGGTGAAAGATAGATGCCCATAGGCTGCAGGTGCCAACTCTGAGCTTTTTAGCAGGGGACCGGGTGGGAGACAATGTGAAGGAACTGGAGGCACTGTCAGCCACCCAATCTACTATCGCCTGTACTTATTCGGGCCTCACCATTCGTATGCAGTGCAGGTGTACCTCATACAAAAAATTTGCTATAGGTCACCCACAGAATTAACAGCCAGATTATTACTTATATTTCAGTGTCAGGGGTACAGAGATGGCAGATTGCACCCACAAAAATTCGCTTTAGGTCACCTACAGCATTAACAGCAGATTATTACTTATATTTCTGTGTCAGGGGTACAGAGATGGCAAATTGCACCCACAAAAATTCGCTATTTTGTTTTTTGACTGAAATACATCACAAAAGTTTTTCCACATATTATAACAGCGCTTAACGCTGAATAAAATTTGTTTTTCGACCGAAATACGGCACTAAAGGTTTTGCCACATAAACCTGCAACAGTGAACGCTGAATATATTTTGTTTTTCTACAGAAATACATCACTAAGCGTTTTTCCACAAGACTACAAAAGTGAACACTGAATATATTTTGTTTTTGTACTGAAATAATAATAACTGCGGTAGTGAAATGCGTATATGTTTTTCGTTTTGTACTGACATAGGCCACTTAAACTCTTTCACCACAAATAAATGCAATAGTGAAGAAATAGGACACTGAACGCTTTCACCACATATAGCTGCAGAAGTAAACTGCGTATATATTTTTCTTTTTGTTATGAAATACGCCACTAAATGCTTTCACCACTTATAGCTGAAGAAGTGAACTGTGTATATATTTTTCTTTTTCTACTGAAATACGTCACTAAACGCTTTCACCACATATAGCTGAAGAAGTGAACTGCGTATATGTTTTTCTTTTTCTACCTAAATACGCCACTAGAAGCTTTCACCATATATAGCTGCAGAAGTGAACTGAGAATATATTTTTATTTTTGTAATGAAATACGCCACTAAATGCTTTCACCACATATAGCTGCAGAAATGAACTGCATATATATTTTTCTTTTTGTTATGAAATACGTCACTGAACGCTTTCACTACATATAGCTGCAGAAGTGAACTGAGAATATGTTTCTTTTTGTATGGAAATACTCCACTAAACGCTTTCAACACATACAGCTGCAGAAGTGAACTGCGTATATATTTTTCTATTTCCATTGATATAAGTCACTAAAGGCTTTTTAACATAGCACTTGCATCCCAAGAACAAATTGTTCGAATGAGAGAGCTGTATAATGGCTATTTGGATCCCAAAATTATCTTTCCCTGCACTTGTAAATCGCTTTTCTAGCACTGTCCCTTTTGCTTTCTGACGTCTCTCCCTGAACTAAGATGCTGTGAAATGATTCCTCCCTATCCTTTCCCTGCACTTGTAAATCGCTTTTTTAGCACTGTCTCAAGCGCCTTCTGATGTCCCTCCCTGCACTAAGATGCTGTGAAATGATTCCTCCGTATCCTTTCCCTGCACTTATAAATCGTTTTTTTAGGGTTTTTTTTACAATGAGGTTTTTCCAATTGCTGTCCCTAGCGCCTTCTCACGTCTGCACTCAGAATGGTGAAAAATGTCGGATTCTAAGATGGCCGCCATATTTATAGAGCTGTGACATCACAGGGCTGGCGGTCTGTTGATTGGCTGCATGTATGCATGTCAGTGTGGGTGATCCTGCCTTCCCAGAGTTCCTTGCCCCATGTCCTCAGTCCTCACACATGTGGCTGCCATTTTAGGAAAAATTGTGATTTGTTACCACGAAGCCCGAGGAAATTTACATTCGTTGTGAATTGAATTTTTCCTGAAATTCGGATCAAATTCCACTTTGTCAGCTTCAATTCGCTCATCTCTAGTTGCAATCCATACTCTTCCCAACAGTGCAAATTCATTAAACTGACAGCTTTGTTTTACTGCAAATCAAAATTGCAGCCTCCAAAAAATCAATTTGACAGTCCCCATGAAAATTTTAATAGATGGAGCATTGCTAAGTTAGACAAGGGTGTACGTTTATGTAAAAATTTGTTTGATGGAAAAAGGCACTTCTGTGCAGATTGGAATACTCTTTAGTGTATTTTAGGAAGCTGAGAACACACCAGCCTTCTTATCTGTTTCTAACAGTATGACCATTAGAAGTTGGAGAATTCCCCCCTGCACCCAATGTCTCATCATGGGGGGAACATGAGGTCATCGACACTGCTGAACCATTTACTGGTTGTTGCTTTTTGGCAACTGCAATACAGGTTTATATCTGTTTAGAGTCTGCTCCTCACCTCCTCCCATGGGATACCATAACTTCTATGGATTTTTGAACCAGTAGAATAAGAATGAGCCTGTCTGTCCAATCAATATTATATGCTAGTACTGAATCTCCTTAGCATCTCTGCTGCTGCACCTTTCCTACCTGCTTCAGGAATCCAAAAGCAGGTTCCAGACCAGTATTCCAATGCAGCTGCAAGCAATAATGCTAGGAGACTAGGCTTTCTCCTTGCCGACTTCTGTTGTTGTAATCAAAACTGCAAATCAAAATGGCAACCTCCAGAAAATCAATATGGAAGCCTGCATGAAAATCTCAATAGATGGAGCACTGAGCTTGTCACCAGTGATGTCCCGAACTATGCGCAGGCGAATAGTTCCCGGTGAACACAGCTTGTTAGCGTTCGCCGCGGCAGGCGAACATCTGCGCTGTTCGGTCCGCCCCCTATACATCATCATTGAGCAAACCTTGACCCTGTACCTCACAGTCAGCAGACACATTCCAGCCAATCAGCACCCTTCCTTCCACACCCTCCCACCTCCTATAAAAACGGCAGCCATTTTAAATTCAGTCTGAAGCTGCAATGTGTTAGTGAGAGCAGGCAGAGTGCAGCTGCTGCTGTGCTGATGAATTAATAGGGAAAGCATTACCTAGGCCAGTGTTCTGTGTCCACAGACTCATCTGCTCTAAGGACAGCGTCACAGCACCCCAAAAAGCTCTTTTTAGGGCTGCAACATTAGTCTGCTTTTATTTATTTTTTCTCCATATATATATTGCAGTTGCCTGGCCTGCCCGTGTGTGAGAGGCTGCAGCCCCACAGACTGTAGTGTGCCCACTGCCAGAGCCACCACTCATACCGTGTGGCACAGGACTTTGCATAAAAAAAAAGGCATTTAAATTTCACACTTTAATCTAATTTCAGTTGCCTACCTGCTGCCAGTTTGTGTCAGGCCCACAGACTGTTGTGTCCACTGCCAGTGCCCATCACTCATAACGTGTGGCACAGGACTTTGCATAAAAAAAAGGCATTTAAATTTTACACTTTAATCTAATTTCAGTTGCCTGCCTGCTGCCAGAGTGTGTCAGGCCCACAGACTGTAGTGTGCCCACTGTGAGTGCCCACCACTCATACCGTGTGGCACAGGACTTTGCATAAAAAAAGGCATTTCATTTTTACACTTTAATCTAATTTCAGTTGCCTGCCTGCTCATATAGGGTGGCAGAGTACATTGCATGGTGCACGCGCAGTGCCCCCAATTCGAAGTAAGAGGAAGACCAAGTTTCTTTTTTCATCTCCCGGTTCCTAAAATCTATTCGATATACGTCCCCTGATAGGGGGCGTAACAGGGATTAAACTGATAAAAATAGTACTACTGATTACTGAACACACCACTCATATACGGTGGATCAGTACATTGTGCGAGGAAGAGACCTTCAATGACGTCAGTAAGGACAAGGAACGGGACATGGCTAGCTTGGTATCCAACCTTGTGCAAATGGGGAGTTTGCGGTTGTGCAAATGGGGAGTTTGCAGTTGTGCAAATGGACTATTTGCGGTTCTTTGCGGTGCGTTAAACGGGGAGTTTGGTCTGTCACAGTTAGGTCTGTCACTGTGAAGCGGGCGTAACTCTTACACTACCTGATCGATACAACATCATACCTGATCGTATACACATACTGGATATTTTAAAGCATGCTATTCCAAACAATTTAGGAATGTTAGGTGATTTATGCCCTTTATGGATTAAAACCCGACTCTGCGTCCACTACGTAATTTTCCATGGGAGTTTTGGCATTGTCCCCCCTTCGGCATGCCACAGTCCAGGTTTTAGCAAAAAAATAATGTTCAAGCAGCACTACACATTCCATGTCGGAAAAAAGCCATTAATACAGGTACATACATAAGGTCCATAGCAGGAGCACGCAGATGAGGATTCAGACCATAATCCCCATAGCTTCAGTGAAAAAAGGGAAATCCGCAGCACTCTTCAAGTAGTATCAAAAGTCCATCAGGTTTATTCCAGCAGCATACAAAAGCGACGTTTCGACTATAATAGTCTTAATCAAGCAATATCACATACAAAAATGAAATGACACCCTTACTGAAAGCCCTTAGTGCAAAGTGATTGGTGCCACCCAAATCTGGGGGGCGTGTACATATAAACATGTAATAAAAATCATTTGCTAATTCCTCACTATATTCTTGCATATAGTGATTTACCCTTATCCACTGCGTCTCCACTCCAGTAAAGGCATCAGCATCCGCTATCAATGGCGTTGCGGCAATTCCGGCATCCCGGCATCCCAACCAATGAGGAGTCGGCGCTGGGCAGGTAATAACCGGCGCCCAACCCACTAATCACATGATCGTGATTCTCGCCAATGAAAATTCATAAAGAGATGACGTCAGCTGTTACCAACAGAGTAGACCAGAACATCTTCCAATCACAAATATCAACTCATATTACGTCACTCGTTGCTGGTTAAAGTTCGGTCACGTGATAAAAGCTCATGCAGTTGATTGCTAAGTAACGAGGACGCTTCACTAGTAGTGCTATTTAGTGAAGCATCCTCGTTACTTAGCAATCAACTGCATGAGCTTTTATCACGTGACCGGTTAATAACTGGCCAGCGCCGACTCCTCATTGGTTGGGATGCCGGAATTGACCGAGGTCTGTATTGAGGATGGCTCATGCGCAATTAGACTTCTGCAACGCCATGGATAGCGGATACATTACTGGAGTGGAGACGCACGTGGATAAGGGTAATACACTATATGCAAGAATATAGTGAGGAATTAGCAAATGATTTTTATTACATGTTTATGGCCCCTTTCACACGAGCGTGTCCGGATTAGGTCCGGATGCGTTGCGGATGCGTTCAGTGAAAACTGTGCGATTTCACAGGCAAAGCCATTCAGTTTTGCCTGCGATTGCGTTCAGTTGTTCAGTTTTTTCCGCGCGGGTGCAATGCGTTTTGATGCGTTTTTCACGCGCGTGATAAAAAACTGAAGGTTTACAAACAACATCTCCTAGCAACCATTAGTGAAAAACGCAACGCACCCGCACTTGCTTGCGGATGCAATGCGTTTTTCACGCAGCCCCATTCACTTCTATGGGACTAGGGCTGTGTGAAAAACGCAGAATATAGAACCTGCTGCGATTTTCACGCAACGCACAAGTGATGCGTGAAAAAAAACGCTCATGTACACAGACCCATTGAAATGAATGGGTCAGGATTCAGTGCGGGTGCAATGCGTTCACATCACGCATTGCACCCGCGCGGAAAACTCGCCCGTGTGAAAGGGGCCTATATGTACATGCCCCCCAGATTTGGGTGGCACCAATCACTTTGCACTAAGGGCTTTATAAGGGTGTCATTTTTGTATGTGATATTGCTTGATAAAGACTTATAGTCGAAATGTCGCTTTTGTATGCTGCTGGAATAAACCTGATGGACTTTTGATACTACTTGAAGAGTGCTGCGGATTTCCCTTTTTTCACAGTCCAGGTGTTAGTCCCCTTGAAACAACTTTCCCATCACTACTGTGGCCAGAAAGAGTCCCTGTGGGTTTTAAAATTCGCCTACCTATTGAAGTCTATGGCGGTTCGCCCGGTTCGCCCGTTCACGAACATTTGCGTAAATTTGTGTTCGCAAACTGAAAATTTTCTGTTTGCGACATCACGATTTGTCACAATGGAACCCTTCAGCATCCATTGATGATGACATAACAATGGGCCCTTGCTGTTTTCCTCCCTGGCGGCAGTTGTATTGCTTCATTCTTCACTCAGGTTTGGGTCCGTGCACATCAACAGGTAAGGGTGCACTTTTTGTGTGTCAGCCAAGGGTGTAAGTTTATGGGAACATTTGTTTGATGGAAAAAAGTAGGATAGATAGATAGATAGATAGATAGATAGATAGATAGATAGATAGATAGATAGCAAATCACTATTTGCAAGTACCATGTTTGGAAACCCATAGCCTGCTGCTGCTATCCTGAGTATTTTATAAACTTTGTTTGATGTATAAAATAAATGAATAGAGGGGTTTGAAAGTGTATGGCCTTCTGAAACCAAGGTCTCAGCTTAAGATAAAATCTCTGTCAAGATAAAATTTGAGCTATATTATAACTGATAAGAAATGATAAAATGCTTAGTAGCCTTCGATTGTTTCCTGAAATAGATAAAAGAAAGGGCTAGAATGTTAAAATTGTAAATCTGTGAAATGAGTAATTATTTCTGACACCTCCAGCTAAGTGACCGTGTACTGAAAATGAGCATTTCTGATACAGATTATGAAGGCACCTAGTTTGGAAATCAGTGTTTGGTGGAAGTCTAGGTCTAAAATGACAAATTCTCCTGAAAAATATTATAGATTATAACTAGAGATGGCCTGAACTATCCGCCGGCGAACAGTTCCCGGCAAAAATAGCTTGTTCGCGTTCGCCGAGGCGGGCGAACACATGCGATGTTCGGTCCGCCCCCTATACATCATCATTGAGCAAACTTTGACCCTGTACCTCACAGTCAGCAGACACATTCCAGCCAATCAGCAGCATACCCTCCCTCCCAGACCCTCCCATCCCCTGAACAGCATCCATTTTAGATTCATTCGGAATTTGCAGTCTTAGTGAGAGGAGGGACAGTGTAGCTGCTGATGATTTAATTGGGAAATCGATAGCTAGGCTAGTGTATTCAGTGTCCACTCCAGTCCTGAAAGACTCATCTGATCTCTGCTGTAAGGACAGCGTCCTGACAGCACCCCAAAAAAGCCCTTTTTAGGGCTGCAACATTAGTCTGCTTTTTTTTTTTCTCCATATATATACAGTATTGCAGTTGCCTGGCCTGACTGTGTGTGAGGAGCTGCAGGCCCACAGACTGTAGTGTGCCCACTGCCAGTGCCCACCCCTGTCATCCTGTGTGGCACAGGACTTTGCATCAAAAAAAGGAATTTCATTTTTACACTTTAGTGTAATTTCATTTGCTTGCCTGCTAGTGTGTGTCAGGCCGACTTCCACTGATTGTAGTATGACCACTGCCAGTGCCCACCCCTGTCATCCCGTGTGGCACAGGACTTTGCATCAAAAAAAGGCATTTCATTTTTACACTTTAGTGTAATTTCAGTTGCTTGCCTGCTAGTGTGTGTCAGGCCGACTTCCACTGACTGTAGTGTGCCCACTGCCAGTGCCAACCACTGATACTGGGTGGCACAGTAGCTTGCCGATAAATAAGGCAATTAATTTTTAGACAGTCTAATTTCAGTTGCTTGCCTGCTGCCAGTGTGTGTCAGGCCCACTTCCACTGACTGTAGTGTGCCCACTGCCAGTGCCCACCACTGATACCAGGTGGCACAGTAGCTTGCCGATAAATAAGGCATTTAATTTTTAGACAGTAGTCTAAATTCAGTTGCTTGCCTGCTGCCAGTGTGTGTCAGGCCCACTTCCACAGACTGTAGTGTTCCCACTGCCAGTGCCAACCACTGATAACGGGTGGCACAGTAGCTTGCCGATAAATAAGGCATTTCATTTTTACACATTAGTCTAATTTGACACACGTCTCTGGATAGGGTACGTAACAGGGATTAAACAGATTGGAATAGTACTAGTTAAGACACCACTCATATAGAGTGTCACAGCACATTGCTCTGTTAACGCGCAGTGCCCCAATTTGGGAGTAAGAGGACCGACCAAGCTGCTTTTTCCATCTCCCGGTTCCTAAAATCAATTCAGTTTGGTGTATGAGAGTTTGGTCTGTCACTGTGAAGGCAGTCGAAGGTACCCGGCCTAAATTTTTTTTCACAAAAGGCAATCCCTGATATGGGATGTAACAGGGATTAAACTGATGAGAATAGTACTACAGAAAATACCACTCATATCGGGTGTGACAGTAAATTGCACGGCGCAGACGCAGTGACCGTGGATTAAAACAGAGTGGAGGAAGCCAGCGTTTTTTTAACAATCTCCCCGTTCGAAAAATCTATTCAATAAATGAACCCCAGATTGGGGACATTAGAGGGATTAAATTGATAACAATAGTACTACAGAAAATACCACTCATATTGGGTGTGACAGTAAATTGCACGGCGCAGACGCAGTGACCGTGGATTAAGACAGAGTGGAGGGAGCCAGCTTTTTTTTTAACCATCTCCCCGTTCGAAAAATCTATTCAATAAATGGCCCCCAGATTGGGGACGTTAGAGGGAATAAACTGATGAGAATAGTACTACAGAAAATACCACTCATATCGGGTGTGACAGTAAATTGCACGGCGCAGATGCAGTGACTGTGGATAAAAACAAAGGGGAGGGAGCCAGCGTTTTTTTAACCATTCGAAAAATCAATTCAATTCACCTTTCGGGGACCCTTGGTGTTGTACGTGGCTGGGTGGAGGAAGAAACCTTCAATGACATCACCGGGACATAGCTAGCTTGGCATCCAACCTTGTGAAAATGGGGAGTTTGCCGTTGTGCAAATGGACTGTTTGCGGTGCATTAAAAGGGGAGTTTGGTCTGTCAATGTCTGTAACCCTTACACTACCTGATCGATACAACATCATACCTGATCGTATACACACACTGGATGTTTTAAAGCATGTCATTCCAAACAATTTAGGAATGTTAGTTGATTTATGCCCTTTATGGATTAAAACCCGACTCTGCGTCCACTACGTAATTTTCCATGGGAGTTTTGCCATGGATCCCCCTCCAGCATGCCACAGTCCAGGTGTTAGTCCCCTTGAAACAACTTTTCCATCACTATTGTGGCCAGAAATAGTCCCTGTGGGTTTTAAAATTCGCCTGCCAATTGAAGTCTATGGCGGTTCGCCCGGTTCGCCCGTTCACGAACATTTGCGGAAGTTCGCGTTCGCCCTTCGCGAACGTAAATTTTATGTTCGCGACATCACTAATTATAACTAGAGATGAGTGGATTTTTTCAAAAATTTCACAAAGTCGGTTATAAAATGGCGTTAAAAAAGTTGGTTAAAAAATTGCTATTTTTTAACCAACTTTGTTTGCCCTATGGTTATGCACTTGTGAGTGTAGATGCATATCTGCTTAGTCTAAACCCTGTCTTATAGTATATATTGAGGGTGGCGCCTCTTTTGGACTGAGCAACGCCAAAGTACCTGGGACTTCTCAGCACAAAAGCTATTTAGCTGGTTCCTGCAGTGCCCTGAATAAAAGGAGACTGGTAAGTCTATGAGACGCAGTATCTGTAATGTTGGGGAACCTTGTGCGGAAGCCTCCTTGAGGCGGTACTTGGGCCCGACATACTTTTGATCAAAAATGTGCGTTTAGTGCTTCCTTCATTCCATTTTATTTGGAATGAGCCCCTTTTCCTATTTTTTGCTATCAGTTTATGATGTATTGTGCAGCCATTTTTTAACCAACTTTGTTTGCCTTATGGTTATGCACTTGTGAGTGTAGATGCATATCTGCTTAGTCTGAACTCTGTCTTAGAGTGTGGAGGTGGCCGCAGAATCAGAAGACCACAGAGTGGCAAGGTGACATAGTGTCATAGTCTGGAGGTGGTAGCAGCATGAGTAGGCCACAGAGTGGCACAATGACATAGTCTAGAGTTGATGGCAGCTGCAGCATCAAGAGGAGGCCACAGAGTGGCACAATGACAGAGTCTGGAGGTGGCAGACTCCAGACTCTGTCATTTGACACCCAGACGAAGGCATGCCAAAACGCATGTCGGGGTAAAGCCATCGAGGTATACATATTTACATTCTGTGGTGAGTTTAGATCCATGCTTTGTACCTTTGATATGCTAGACTGTGTCAATGCTGCAGATTTTTGTCTGCACAGACTTTATCTTCTACATCATTCTTATATGTAATTTATCAGCACCTTTACATTGGGTGCTGTTCATGTCAGGTCCTTGATTATTATCAACTCACCTCATTACTACTGTGATATTAATCTATTTATTTAAATATATGAATTGATTTTATAACCAATGTGGTATGTGTAATGCCAGAATGGTGTTCTTTTTCTGTCACCTGTTCTCCTTTTTTAATGGTATACATTTCTATAAGTTTATGAACTAATAAAGTATTATGTATTTTACATGATTGTTATGAGCTTGAGTTTCTTTAATTGTTTTAGGCCTCAGAGTTGCACAATGCCAGAGTCTGGAGGTGGCAGCAGCATGAGTAGGCCATAGAGTGGCACAATGACAGAGTCTGTAAGTGGCAGCAGCATAAATAGGCCACAGAGTGGCAAAATGAGTCTGGAGGTGGCAGCAGCAGGAGCATCAGGAAGAGGACACAGAGTGGCACAATGACAGAGTATGGAGGTTGCAGCAGCATGTGGAAGCCACAGAATGGCACAATGACAGACTGACGATCGACCAAGATATTTCTGGTGGAAACTGCCTGGCATGAACAGGCCTCTAGTAGCTACAGACAATGAGAAGACAAAGCATCAAGATAGCTTTGAGCCAGGAAGAGTCGCGAAGTTCATTAAGATATGTCACAAAAGAATTAACCGCATATTCCAGCAGCGCTGACCGCTATATAAATTTTGTTTTTCAACCAAAATACTTCAATAAAGATTTTACCGCCTATAACTGCCGCGCTGACCACGGAATTAATTTTGTTTTTCGACTGAAATACGTCACAAAAGATTTTACCACATATAACTGCAGCGCTGAACACTGAATATAATTTGTTTTTCCACCGAAAGAAGTCAGAAAAGATTTTATCGCATATTGCTACAGCTCGGAACGCTGAATAAAATTGCTTTTCCACCAAAATTCTTCAATATAGATTTTACAACATGTAAATGTTTACAACATGCTAAACGCTGAATAAAAATTTCTTTTTCGACCGAAATAAGTCACCAAAGATTTTACCGCATATTACTACAGCGCTGAACCCTGAATAAAAAAAAAATTTCCACCGAAATCCCTCAATAAAGATTTTTCCACATATAACTGCAGAGCTGAGCATTGAATACAATTTCTGTTTCGACCGAAATAAGTTACAAAAGATTTTACGCCACATTACTACAGCGATGAACGCTGAATAAAATTTGTTTTTCCACAGAAATACGTCAATAAAGATTTTACTTATACCGGAGCATAGAGATGGAGAGGGTCTTTGGATTTCCCCCGCTCTATAAGGACGTCTCAGAAATTAACCGCTGCTCTCGACAGCAGCTCCTGGGAAGGTCATGGAGTGTCCTGGTCATCTGGCATCTATGCTCCTCGCTGAAGGATTATTTTGAAAGTGTGTAGAAACCACACAGGGCCCCCATGCTGCAGATTTATCATGGAGACATCATGGAGATTTTACCACATATAACTATAGCGCTGAATGCTGAATACATTTTTTTTTCCGACCGCAATGTGTCAATAAAGATTTTACCACATATAACTGCAGTTAAAAGTTAGTTTTTCAACCAAAATACGTAACAAAAGATTTTAGCACATATAACTTCAGCTCTGAACCCTGAATAAAATTAGTTTTTCCACCAGTATAAATCAATAATGATTTTACCAAATATAACTGCAGCGCTGAATGCTGAATAAAATTTATTTTTAAACTAAAAATACATCACAAATGATTTTACCGTATATAACTACAGCACTGAACGCTGAATAAAATGAGTTTTTCCACCAAAATACATCAAAATACATAGAGGTTTTGCCACACATACCTGCAACAGTGAACGCTGAATATATTTAGTTTTTTTTATCGAAATATGTCACTAAAGGTTTTACCACATATAACTGCAAATGTGAACTCTGAATATATTTTGTTTTTGAACTGAAATAACTGCGGAAGTGAAATGCGTATATATTTTTCATTTTGTACTGAAATAGGCCAGTAACTGATTTTACCAGAAATAAATGCACCAGTGAAGTACGTACCGTATATTTTGCCCTATAAGACGTACTTTCTTTCCCCCAAAAGTGGGGGGGGAAATGCCCCTGCGTCTTATGGGGCGAATGCTGCTATTTTACATTGCAGTCTGCGATGTATCAGCTGGACGGGGGAGGGAGGAGAGGCCGGTGTCAGGCAATGCGGTGGGGCGGTGCGGTCACTGTACTCTGGCCCCACTGCTCACTCACTTCCTTATTGCCTAAATATTTTATAATAATAGATTTCATTGAAGTTTCGATCTGATGCCCAGCCCCATCTGTACTACTTACTAAATGTCCTGTAGCAGGCAGAGCAGGGGGGGGGGGGTAGGTGGCTGGCCGTAACTCACTGACGTCACATGACCTCCCACAGGTTTACCGTAGCTCCGGTATATTAGGGCATCTGTAGGTGCCACTATTATGGGGTGGGGGATATGTGGATTGCACTGTTATGGGGGGGAGATCTGTGGATGGCAGTGTTATGGGGAGGGGTGATCTGTGGATGCCACTATTATGGGGTGGGGGATATGTGGATGGCACTGTTATGGGGTGGGGGATCTGTGGGTGACACATATATAGCAGTGCCATACACAGATCACCTCCCATAACAGTGCCATCCACAGATCACCCCCATAACAATGCCATCCACAGATCACCCCCCATAACAGTGCCATCCACAGATCCCCCCCATAACAGTGCCACCCACAGATCCCCCATAGTAGTGTCATCCACAGATCACCATTAGTTCAAAACCCACCAAAAGCACACCTTTTGGTTAAAAAATGTTTTTTTCTTATTTTCCTCCTCAAAAACCTAGGTGCGTCTTATGGGCCAGTGCGTCTTATAGGCCAAAAAATACGGTATGTATTTTTTTTTCTGTACTGACATAGGTCACTAAACGCTTTCAACACATATAACTGCACCAGTCAAGTGCGTATATTTTTTTATTTCTGTACTGACATAGGCCATTAAACGCTTTCAACACATATAACTGCAGAACTGAGAGTATATTTTTCTTTTTATACTGAAATAGAGCACTAAATACTTTTGCAACCAAATATTCGCTTTGAGGACATTAAAAACACAAAAAAAAAAAGTTTTATTCATAAAAATCCCACGGTATAGAACCCTTTATCAAAAGGTGTGCCTAATGTACAAAATCTACATAGCACGCAAATGCTGGCAACCAGGGCCAGACTGGCCATAGGGCAGACAGGGCATTTGCCCGGTGGGCCAGGCCAAACGTTAGCTGATAATCAGGGGTGACTGGGCCGGGGGCCTCTCTGTGTTGTCATGGCGTGAATCATCACGCACCACGGCTCCATCTTGCAGAGGGAGACAGACGGCCGTGGAGGTGTGCTGCCGGCAGTCTATCAGAGAGGCCGCCGGACCGACGCAGACGGCTCGAAGACGTCAGTGTGCCGCCACGCCAGAGTCACTGCCGCTGCGCTGCCGAGTGGCACTGTCAGGACGGGAGACGGGAGTGAAGGCGTGCGATTAGGACAGGTGCAGAAGGTAAGTATTTTTTATTTATTTTTCTCTTCTCTCAGTCTCAACTCTCAACTTAATGGCTACAGGGGGGGCCTGGAGTATGGACTTTGGCACATTATAGTGGGGCCACCAAAAAATGACAACCCGGTATCAATTAAATAACAATATCTTTATTAGAATCGCAATAAATATTCATATTAAAAAGTCAATAGTAATTCTCAGCAAATTACAGCGGTAAGAAATGGGATCCAATATGACAGCAAAGAAGCAACTCCGCCTCCACATAAAAGGTATACACAAAACATGTACTCAATACTGACACGATGCTATAAATGGGTGGTAACCCAGCCTCAATACCCAAATCAATGTGCCCCAAGATAATCTCCTACATTAACAATTGGGAAATGAGGGACAATTAGAAAAACAGGAACATGTGCTCTAAGCCCTACATGGACGCAGTCAAACACTGACCGCCAGAGCTAACTTAGCTCCATTATAAGCTACAATAGCGGGCAGTAGAGCACATGGGCCAAGTACTAACAGCCAGAAACATACAATGAAAAACTGAGCAAACAATGTAATAAAAGTTACCAACATGTGGAAGGCGGTGTCGCAAGCCCCAACGCGCGTTTCGCCCTAGCCTTCCACATGTTGGTAACTTTTATTACATTGTTTGCTCAGTTTTTCATTGTATGTTTCTGGCTGTTAGTACTTGGCCCATGTGCTCTACTGCCCGGCTATTGTAGCTTTATAATGGAGCTAAGTTAGCTCTGGCGGTCCGTGTTTGGACTGCGTCCATGTAGGGGCTTAGAGCACATGTTCCTGTTTTTCTAATTGTCCCTCATTTCCCAATTGTTAATGTAGGAGATTATCTTGGGGCACATTGATTTGGGTATTGAGGCTGGGTTACCACCCATTTATAGCATCGTGTCAGTATTGAGTACATGTTTTGTGTATACCTTTTATGTGGAGGCGGAGTTGCTTCTTTGCTGTCATATTGGATCCCATTTCTTACCGCTGTAATTTGCTGAGAATTACTATTGACTTTTTAATATGAATATTTATTGCGATTCTAATAAAGATATTGTTATTTAATTGATACCGGGTTGTCATTTTTTGGTGGCTGCATTATGCGACATCCAAGGTTTTTTGTGAGGTGGTTTATAGGTTTGGTGGTTCTTTCACATTATAGTGGAGGGGCCCTGGAGTCTGGACTCTGGCAGGCACATTATAGGGGGGCTGGACTCTGGGGCAAATTATAGGGGGGCGCCCTGGCCTGGACTCTGGCACATTATAGGGAGGGGGCCCTGGCCTTGACTCTGGCACATTACAGGGGGGGCCCGGGGGGGCCTGGCCCTGGACTCTGGCACATTATAGGGGGGGCCCTGGACTGGCACATTATAGGGGGCCTGGACTCTGGCACATTATAGGGGGAGGGCCCTGGACTCTGGCACATTAAAGGGGGAGCTGGACTCTGGCACATTATAGGGGGCCCTGGACTCTGGCACATTATTGGGGGGGCCCTGGACTCTGGCACATTATAGGGGGGGCTGGACTCTGGGGCAAATTATAGGGGGGCGCTCTGGCCTAGACTCTGGCACATTATAGGGAGAGGGCCCAGGCCCTGGACTCTGGCACATTATAGGGGGGGCCTGGACTCTGGCACATTATAAGGGGGGTCCTGGACTCTGGCACATTATAGGGGGGGTCCTAGACTCTGGCAAATTATAGAGGGGGCCCTCGACTCTGGCACATTATAGGGTGGGCCCTGGACTCTGGCACATTATAGGGGGGGCCCTGGACTCTGGCACATTATAGGGGGGGCTGGACTCCGGCACATTATAGGGTTGGGGGGGCTGGACTCTGGCACATTATAGGGTGGGCCCTGGACTGGTATATTATAGGGGGGGGGCCTGGACTGGCATATTATAGGGGGGGCCTGGACTCTGGCACATTATAGGGGAGGGGCCTGGACTGGCACATTATAGGGGAGGCCTGTACTCTGGCACATTATAGGGGAGGGGCCTGGACTATGGCTACTGGAACATTATAGTGGGGCTAATTGGCTACTGGCAGTCTGGCACTTATAGAGGGGGCTTATGCTACTGGCACATGTTGATGATGGGGGGACTCAGGCTACTGGCACATGATAGGGGGCTCTGGCTACTGGCACATTATTGGGGGACATCTATGGGGGCACTTCTTACTGGCACATTATTGGTGGGCACTATAGGAGCATCTACTGAGGCCACAAAGAACGGTTATTTTATATGGAGGATCTGTATAGGGGCATTTTATACTGGGACACATTATGGTGAGTACTAAGGGAAAGGTGGGAGAGGAGTACTATGGGGTCATCTACGGGGACACTGAGAAGGGGTATTTTATACTTACAAATTATGGGGGACACTGTGGGCATCTACTGGGGCACTATATATGGGGCATTTTATACTAGTACATTTTGGGGGGCACTAGGAGGGAGGGGGGGCTGGAGAACTATGGGGGCATTTACTGGGTGCACTATGTAGGGGTATTTAATACTGGCACATTATGGGGGCACTATGGGGACATTAGCTCAACTGGGGACATTAGCTCAACTTATGAAATATTTCTCATTAGGATAAAACACATCAGCTCCTCCGAGCCCCGGCCAAAGTGTGGAAGTGGTGTCCGAGATAACCAAGGGTCAAGCCAAGTAATCGTAAGTTTTCATAGGAAATATATTTATGTTATACACATATAGCATACACCATGCCCCACAATATACAGTTTCTTCTGCAAAAGTCATCAAGTGTCACAGGGGGCCTTATTGTTTTTGTGCCCAAGGGCCCCATTTCACCTTGTACCAGCCCTAGTGACAGTCACTTCTTTATATTATGCGATCTCC
This sequence comes from Bufotes viridis, assembly GCA_033119425.1. Classification (NCBI taxonomy): domain Eukaryota; kingdom Metazoa; phylum Chordata; class Amphibia; order Anura; family Bufonidae; genus Bufotes; species Bufotes viridis. The sequence continues at coordinate 276,970,268 of CM065592.1, forward strand.
AAATCAGATCGAAAACTCATCCACCACCCGTACGCACGTATATGTGCCAGGATGTAAGGTCACACTCCTAAATATATTTCTAAATCCAATGTTGACCAGGTATTCAGATACTTAAAATATAACTTTTACTAGATATGCCATAAAATAATTCAAAAAGTAAAAAAACACTACAAAACAGTGAGCAGAAAAGAGGACTGAACCTCTACCGACACATTCCACTTGATCACATATCATCTGCTGGTAAGAGAAAATATATGTACGATCCTACCAGTTCCAGACGTGTAAATGGTTGTTCAGTATATGCTGGAATGATATCCTTCGCTACAGTGGCCGAGGATATTGGGGACGGGTGCTTTGTGGCAATGGTAATCTGATGACCCTAGTCAATGGTTCCCTCAAAATAAATCATTGAAGGGGACTAGTACATTTACTGCCTACAAGACACAGAGCACCCGCCCCGATAGGGGCGACCCCATACGGAACCTGTCCCTAGTTGGGGGCCTAATCCCTATGCTTGCCCTCACCAAATCCCTACATGCCACGTTTCGTCTCAATCACAAGACTCATCAGGGGAATCGATAATGAAGTTCAACTGAAAAATACAAAGACAAACATACAAACAAAATAACTACCAGCACTTATTAACACAGTTCAGTCAGTGCACGCCAGCTACAAGTGCCCATAACACACACTTATTACTTACTAGTGACGTTTAAAATCTACAGGTGGACAGTGGTCCCACTGTGTTCAATGCAGGGAAGTGTCCCTTTCATCAGGCTGCCTCACCGTTGGTGTATCTAGTAAGGAGAATGCTACACTCCGTCTCTTCCTTTTTAAAAGTGCCTCGCTTTCAAACTTCTCCCCTACTTCCTGTCGCATGTCTGTGGAACGCATAGCGTGCGCTCCAAAGACCAGAAGTTATCGCATGTCTGTGGAACGCATAGCGTGCGCTCCACAGACCGGAAGTTCAGTGTTCACATGCCGTGCCACTGTAGTGTCCCTTAGATTCGCTATATTACCCAAATGCTCGCCTATTCTCCGTCTGAACTCTCTTATTATTTTCCCAATATATTTTTTGTCACATGAACTAGTTATTTTGTAAATGACCCCCTTCTCCGAATCAGATCGGCATCGCATAGTACTGTCCTGTGAGTGCTATTTTGGGGGCACTGACCTGTACAGGGTGTGGAGGATGGGGAGGTTGAGATCCACTGAGGATATTATAAGACTTTTCTGTAGTTTCCTATATTGTTGCAAGGTCTGTATGTTGGTTGTTGCAAAGCTTGTGTGTTGGCTGAAGCCTTCCTATCTTACTGGTGATTGGCCCTGCCCCTCAATTGTGCTTCCGGTTTTGGCTCCGCTCCTAGACTGCAAGGCAGTGGGGCCTGTTGGGGGTCATGGGATTGGGCTGCTCAGTCAAAAATGCCCAGGCCTATTTTTTGTCCCAGTCCGTCCCTTCTGGCAACACATAATCCTGTAGCCAGATGTTCGCTCCCATATACATGGTGTGTTTGATAATTGAACATATATGGGTAGTACGTTGGGTGTTGCAGAATGAACAATCTGAGCAAACTAACCGGGGTCCCAGATTAGGATCGTGCACAATGTCCCAGACCTGGGATCCCTGAAAGGAGGGTGCACACCTCTGCCCGCAAGTGTAGACTGATGTGGCTCATGCACAACCAAACATCAGTGATGCCAGGCAGAATAGTGTGCTAACCCACTCAAAATGTAATCAACTGCTGCTGCTGCTTGATGCGTTTCCATGCGCTATGATTTTCGCGTGAATAATGGCCGCCATTATGACAGAGCTGTATAATGGCTATTTGGATCCCCAAATTATCTTTCCCTGGACTTGTAAATCACTTTTCTAGCACTGTCCCTAATGCCTTCTGACTAGAGATGAGCGAACTTTAACCACTCCCGGACCGCCGTACGCAGGATTGCGTCCTGCGGGCGGCCGGGATCTTCTGAGTGGACGCATCGGCGCGTCCTCTCGCGAGACCCGTGAGTTCCTGTGAACGCGCGCGCGCGTCTGGAGAGTTATACTACAGCCTGCTAGCGATGATCAATCGCTGGCAGGCTGTAGATGCGATATAAATCGCATCAAACATGTATACCAGACGCTGTTTTGTGAACAGCGTCTGGTATACCTGCTACCTGGTCCTCTGGTGGTCCCATTTGCTGGGATCGACCACCAGAGGACCAGGTAACACAGTAAAGTTGCACCAAACACTACACTAACCCCCCACCCCCCTCACCTATTAACCCCTTGATCACCCCATCTAGACCCCTGATCACCCCCTGTCATTGATCACACCCTTTATGTGTCCATATGTGTTTTGCGGATCCGTGGATTCACGGATCCGTGGATCCGATCCGCAGATCCGATCCGCAGATCCTCAAAACACGGACACCGGCAATGTGCTTTCCGCATTTTGCAGATCCGCACATTGCCAGAACTATATAGAAAATGCTTTTCTTGTCCGCAATTGCGGACAAGAATAGGACATGTTCTATATTTTTGCGGAACGGAAGTGCAGACTCGGAATCGCGGATCCGTAATTCCGGATCCGAGCGGGACAAAGTCTGTCCCCATAGAAATGAATGGGTCCGCAATTCCGTTCCGCAAACAGAATTGCGGACGTGTGAATGGGGCATAAGGGTCCCTTATCACCGCCAGTTAGTTAGCTACTTGTTAGGTAGCTAGCGCCCAGCCCACCGCACCGCAGTCACTGATTTTGGCAGAGATTTTTTCATCCACATTGACCGATGCGAATGAAAAATCTGTGCCGTTCATTTTTTTTTTTTTCAGCGCAGAGGCTGAACGGAAAAAAATCTCATTACCCGTATGCTCAATATACGGAGAATCGCAGAAACTCCTAATGCTGGCCATACAGTGTAATGATTGCGGAGACCCTCAAATGCCAGGACAGTATAAATACCCCACATGTGACCCCATTTTAGAAAGAAGACACCCCAAGGTATTCCGTGAGGGGTATGGTGAGTTCATGCAAAATTTTATTTTTGTCACAAGTTAGTGGAATATGAGACTTTGTAAAAAAAAAAAAAATAAAATCAACTTCCGCTAACTTGTGCCAAATTTTTTTTTTTCTGTGAACTCGCCATGCCCCTCACAGAATACCTTAGGGTGTCTTCTTTCCACAATGGGGTCACATGTGGGTATTTATACTGCCCTGGCATTTTAGGGTCCTAAAGCGTGAGAATCCAAATGCGTAAAAATGGCCTGTGAAATCCTAAAGGTACTCATTGGTTTTAGGGCCCCTTTGCATCTTGGCTGCAAAAAGTGTCACTCATGTGGTATCGCCGTACTCAGGAGAAGTAGGGCAATGTGTTTTGGGGTGTATTTTTACATATACCCATGCTGGGTGTGAGAAATATCGCTGTAAACGACAACTTTTAAAATTTTTATTCAAAGTTGTCAATTTACAGAGATATTTCTCTCACCCAGCATGGGTATATGTAAAATACACCCCAAAACACATTGCCCTACTTCTCCTGAGTACGGCGATGCCACATGTGTGACACTTTTGCAGCCAAGATGCGCAAAGGGCCCAAATTCAACGAGTACCTTTTAGGAGGGCATTTTACGCATTTTCTTCTCACGCTTTAGGGCCTCTAAATGCCAGGGCAGTATAAATACCTCACATGTGACCCCATTTTGGAAAGAAGACACCCCAAGGTATTCGCTGAGGGGCATAATGAGTCCATGAAAAATTAAACTTTTTGTCAAAAGTTAGCGGAAAGGGAGACTTTGTGAGAAAAACAATAAAAATCAATTTCCACTAACTTGTGCCAAAAAAAAATCTTCTATGAACTCGCCATGCCCCTAATGGAATACCTTGGGGTGTCTTCTTTCCAAAATGGGGTCACATGTGGGTATTCTACTGCCTGGCATTTTTATATACCCATGCTGGGTGAGAGAAATATCTCTGTAAATTGACAACTTTGAATAAAAATTTTTAAAAAGTTGTCGTTTACAGCGATATTTCTCACACCCAGCATGGAGTATATGTAAAAATACACCCAAAACACATTGCCCTACTTCTCCTGAGTACGGCGATACCACATGAGTGACACTTTTGCAGCCAAGATGCGCAAAGGGGCCCTAAAACCAATGAGTACCTTTAGGATTTCACAGGCCATTTTTACGCATTTGGATTCTCACGCTTTAGGACCCCTAAAATGCCAGGGCAGCATAAATACCCCACATGTGACCCCATTGTGGAAAGAAGACACCCCAAGGTATTCTGTGAGGGGTATGGCGAGTTCACAGAAAAAAAATTGGCACAAGTTAGCGGAAGTTGATTTTTTTTTTTTTTTTACAAAGTCTCATATTCCACTAACTTGTGACAAAAATAAAATTTTACATGAACTCACCATACCCCTCACAGAATACCTTGGGGTGTCTTCTTTCCAAAATGGGGTCACATGTGGGGTATTTATACTGTCCTGGCATTTTAGGAGCCCTAAAGCGTGAGAAGAAGTCTGGAATCCAAATGCGTAAAAATGCCCTGTGAAATCCTAAAGGTACTCATTGGTTTAGGGCCTTTGCGCACCCAGGCTGCAAAAAATGGCACACATGTGGTATCGCCGTACTCAGGAGAAGTAGGGCAATGTGTTTTAGGGTGTATTTTTACATATACCCATACTGTGTGTGAGAAATATCTCTGTAAACGACAACTTTTAATTTTTTTATACAAAGTTGACAATTTACAGAGATATTTCTCTCACCCAACATGGGTATATGTAAAAATACACCCCAAAACACATTGCCCTACTTCTCCTGAGTACGGCGATACCACATAAGTGAGACTTTTTGCAGCCTGGGTGCGCAAAGGGCCCAAATTCCAACGAGTACCTTTAGGTTTTACATGGCGGCTCACAATTTAGCCCCGCCCAAAATGCCAGAACAGTAAACACACCCCACAAATGACCCCATTTCGGAAAGTAGACACCCCAAGGTTACTGAGGGCATAGTGAGTCCGTCTGAGATTTTTTTTTTTGCCAGAAGTTATCAGAAATTGAAACTTTTTTTTTTTTTCTCAGAAAGTGTCATTTTCCGCTAACTTGTGAAAAAAAAATGAAATGATACATGAACTCACCATGCCCCTCCTCGAATACTTTGGGGTGTCTTCTTTCTAAAATGGTGTGATTTGGGGGGTATTTATACTATCCTGGCATTCTAGCACCTGAAGAAACATGACAGGCGCTCAGAAAGTCAGAGCTGCTTCAAAATGCCGAAATTCACTTTTTTGCATAGTTTGTAAACGCTATAACTTTTACCCAAACCAATAAATATACACTTATTGGACTTTTTTTATCAAAGACATGTAGAACAATAAATTTAGAGAAAATTTATATAGAAATGTAGTTTTTAAAAAAATTTACAACAGAAAGTGAAAAATGTCATTTTTTTTTGCAAAAATTTCGGTCATTTTTGATTAATAGCAAAAAAAGTAAAAATGTCAGCAGCAATGAAATACCACCAAATGAAAGCTCTATTAGTGAGAAGAAAAGGAGGTAAAATTCATTTGGGTGGTAAGTTGTATGACGGAGCAATAAACGGTGAAAGTAGTGTAGTGCGGAATTGTAAAAAGTGGCCTGGTCATTAAGGGTGTTTAAGCTAGGGGGGCTGAAGTGGTTAAAAAAAAGTCCGGTGTTCGGCGTTCGGGTTGTGGTAAGTCGCGCATCCCGTTATGGATTCCACTATAGCGGCATATGGAATCCATAAGGGGCGGCTGCCACCAGCCGAACTGTTGAACAGCCGAAGGACCTGGGGTAGCGTCACTGTCATGTGATCAGTGCAGGGCGTGGCTCAGCACTGGATTTGATCCCGTGCTGAGCCACGCCCCCTGAACTGATCACATGACGGTGACGTCACCCCAGGTCCTTCGGCTGTTCAACAGTTCGGGTTGGTGGCAGCCGCCCCTTATGGATTCCATATGCCGCTATAGTGGAATCCATAACGATATGCGCGACTTACCACAACCCGAACGCCGAACACCGGACTTTTTTTTAAAGTTCGCTCATCTCTACTTCTGACGTCTCTCCCTGCACTAAGATGCTGTGAAATGATTCCTCCCTATCCTTTCCCTGCACTTATAAATCGTTTTTTCAGGATTTTTTTCACAATGAGGTTTTTCCAATTGCTTTCCCTAGCGCCTTCTCACGTCTGTCCCTGCACTCAGAGCGCTGGAAAATGTCTGATTCTAAGGGCTGTGACATCACAGGGCTGGATGGCTGCTGATTGGCTGCATCATGTATGTCAGTCTGGGTAATCCCGCCTTCCAGAGTTCCTTTCTCCATGTCCTCACATGTGTAGCAGCCGTTTTAGGAAAAATGCGATTCATTACCACAAAGCGCGAGGAAATTCACATTAGTTGCGAATCAAATTTTTCCTTAAATTCGGATTGAATCCCACTTCGTCAGCTTTGATTCGCTCATCTCTAATAATAACCATTAATTATGCATTATGCTGTTAAATAATTATTACCGTGCTCTCATACCATAATTATTTGCTATATTTAAACTCCTTACTATAAGAGGTCTAAATCCTGCTATACTGGGTATTAAGTGAAATGTCCCTCTTTTCAATAATTAAAATATACTCTTTTTCTAATCAGTTTTATGTTTTAAGTGCGAATGCTATATTTTTTAATTATGCATGCAGCTGTACCAAAGCTTCGCTTTACAGGAGGTAACGAGCAATAAAAACAGCTTAGCAGGGAAGCAAGTAGAATCCATAGGGTGGCGTTCAATGTTAAAGGGGTGGTAACTGTTAAAGGGGTGGCCACTGTGAAAGTCACTGTTAAAGGGGCGGTAAACGTGAAAGTCAGTGTTAAAGGGGCGGCCACCTTAAAAGTCACCATTGAAGGGGCGGCCACAGTGAAAGTCACTGTTAAAGGGGTGACCATTGTAAAAGTCACTGTTAAAGCGGCGGTCACTGTTAAAGGGGCGACAACTGTGAAAGTCAATTTTAAAGGGGTGGTCACCAGTAAAGGGTCGGCCACTGTGAACATCACTGTTAAAGGGGCAGTCACCTTAAAAGTCACTGTTAAAGGGGCGGCCACTGTGACAGTCACTGTTAAAATGGCAACCACTGTGAAAGTCATCGTTAAAGGGGCGGTCACTGTTAAAGGGGCGGCCACTGTGAAAGGTCACTGTTAAAGCGGCGGTCACCGTTAAAGGGGCAAAAACTGTGAAAGTCAATTTTAATGGGGTAGTCACCAGCAAAGGGACAGCCACTGTGAAAGTCACTGTTAAAGGGGTGGCCACCGTTAAAGGCGTGACCATTGTAAAAGTCACTGTTAAAGCGGCGGTCACTGTTAAAGGGGCGACAACTGTGAAAGTCAAATTTAAAGGGGTGGTCACCAGTAAAGGGTCGGCCACTGTGAACATTACTGTTAAAGGGGCAGTCACCTTAAAAGTCACTGTTAAAGGGGCGGCCACTGTGACAGTCACTGTTAAAATGGCAGCCACTGTGAAAGTCATCGTTAAAGGGGCGGTCACTGTTAAAGGGGCGGCCACTGTGAAAGGTCACTGTTAAAGGGACGGCCACCATGAAAGTCACTGTTAAAGAGGCAGTCACCGTTAAAGGGGTGGCCACTGTAAAAGTCACTGTTAAATAGGCAGTCACCATTAAAGGGGCGGTCACTGTTAATGGGGCGGCCACTATGATAGGTCACTGTTAAAGGGGCGGTCACCATGAAAGTCACTGTTAAAGAGGCGGTCACTGTGAAAGTCACTGTTAAAGGGACAGTCACTGTTAAAGAGATGGCCACCATGAAAGTCACTGTTAAAGGCCCGGTTACCGTGAAAGTCACTGTTAAATGGCCAGTCACTGTTAAAGGGGCAGTCATCGTAAAAGTCACTATTAAAGGGGTGGCCACCGTAGAAGCCACTGTTATAGGGGCGGCCTCCGTGAAAGTCACTGTTAACCCCTTAAGGACTTATGACATACCGGTACATCATGGTTCCCGAGTCCTTAAGGATCCATGACATACCGATTGATGAGTAGTTCCGATTACTGCTGCTCAGCCGGCAGTGATCGGAACAAGGTACCTGCTGAAATTATTCAGCAGGTACCTTGTTACAATCCACAGGGGTCCTGTGACCCCCTTATATCGGCGATCGCTGTAAAGCGTAGGTCAATTCAAACCTGGGGTTTGCAGCGCTTTGTGCCCCCAAAGTGTTAATTTTTAACCCCCCCCTGCATCCCCCAATCATATTTTGGCTGTGGGGGTGCAGGGGGGTTGGTTGCGGGCGGCGGGAGGAGGTGCGGGAGGCGGGCAGTGCAGCAGACAAGATCGCAATTGCGATCCCCCGCCCACCTCCTCTGTATTCTTCCCTGGTGTCTAGTGGTTTTAGCAAAGTGTCAGCACATTGCTGACACTTTGCTAATAAAAAAACAGCTGACATCTGTGCTGCAGATGTCAACAGTTTTAACCCCTTCCATGCCGCAGTCCGTACGGACTGCTATATGGAAGGGGTTAACAGGGAGGGAGCTCCCATCCCTCTCCCATCGGGCTGCTGTGCCTTTGCAGCCCCCCGACAGGAAGGGATCGCAGAATATTTATTGTGTAAAACTTAAATAAATATAAAAAGTATACATATTAGGTATCACCGCATCCAGAACAACCTGCTCTATAAAAATAACATATGAACTAACCCCTCAAGTGAACACAGAAAAAAAAAAATATAAATACTGTTTCAAAAGTCATTTTTGTCACCTTACATCACAAAAAGTGTAATAGCAAGCGAACAAAATGTCATATGCACCCCAACATAGTGCCAATCAAACCGTCATCTCAACCCGCAAAAAATGAGCCCCTACATAAGACAGTCGCCCAAAAAATAAAAATATGGCTTTCAGAATGAGAAGACACTAAAAAATAATTTTTTTCAAAAATGCTTTGTTATGAAAAACTGAAACAAAAAACCCCAAAAGTAGTCATATTTGGTATTGTTACATCCGTAACAACCTGCTCTATAGAAATAGCACACAATCAAACCTGTCAGTTCAACGATGTAAATAAAAAAAAAACGATCCCAAAACAGCTATTTTTTTTGCAAATTTTCCATTTTAATCTATTTTTCCAGGAACAAAGCAAGGGTTAACAGCCAAACAAAACTCAATATTTATTGCCCTGATTCTCTAGTTTGCAGAAACACCCCATATGTGGTCATAAACTGCTGTATGGCCAAACGGCAGGGCGTGGAAGTAAGGGAAAGCCATATGGTTTTTGGAAGGCAGATTTTGTTGGACTGGTTTTTTGACACAATGTCCCATTTGAAGCCCTCCTGATGCACCCCTACAGTAGAAACTCCAAAAAAGTGACGCCATTTTGGAAACTACAGGATAAGGTGGCAGTTTTCTGAAATGTAATCTCCATTTGCCAATAACTCTTGTGGAACACCTAAAGGGTTAACAAAGTTTTTAAAACCGGTTTTGAATACCGTGAGGGGTGTAGTTTAGGGGAACATCAGGGGGGCTTCAAATGGGACATGGTGTCAAAAATCCAGTCCAGGAAAATCCGCCTTTCAGAAACCATATGGCGTTCCCTTCATTATACACCCTGCCGTTTGGCCATACAGCAGTTTGCTATCACAAATGGGGTGTTTCTGCAAACTACAGAATCGGGGCAATAAATATTGAGTTTTGTTTGGCTGTTAACCCTTGCTTTGTTACTGGAAAAAATTGATTAAAATGGAAAATGTTCCAAAATATCCAAATTCTGAATTTTTTTCCTCATTTGCCATTAACTCTTGTGGAAACCTAAAGGGTTAAGAGTAGTGTTGAGCGAACAGTTCGAGCATAGTTCGGGTCCGTACCGAATTTTGGGGTGTTCGTGACACGGACCCGAACCCGAACTTTTTCGTAAAAGTTCGGGTTCGGGTTCGTCGTTCGGCATGTATTTTGGCGCATTTTGAAAGGCTGCAAAGCAGCCAATCAACATGCATCATACTACTTGCCCTAAGATGCCATCGCAGCCATGCCTACTATTGGCAAGGCTGTGATTGGCCAAGTGCAGCATGTGACTCAGCCTCTTTATAAGCTTGTGCGCACGTCGGGACGTGCTCACTCCCGATGTGAATAGAACAGGGATAGACGCAGCTGATGCTAGGGCGAGAATAGGCAGGGATAATTGAATAACTGGAAGCAAATTTCTCTCCTCCACCTGTGATTCATCTGAACAACTGCAGCTGAGCTGCTTTTTTGATAGGGATTGGCTATTTTTAGAGTGGCCAGAGTGATTTTTCCATCCACATGTACCTGGGCTGACCGCCGGCCGCCATTTTGCGACTTGTAGTGCTGCAGCAGAAGCTGCCACAGTGTGCATTCCAAAGCTCCAAACAAGTCAGACATCTACACCTGGGATTCAGACCAATAGCGATTTAGCAGCACAGTCCAAGGCTATTTTTTTTAAAGGTTGTGCAGACCATTTTGTGGCACATGTTACTGGGCTGATAGGCGGCGGCCATCTTGGGACTAGTGCTGCAGCACAATCTCTCCCAACGTCCATTAATCACTTGTAATAGTGGTCTGTGCCATAGAAATCCTACATCAGGGACTTGGGTGTGCTTGTGTCACCCCTACTAATACCAGACCACCTGTAATCCATACAGTCAAAAGACTGAAAGTATTCCAGTGAGGGAATTTTTTTTATTTAAAAAGGCCAAGTTAGTTTATCTGGCGTTCAATATACTAGATACAGTTAGGCCTGCGTTTCATACATCTGGAATTAGCAAACTAATGTGCTGGGGTTGGGAAAACATATATGTACCCATACTAGAATCTGTCAAAGAAAGCGGTACTCACATATAACAGTCATTCCATCTGTAATCCATACAGTCAAAAGACTGAAAGTATTCCAGTGAGGGAATTTTTTTTATTTAAAAAAGGCCAAGTTACTTTATCTGGCGTTCAATATACTAGATACAGTTAGGCCTGCGTTTCATACATCTGGAATTAGCAAACTAATGTGCTGGGGTTGGGAAAACATATATGTACCCATACTAGAATCTGTCAAAGAAAGCGGTACTCACATATAACAGTCATTCCATCTGTAATCCATACAGTCAAAAGACTGAAAGTATTCCAGTGAGGGAATTTTTTTTATTTAAAAAAGGCCAAGTTAGTTTATCTGGCGTTCAATATACTAGATACAGTTAGGCCTGCGTTTCATACATCTGGAATTAGCAAATTAATGTGCTGGGGTTGGGAAAACATATATGTACCCATACTAGAATCTGTCAAAGAAAGCGGTACTCACATATAAAAGTCATTCCATCTGTAATCCATACAGTCAAAAGACTGAAAGTATTCCAGTGAGGGAATTTTTTTTATTTAAAAAAGGCCAAGTTAGTTTATCTGGCGTTCAATATACTAGATACAGTTAGGCCTGCGTTTCATACATCTGGAATTAGCAAATTAATGTGCTGGGGTTGGGAAAACATATATGTACCCATACTAGAATCTGTCAAAGAAAGCGGTACTCACATATAACAGTCATTCCATCTGTAATCCATACAGTCAAAAGACTGAAAGTATTCCAGTGAGGGAATTTTTTTATTTAAAAAGGCCAAGTTACTTTATCTGGCGTTCAATATACTAGATACAGTTAGGCCTGCGTTTCATACATCTGGAATTAGCAAACTAATGTGCTGGGGTTGGGAAAACATATATGTACCCATACTAGAATCTGTCAAAGAAAGCGGTACTCACATATAACAGTCATTCCATCTGTAATCCATACAGTCAAAAGACTGAAAGTATTCCAGTGAGGGAATTTTTTTATTTAAAAAAGGCCAAGTTAGTTTATCTGGCGTTCAATATACTAGATACAGTTAGGCCTATGCTTCATACATCTGGAATTAGCAAACTAATGTGCTGGGGTTGGGAAAACATATATGTACCCATACTAGAATCTGTCAAAGAAAGCGGTACTCACATATAACAGTCATTCCATCTGTAATCCATACAGTCAAAAGACTGAAAGTATTCCAGTGAGGGAATTTTATTTATTTAAAAAAGGCCAAGTTACTTTATCTGGCGTTCAATATACTAGATACAGTTAGGCCTGTGTTTCATACATCTGGAATTAGCAAACTAATGTGCTGGGGTTGGGAAAACATATATGTACCCATACTAGAATCTGTCAAAGAAAGCGGTACTCACATATAACAGTCATTCCATCTGTAATCCATACAGTCAAAAGACTGAAAGTATTCCAGTGAGGGAATTTTTTTATTTAAAAAGGCCAAGTTAGTTTATCTGGCGTTCAATATACTAGATACAGTTAGGCTCATGCGTTTCATACATCTGGAATTAGCAAACTAATGTGCTGGGGTTGGGAAAACATATATGTACCCATACTAGAATCTGTCAAAGAAAGCGGTACTCACATATAACAGTCATTCCATCTGTAATCCATACAGTCAAAAGACTGAAAGTATTCCAGTGAGGGAATTTTTTTATTTAAAAAAGGCCAAGTTAGTTTATCTGGCGCTCAATATACTAGATACAGTTAGGCCTGCGTTTCATACATCTGGAATTAGCAAACTAATGTGCTGGGGTTGGGAAAACATATATGTACCCATACTAGAATCTGTCAAAGAAAGCGGTACTCACATATAACAGTCATTCCATCTGTAATCCATACAGTCAAAAGACTGAAAGTATTCCAGTGAGGGAATTTTTTTATTTAAAAAGGCCAAGTTAGTTTATCTGGCGTTCAATATACTAGATACAGTTAGGCCTATGCTTTCATACATCTGGAATTAGCAAACTAATGTGCTGGGGTTGGGAAAACATATATGTACCCATACTAGAATCTGTCAAAGAAAGCGGTACTCACATATAACAGTCATTCCATCTGTAATCCATACAGTCAAAAGACTGAAAGTATTCCAGTGAGGGAATTTTTTTTATTTAAAAAAGGCCAAGTTAGTTTATCTGACGCTCAATATACTAGATACAGTTAGGCCTGCGTTTCATACATCTGGAATTAGCAAACTAATGTGCTGGGGTTGGGAAAACATATATGTACCCATACTAGAATCTGTCAAAGAAAGCGGTACTCACATATAACAGTCATTCCATCTGTAATCCATACAGTCAAAAGACTGAAAGTATTCCAGTGAGGGAATTTTTTTATTTAAAAAGGCCAAGTTAGTTTATCTGGCGTTCAATATACTAGATACAGTTAGGCCTGCGTTTCATACATCTGGAATTAGCAAACTAATGTGCTGGGGTTGGGAAAACATATATGTACCCATACTAGAATCTGTCAAAGAAAGCGGTACTCACATATAACAGTCATTCCATCTGTAATCCATACAGTCAAAAGACTGAAAGTATTCCAGTGAGGGAATTTTTTTATTTAAAAAAGGCCAAGTTAGTTTATCTGGCGTTCAATATACTAGATACAGTTAGGCCTGCGTTTCATACATCTGGAATTAGCAAACTAATGTGCTGGGGTTGGGAAAACATATATGTACCCATACTAGAATCTGTCAAAGAAAGCGGTACTCACATATAACAGTCATTCCATCTGTAATCCATACAGTCAAAAGACTGAAAGTATTCCAGTGAGGGAATTTTTTTTATTTAAAAAAGGCCAAGTTAGTTTATCTGGCGTTCAATATACTAGATACAGTTAGGCCTGCGTTTCATACATCTGGAATTAGCAAACTAATGTGCTGGGGTTGGGAAAACATATATGTACCCATACTAGAATCTGTCAAAGAAAGCGGTACTCACATATAACAGTCATTCCATCTGTAATCCATACAGTCAAAAGACTGAAAGTATTCCAGTGAGGGAATTTTTTTATTTAAAAAGGCCAAGTTAGTTTATCTGGCGTTCAATATACTAGATACAGTTAGGCCTGCGTTTCATACATCTGGAATTAGCAAACTAATGTGCTGGGGTTGGGAAAACATATATGTACCCATACTAGAATCTGTCAAAGAAAGCGGTACTCACATATAACAGTCATTCCATCTGTAATCCATACAGTCAAAAGACTGAAAGTATTCCAGTGAGGGAATTTTTTTATTTAAAAAGGCCAAGTTAGTTTATCTGGCGTTCAATATACTAGATACAGTTAGGCCTGCGTTTCATACATCTGGAATTAGCAAACTAATGTGCTGGGGTTGGGAAAACATATATGTACCCATACTAGAATCTGTCAAAGAAAGCGGTACTCACATATAACAGTCATTCCATCTGTAATCCATACAGTCAAAAGACTGAAAGTATTCCAGTGAGGGAATTTTTTTATTTAAAAAGGCCAAGTTAGTTTATCTGGCGCTCAATATACTAGATACAGTTAGGCTCATGCGTTTCATACATCTGGAATTAGCAAACTAATGTGCTGGGGTTGGGAAAACATATATGTACCCATACTAGAATCTGTCAAAGAAAGCGGTACTCACATATAACAGTCATTCCATCTGTAATCCATACAGTCAAAAGACTGAAAGTATTCCAGTGAGGGAATTTTTTTATTTAAAAAGGCCAAGTTAGTTTATCTGGCGCTCAATATACTAGATACAGTTAGGCCTGCGTTTCATACATCTGGAATTAGCAAACTAATGTGCTGGGGTTGGGAAAACATATATGTACCCATACTAGAATCTGTCAAAGAAAGCGGTACTCACATATAACAGTCATTCCATCTGTAATCCATACAGTCAAAAGACTGAAAGTATTCCAGTGAGGGAATTTTTTTATTTAAAAAGGCCAAGTTAGTTTATCTGACGCTCAATATACTAGATACAGTTAGGCCTGCGTTTCATACATCTGGAATTAGCAAACTAATGTGCTGGGGTTGGGAAAACATATATGTACCCATACTAGAATCTGTCAAAGAAAGCGGTACTCACATATAACAGTCATTCCATCTGTAATCCATACAGTCAAAAGACTGAAAGTATTCCAGTGAGGGAATTTTTTTATTTAAAAAGGCCAAGTTAGTTTATCTGGCGCTCAATATACTAGATACAGTTAGGCCTGCGTTTCATACATCTGGAATTAGCAAACTAATGTGCTGGGGTTGGGAAAACATATATGTACCCATACTAGAATCTGTCAAAGAAAGCGGTACTCACATATAACAGTCATTCCATCTGTAATCCATACAGTCAAAAGACTGAAAGTATTCCAGTGAGGGAATTTTTTTATTTAAAAAGGCCAAGTTAGTTTATCTGGCGCTCAATATACTAGATACAGTTAGGCTCATGCTTTCATACATCTGGAATTAGCAAACTAATGTGCTGGGGTTGGGAAAACATATATGTACCCATACTAGAATCTGTCAAAGAAAGCGGTACTCACATATAACAGTCATTCCATCTGTAATCCATACAGTCAAAAGACTGAAAGTATTCCAGTGAGGGAATTTTTTTATTTAAAAAGGCCAAGTTAGTTTATCTGGCGCTCAATATACTAGATACAGTTAGGCCATGCGTTTCATACATCTGGAATTAGCAAACTAATGTGCTGGGGTTGGGAAAACATATATGTACCCATACTAGAATCTGTCAAAGAAAGCGGTACTCACATATAACAGTCATTCCATCTGTAATCCATACAGTCAAAAGACTGAAAGTATTCCAGTGAGGGAATTTTTTTATTTAAAAAGGCCAAGTTAGTTTATCTGGCGTTCAATATACTAGATACAGTTAGGCCTGCGTTTCATACATCTGGAATTAGCAAACTAATGTGCTGGGGTTGGGAAAACATATATGTACCCATACTAGAATCTGTCAAAGAAAGCGGTACTCACATATAACAGTCATTCCATCTGTAATCCATACAGTCAAAAGACTGAAAGTATTCCAGTGAGGGAATTTTTTTTATTTAAAAAAGGCCAAGTTAGTTTATCTGGCGCTCAATATACTAGATACAGTTAGGCTCATGCGTTTCATACATCTGGAATTAGCAAACTAATGTGCTGGGGTTGGGAAAACATATATGTACCCATACTAGAATCTGTCAAAGAAAGCGGTACTCACATATAACAGTCATTCCATCTGTAATCCATACAGTCAAAAGACTGAAAGTATTCCAGTGAGGGAATTTTTTTATTTAAAAAGGCCAAGTTAGTTTATCTGGCGCTCAATATACTAGATACAGTTAGGCCTGCGTTTCATACATCTGGAATTAGCAAACTAATGTGCTGGGGTTGGGAAAACATATATGTACCCATACTAGAATCTGTCAAAGAAAGCGGTACTCACATATAACAGTCATTCCATCTGTAATCCATACAGTCAAAAGACTGAAAGTATTCCAGTGAGGGAATTTTTTTATTTAAAAAAGGCCAAGTTAGTTTATCTGGCGCTCAATATACTAGATACAGTTAGGCTCATGCTTTCATACATCTGGAATTAGCAAACTAATGTGCTGGGGTTGGGAAAACATATATGTACCCATACTAGAATCTGTCAAAGAAAGCGGTACTCACATATAACAGTCATTCCATCTGTAATCCATACAGTCAAAAGACTGAAAGTATTCCAGTGAGGGAATTTTTTTATTTAAAAAGGCCAAGTTAGTTTATCTGGCGTTCAATATACTAGATACAGTTAGGCCTGCGTTTCATACATCTGGAATTAGCAAACTAATGTGCTGGGGTTGGGAAAACATATATGTACCCATACTAGAATCTGTCAAAGAAAGCGGTACTCACATATAACAGTCATTCCATCTGTAATCCATACAGTCAAAAGACTGAAAGTATTCCAGTGAGGGAATTTTTTTTATTTAAAAAGGCCAAGTTAGTTTATCTGGCGCTCAATATACTAGATACAGTTAGGCTCATGCTTTCATACATCTGGAATTAGCAAACTAATGTGCTGGGGTTGGGAAAACATATATGTACCCATACTAGAATCTGTCAAAGAAAGCGGTACTCACATATAACAGTCATTCCATCTGTAATCCATACAGTCAAAAGACTGAAAGTATTCCAGTGAGGGGATTTTGCTTATAAAAATAATATATTTCATTGTGGTGCGAGTTGAATCGCAACAATGAAGAAAAATACTATTAAGGGACGAGGACGCGGTCGTGGTGGTGTCCGTGGAGCCTCTGTTGCTGGTAGAGGACGTGGCCGCTCGGCCCCAGGCGCACACAGTAGGGAACGAACTCCTCAACTAGCCGGCAGAATGTACCGCAATATCTCGTGGGGCCCAATGCCGCTCTTAGGATGGTAAGGCCTGAGCAGGTACAGGCATTAATCGATTGGGTGGCCGACAGTGCTTCCAGCACGTTCACCACATGGTCTTCCACCCAGTCTTCTGCGGAAAGCGCACAGGTGGCACCTGAAAACCAAGCCCATCAGTCTGTCACATCACCCCCAAGCATATCAGGGAAACGGTCTGAGCCACAAGTTATGCAGCAGTCTCTTCTTCTGTTTGAAGACTCTGCTTCCAGGGTTTCCCAGGGGCGTCCACCTAGCCCTTCCCCAGTGGAGGAAGACATACCATGCACTGACGCACAACCACTTATGTCTCCAGATGAAGAGGACATGGGAATACCACCACAGCAGAGTCACCGACTCTCTGATGATGACGAAACACAGGTGCCCACTGCCGCGTCTTTTGCAGTGTGCAGACTGAACAGGAGGAGGTCAGGAGGGAGACTGGGTGGAAGACGATGCAGAGGACGATGAGGTCTTAGACCCCACATGGACTGGAAGGTCGTGGCGATGACTTTCACAGTTCAGAGGAAGAGGTAGTGGTGAGACCGAGACAACAGCGAAGCCAAAGAGGGAGCAGGGGGCCAAAGCAGACGAGCCGCCGCCCCAGAGTTCGCCTGCTACTGGACATCGCCAACAGGGACCCAGCCCCACAAAGGCAGCTTCAAAGAGTTCCCTGGCATGGCACTTCTTTAAACAATGTCCTACCGACAAGACCCGAGTGACTTGCACGCTCTGCCATCAGAGCCTGAGGCGAGGCATTAACGTTCTGAACCTCAGCACAACCTGCATGACCAGGCATCTACATGCAAAGCATGAACTGCAGTGGGGTACACACCTTAAAAACCAGGCACTCGCTGAGGCTCCCCTGCTCCCTCTACCGCTGCTGCCTCGGCTTCCGCCTCGAGAGGAATGTTGCCACCTGCCGAGCAGCAAACAGAGGATGTGCCACCGACACCACCACCACCGCCACCGTCAACTAGCGTCTCCACTATATCACACAGCAGCGTTCAGCTCTCAATATCTCAAACCTTAGAGAGGAAGCGCAAATTCCCCCGAGTCACCCTCGAGCCCTTGGCCTGAACGCCAGCATTTCTAAACTGCTGGCCTTTGAAATGCTGTCATTCCGGCTGGTGGACACAGACAGCTTCAAACAGCTGATGGCCATGGCTGTCCCGCAGTATGTGGTTCCCAGCCGCCACTACTTCTCCAAGACAGCCGTGCCTTCCCTGCACATGCAAGTGTCCGATAAAATCAAGTGTGCACTGCGCAACGCCATTTGTGGCAAGGTCCACCTAACCACAGATACGTGGACCAGTAAGCACGGCCAGGGACGCTATATCTCACTAACTGCACACTGGATGAATGTAGTGGCGGCTGGGCCCCCGGCGGACAGTTCCTTGGCGCACGTCCTTCCGCCCCTAGGATCGCAGGGCATCATTCTCTGCCTCCTGTAGCCTCCTCCTCCTACTCGGCTTCCTCCTCCACTGCTTCCACCAGCTCATCCGGTCAGCCACACACCTTCACCACCAACTTCAGCACAGCCCGGGTAAACGTCAGCAGGCCATTCTGAAACTCATATGTTTGGGGGACAGGCCCCACAGCGCAAAGGAGTTGTGGCGGGGTATTGAACAACAGACCGACGAGTGGTTTCTGCCGGTGGGCCTCAAGCCAGGCCTGGTGGTATGCGATAATGGGCGAAATCTCGTGGCAGCTCTGGGACTAGCCGGTTTGACGCACATCCCTTGCCTGGCGCATGTGCTGAACTTGGTGGTGCAGAGGTTCATTCACCACTACCCCAACATGTCAGAGCTGCTGCATAAAGTGCGGGCCGTCTGTGCGCGCTCCGCCGCTCACATCCTGCCGCTGCTCGCCTGTCTGCGCTACAGCGGAACTTCGGCCTTCCCGCTCACCGCCTCATATGCGACGTGCCCACCCGGTGGAACTCCACCTTGCACATGCTGGAGAGACTGTGCGAGCAGCAGCAGGCCATAGTGGAGTTTCAGCTGCAGCACGCCGCGCCAGTCGTACTGCCGAACAGCACCACTTCACCACCAATGATTGGGCCTCCATGCGAGACCTGTGTGCCCTGCTGCGCTGTTTCGAGTACTCCACCAACATGGCCAGTGGCGATGACACTGTTATCAGCGTTACAATACCACTTCTATGTCTCCTTGAGAAAACACTTAGGCAATGATGTTAGAGGAGGTGGCCCAGGTGGAGGAGGAGGAGGAGGATGAGGGCTCGTTTCTAACACTTTCGGGCCAGTCTGTTCGAAGTGGCTCAGAGGGAGGTTTGTTTAAGCAGCAGAGGACAGGTTCACAAGTCGCCAGCCAAGGCACTGTACTGGAGGACGAGGAGGATGAGGAGGAGGAGGTGGAGGGGGACGAGGATGACGCAAGTTCACAGCGGGGTGGCAGCCCAGGCCCATCACTGGTGCGTGGCTGGGGGATACGGTGGACGATGACGATACGCCTCCCACAGAGGACAGCTTGTCCTTACCCATGGGTAGCCTGGCCCACATGAGCGAATATATGCTCCAATGCCTGCGCAACGATCAGCAGAGTTGCCCACGTTTTAACGTGTGCAGACTACTGGGTGGCCACCCTGCTGGATCCCCGGTATAAAGACAATGTGCCCACTTTAATTCCTGAACTGGAGCGCGACCGTAAGATGCGCGAGTACAAGCGCACGCTGATAGAGGCGCTCTTGAGAGCATTCCCACATGTCACAGGGGAACAGGTGGAAGGTGAAGGCAGAGGAGTGGCAAGAGGTCGCCAACGCAGCTGTGTCACGGCCAGCTCATCTGAGGGCAGGGTTAGCATGGCAGAAATGTGGAAAAGTTTTGTCTCCACGCCACAGCTATCTGCACCGACACCTGATACGGAACGTGTTAGCAGGAGGCAGCATTTCACTAACATGGTTGAACAGTATGTCTGCACACTCCTCCACATCCTGACGGATGGTTCGGCCCCATTCAACTACTGGGTTTCGAAATTGTCCACGTGGCCAGAGTTAGCATGTTATGCCTTGAGGTGCTTTCCTGCCCGGCGGCCAGCGTTTTATCTGAACGCGTATTCAGCACGGCAGGGGGCGTCATTACTGACAAGCGCAGCCGCCTGTCCACAGCCAACGTGGACAAGCTGACCTTCATAAAGATGAACCAGGCATGGATCCCACAGGACCTGTCCCTCCCTTGTGCAGAGTAGTCCTTATTAACTGCCTAAAACATGTCTTGTTGTGCTACGGGCCACTTCTTTATTTGATACAAATTTTATGAAACCCACAGTTGAATGAAACTCTTCTCTGTCTGGGCGCCGGGCCTAACCAGATGAAAGTGGCCGGTTAAACTAACGGGTGACATGAAGCCATAACCTCTGCCATGCTACCTCTGTCTTCTGTCTGGGTGCTGAGGCCTAAGTCAAATAAAGCGGTCTTCTGCTGTGCTGGGGGATATGAAGCTAATCTCTGACCTCTCTCCTCTGTCTGGGTCCAAAGGCCTAAATCACTGAAAGAGGCCTTCTCCTGTGGTGTGTGATATGATGCCAGAATATGTGCTGTGGGGCCTCTCTCCTCTTCCTGGGTGCAGGGGTCAAATAAACTAAATTGTGGCCTACTCCTGTGGTGGTTGATATGATGCCTGATTCTCTGATGTGGAACCTCTCTCCTCTGTTTGGGTGAAGGGGTCAAAGTAACTAAATGGTGGCTTCTCCTGTGGTGGCTGATATGATGCCAGAATATGTGCTGTGGTGCCTCTCTCCTCTTCCTGGGTGCAGGGGTCAAAGTAACTCAATGGTGGCTTCTCCTGTGGTGGCTGATATGATGCCAGAATATGTGCTGTGGTGCCTCTCTCCTCTTCCTGGGTGCTGGGGTCAAAGTAACTCAATGGTGGCTTCTCCTGTGGTGGCTGATATGATGCCAGAATATGTGCTGTGGTGCCTCTCTCCTCTTCCTGGGTGCGGGGGTCAAAGTAACTCAATGGTGGCTTCTCCTGTGGTGGCTGATATGATGCCAGAATATGTGCTGTGGGGCCTCTCTCCTCTTCCTGGGTGCAGGGGTCAAAGTAACTCAATGGTGGCTTCTCCTGTGGTGGCTGATATGATGCCAGAATATGTGCTGTGGGGCCTCTCTCCTCTTCCTGGGTGCGGGGTCAAAGTAACTCAATGGTGGCTTCTCCTGTGGTGGCTGATATGATGCCAGAATATGTGCTGTGGTGCCTCTCTCCTCTTCCTGGGTGTAGGGGTCAAAGTAACTCAATGGTGGCTTCTCCTGTGGTGGCTGATATGATGCCAGAATATGTGCTGTGGGGCCTCTCTCCTCTTCCTGGGTGCAGGGGTCAAAGTAACTCTATGGTGGCTTCTCCTGTGGTGGTTAGTATGATGCCAGAATATGTGCTGTGGGGCCTCTCTCCTCTTCCTGGGTGCAGAGGTCAAAGTAACTCAATGGTGGCTTCTCCTGTGGTGGCTGATATGATGCCAGAATATGTGCTGTGGTGCCCTCTCTCCTCTTCCTGGGTGCGGGGTCAAAGTAACTCAATGGTGGCTTCTCCTGTGGTGGCTGATATGATGCCAGAATATGTGCTGTGGTGCCTCTCTCCTCTTCCTGGGTGCGGGGTCAAAGTAACTCAATGGTGGCTTCTCCTGTGGTGGCTGATATGATGCCAGAATATGTGCTGTGGTGCCTCTCTCCTCTTCCTGGGTGCGGGGGTCAAAGTAACTCAATGGTGGCTTCTCCTGTGGTGGCTGATATGATGCCAGAATATGTGCTGTGGTGCCTCTCTCCTCTTCCTGGGTGTGGGGGTCAAAGTAACTCAATGGTGGCTTCTCCTGTGGTGGCTGATATGATGCCAGAATATGTGCTGTGGGGCCTCTCTCCTCTTCCTGGGTGCAGGGGTCAAAGTAACTCAATGGTGGCTTCTCCTGTGGTGGCTGATATGATGCCAGAATATGTGCTGTGGTGCCTCTCTCCTCTTCCTGGGTGCAGGGGTCAAAGTAACTAAATGGTGGCTTCTCCTGTGGTGGTTGATATGATGCCTGATTCTCTGCTGTGAAACCTCTCTCCTCCATCTGGGTGTAGGGGTCAAAGTCTTTCAAAGTCGCCTTCTCCTGTGCTGATTGATATAAAGCTGATGGTTGTGCCATCTGACATGGTTGCCAGGGTCTGATTCAATGGGGGCCTACTCCTGTGGTGGGTGATCTAAATGCCTGATTCTCTGCTGTGAAACCTCTCCTCCTCCGTCTGGGTGTAGGGGTCAAAGTCTTTCAAAGTCGCCTTCTCCTGTGCTGATTGATATGAAGCTGATGGTTGTGCCATCTGACATGGTTGCCGGGGTCCCATTAAATTGTGGCCTACTCCTGTGGTGGTTGATATGATGCCTGATTCTCTGATGTGGAACCTCTCTCCTCTGTTTGGGTGAAGGGGTCAAAGTAACTAAATGGTGGCTTCTCCTGTGGTGGCTGATATGATGCCAGAATATGTGCTGTGGGGCCTCTCTCCTCTTCCTGGGTGCAGGGGTCAAAGTAACTCAATGGTGGCTTTTCCTGTGGTGGTTAGTATGATGCCAGAATATGTGCTGTGGGGCCTCTCTCCTCTTCCTGGGTGCAGGGGTCAAAGTAACTCAATGGTGGCTTCTCCTGTGGTGGCTGATATGATGCCAGAATATGTGCTGTGGTGCCTCTCTCCTCTTCCTGGGTGCGGGGTCAAAGTAACTCAATGGTGGCTTCTCCTGTGGTGGCTGATATGATGCCAGAATATGTGCTGTGGTGCCTCTCTCCTCTTCCTGGGTGTGGGGGTCAAAGTAACTCAATGGTGGCTTCTCCTGTGGTGGTTAGTATGATGCCAGAATATGTGCTGTGGGGCCTCTCTCCTCTTCCTGGGTGCAGGGGTCAAAGTAACTCAATGGTGGCTTCTCCTGTGGTGGCTGATATGATGCCAGAATATGTGCTGTGGTGCCTCTCTCCTCTTCCTGGGTGCAGGG
The DNA here is from genome assembly GCA_033119425.1 of Bufotes viridis. Lineage (NCBI taxonomy): Eukaryota > Metazoa > Chordata > Amphibia > Anura > Bufonidae > Bufotes > Bufotes viridis. The sequence goes on from CM065592.1 coordinate 276,993,476, forward strand.
GTCAAAGTAACTAAATGGTGGCTTCTCCTGTGGTGGTTGATATGATGCCTGATTCTCTGCTGTGAAACCTCTCTCCTCCATCTGGGTGTAGGGGTCAAAGTCTTTCAAAGTCGCCTTCTCCTGTGCTGATTGATATGAAGCTGATGGTTGTGCCATCTGACATGGTTGCCGGGGTCCCATTAAATTGTGGCCTACTCCTGTGTTGGTTGATATGATGCCTGATTCTCTGATGTGGAACCTCTCTCCTCTGTTTGGGTGAAGGGGTCAAAGTAACTAAATGGTGGCTTCTCCTGTGGTGGCTGATATGATGCCAGAATATGTGCTGTGGGGCCTCTCTCCTCTTCCTGGGTGCAGGGGTCAAAGTAACTCAATGGTGGCTTCTCCTGTGGTGTCTGATATGATGCCAGAATATGTGCTGTGGTGCCTGTCTCCTCTTCCTGGGTGCGCGGGTCAAAGTAACTCAATGGTGGCTTCTCCTGTGGTGGCTGATATGATGCCAGAATATGTGCTGTGGGGCCTCTCTCCTCTTCCTGGGTGCAGGGGTCAAAGTAACTCAATGGTGGCTTCTCCTGTGGTGGTTGATATGATGCCTGATTCTCTGCTGTGAAACCTCTCTCCTCCATCTGGGTGTAGGGGTCAAAGTCTTTCAAAGTCGCCTTCTCCTGTGCTGATTGATATAAAGCTGATGGTTGTGCCATCTGACATGGTTGCCAGGGTCTGATTCAATGGGGGCCTACTCCTGTGGTGGGTGATCTAAATGCCTGATTCTCTGCTGTGAAACCTCTCTCCTCCGTCTGGGTGTAGGGGTCAAAGTCTTTCAAAGTCGCCTTCTCCTGTGCTGATTGATATGAAGCTGATGGTTGTGCCATCTGACATGGTTGCCGGGGTCCTATTAAATTGGGGCCTACTCCTGTGGTGGGTGATCTAAATGCCTGATTCTCTGCTTTGAAACCTCTCTCCTCCGTCCGGGTGTAGGGGTCAAAGTCTGTCAAAGTCGCCTTCTCCTGTGCTGATTGATATAAAGCTTATGCTTGTGCCATCTGACATGGTTGCCGGCGTCTGATTCAATGGTGGCCTACTCCTGTGGTGGGTGATCTAAATGCCTGATTCTCTGCTGTGTAACCTCTCTCCTCCGTCTGGGTTTAGGGGTCAAAGTAACTAAATGGTGGCCTACTCCTGTGGTGGGTGATATGATGCCTGGTTCTCTGCTGTGGGACCTCTCTCCTTTGTCTGGGTGCTGTGGTCAAAATAATAGTAAGTGACCTTCTCCATTGGTGGGTGACTTGAAGCCTGATTCTGTGCTATGGGACCTCACTCCAATTAATATTGTTTAATTTTTATTTATTTTATGTTAACTCATCATTTCCCTATCTACATTTGTTTGCAGGGGATTTAACTACATTTTGCTGCCTTTTGCAGCCCTCTAGCCCTTTCCGGGTGTGTTTTACAGCCTTTTTAGTGCCCAAAAGTTCGGGTCCCCATTGACTTCTATGGGGTTCGGGTTCGGGATGAAGTTCGGGTCGAGTTCGGATCCCGAACCCGAACATTTTTCGAAAGTTCGGCCGAACTCGTCGAACCCGAACATCCAGGTGTTCGCTCAACTCTAGTTAAGAGTGTTTGTAAAATCAGTTTTGAATACCTTGAGGGGTTTAGTTTCTAGAATAGGGTCATTTTTTGGTGGTTTCTATTATTAGCCTCACAAAGTGACTTCAGACCTGAACTCGTCTCTAAAAAGGTGGGTTTGGAAAATATTTGAAAAATTTCAAGATTTGCTTCTAAACTTCTTAACCTTGTAATGTCCCCAAAAAATAAAACAGCATTCCCAAAATGATCGATACATGAAGTAGACATATGGGGAATGTAAATCAATAACTTATTTTGGCGGTATTAACCACCTCAGCCCCCCTAGCTTAAACACCCTTAATGACCAGACCACTTTTTACAATTCTGCACTACACTAGTTTCACGGTTTATTGCTCAGTCATGCAACTTACCACCCAAATGAATTTTACCTCCTTTTCTTCTCACTAATAGAGCTTCCATTTGGTGGTATTTCATTGTTGCTGACATTTTTACTTTTTGTGATATTAATAAAAAATGACTGCAATTTTTGCACAAAAATGACATTTTTCGCTTTCTGTAAATTTTTTAAAAAATACTACATTTCTATATAAATTTTTCTCTAAATTTATTGTTCTACATGTCTTTGATAAAAAAAAATGCAATAAGTGTATATTTATTGGTTTTGGTAAAAGTTATAGCGTTTACAAACTATGGTGCAAAAAAGTGAATTTCCGCATTTTGAAGCAGCTCTTACTTTCTGAGCACCTGTCATGTTTCTTCAGGTGCTAGAATGCCAGGATAGTATAAATACCCCCAAATGACACCATTTTAGAAAGAAGACACCCGAAAGTATTCGCGGAGGGGCATGGTGAGTTCATGTATGATTTAATTTTTTTTCACAAGTTAGCGGAAAATGACACTTTCTGAGGGAAAAAAATAATAATAAAGTTTCAATTTCTGATAACTTCTGGCAAAAAAAAAAATAAATCTCAGACGGACTCACTATGCCCCTCAGTGAATACCTTGGGGTGTCTACCTTCCGAAATGGGGTCATTTGTGGGGTGTGTTTACTGTTCTGGCATTTTGGGCGGGGCTAAATTGTGAGCAAACCTGTAAAACCTAAAGGTACTCGTTGGACTTTACGCCCCCTTACGCACCTAGGCTGCAAAAAAGTGGCACACATTTGGTATTGCCGTACTCAGAAGAATTAGGGCAATGTGTTTTGGGGATTTTTTTTTAATTTTCCCATGCTGGGTGAGAGAAATATCTCTGTAAATTGTCAACTTCGTATAACAAAATTTAAACAGTTGTCATTTACAGAGATATTTCTCTCACCCAGCATAGGTATATGTAAAAATACACCCCAAAACACATTGCCCTACTTCTCCTAAGTACGGCAATACCACATGTGTGACACTGTTTTGCAGCCTGGGTGCGCAAAGGGGCCCAAATTCCAATGAGTACCTTTAGGATTTCACAGGACATTTTTACGCATTTGGATTCCAGTCTTCTTCTCACGCATTGGGGGCCCCTAAAATGCCAGGGCAGTATAAATACCCCACAAGTGACCAAATTTTTGAAAGAAGACACCCCAAGGTATTCCGTGAGGGGTATGGTGAGTTCATGTAAAATTTTATTTTTTGTCACAAGTTAGTGAAATATGAGACTTTGTAAAAAAATAAACAAAAGAAAATATCAATTTCCGCTTGTGCCAAAAAAAATAAATTTCTGTGAACTCGCCATGCCCCTCACGGAATACCTTGGAGTGTCTTCTTATAAAAATGGGGTCACATGTGGGGTATTTATACTGCCCTGGCATTTTAGGGGCCCTAAAGCGTGAGAAGAAGTCTGGAATCCAAATGCGTAAAAATGCCCTCCTAAAAGGTACTCGTTGGACTTTCGGCCCCTTTGGGCATCTTGGCTGCAAAAAAGTGTCACACACGTGGTATCGCCGTACTCAGGAGAAGTAGGGCAATGTTTGTTTTTTTTGGGATGTATTTTTACATTTACCCATGCTATGTGTGAGAAATATCTCTGTAAATGACAACTTTTTAAAAAAATTTATACAAAGTTGTCAATTTACAGATATTTCTCTCACCCAGCATGGGTATATGTAAAAATACACCCCAAAACACATTGCCCTACTTCTCCTGAGTACGGCGATACTACATGAGTGACACTTTTTTGCAGCCTAAGTGAGCAAAGGATCCCAAATTCCAATGAGTACCTTTTAGGAGGGCATTTTTACGCATTTGGATTCCCGACTTCTTCTCGCGCTTTAGGACCCCTAAAATGCCTGGGCAGTATAAATACCCCACATGTGACCCCATTTTTGAAACAAGACACCCCTAGGTATTCCGTGAGGGGCATGGCGAGTTCATTGAATATTTTTTTTTGGCACAAGTTAATGGAAATTAACGTTTTTTTTTTGTTTTTTTTTCTTACAAAGTCTCATATTTCACTAACTTGTGACAAAAAAAAATTTTTTACATGAACTCACCATACCCCTCACGGAATACCTTGGGATGTCTTCTTTCTAAAATAGGGTCACATGTGGGGAATTTATACTGCCCTGGCATTTTAGGGGTCCTAAAGCGCGAGAAGTAGTTTGGAATCGAAATGCGTAAAAATTCCCTTTTTCTCACGCTTTAGGGCCCCTAAAATGCCAGGGCAGTATAAATACCCCACATGTGACCCCATTTTGGAAAGAAGACACCCCAAGTTATTCCGTGAGTGGCATGGCGAGTTCATAGAAGATTTTTTTTTTTTTTGGCACAAGTTAGTGGAAATTGACTTTTTTTTTTTTTCTTACAAAGTCTCATATTCCACTAACTTGTGACAAAAAATTAAATTTTACATGAACTCACCATACCCCTCACGGAATACCTTGGGATGTCTTCTTTCTAAAATGGGGTCACATGTGAGGTGTTTGTACTGCCCCTTTAACAGTGACTTTTACAGTGGGCACCCCTTTAACAGTGACCGCCCCTTTAACGGTGACCACCCATTTGATAGTGAGTTTCACGGTGACTGGTCCTTTAACAGTTACTTTCATGGTGGCCGTTCTTTTAACAGTGACTGCCCCTTTAACAGTGACTTTTACAGTGGGCACCCCTTTAACAGTGACCGCCCCTTTAATGGTGACCACCCATTTAACAGTGACTTTCATATAGACCGCTCCTTTAACGGTGACCACCCCTTTAACAGTGACTTTCACAGTGGCCACCCCTCTAACAGTTTCTTTCACGGTGACCACCCCTATAAAGGTGACTTTCATGGTGGCCGTCCCTTTAACAGTGTCTTTCACAGTTGCTGCCTCTTTAACTGTGACCGCCCCTTAAACGGTGACTGCCCATTCAACAGTAACTTTCATATTGGCTGCCACTTTAACGGTGACTGCCCATTTAACTGTGACTTTCATAGTGGCTGCCTTTTAACAGTGACTTTCACAGTGGCTGCCCCTTTAATGGTGACCGCCCCTTTAAAAGTGACTTTCACAGTGGCCGCCCCTTTAACAGTGACTTTCATGGTGGCTGTTCCTTTAACAGTGACTCTAATTTTATACCATCTATTTTAGTCTTACTTTGAGACGTATTTTAGTGCAAAAATCTTGGCACACAATAGTGTATCTTAAGGTATGCCCATTTCTTGCTGATGCTCACAGAACGTTTCTAAAATCCTTAATAAATATGGTGTGAGGCATGTGAATTGTGGTGCATTTGCAATAGTAAATTTGCTCAAATAATCCCAAGTCAAATCTTCTAGGTTGGCTCTACATGTTGCAACTCTTTAAAGCTGCAATTTATGAAGTGATATTTTTTTTTGAAAATGAAATAAACCTAATTTTAATAGTGATTTTTCACATATCAACTGTACATATGCAGCAACTTGGGCTGCAGGGAGGCACGTGAGTGTGGGTGACCAAATGGGTGTAGTAGTTCTGAAGTTTCCTAGGACAGTGTGCAGTGATGGAAAGGGCACACTTGTTATTCCCTTTGGGACAAGCTCCGATTCTAAGGCCCTTCTGCCTGATGATGGTTGAGGCGCTCTTGGTGTTGATAGTTTTACATTGCATGGCAGGGTTCCAGTTGATGTCACACCAGCACTTTTCAATGCAATAGTAGCGCAGGAAGCAATGATGAGACAGATGTGTAGCAAAACAGTTTCTTTTACTGAAGAATTCAAATGCAAACAGATCAAGACAGTTCCTATCTTGCCATGGTCATTACTTAGCTAATACACAAAGCATACTTTATAAACTGCACACATACATAATAACAGACCAAACAGGTGTTTCTTTAAGATGGTCTTTCTCAATCTATACTCCACTAGCTAATTTTGAAATAAGCATCCCATCATGAGGTTAAATACTTTACTTTAGGCGATGAAACCAAAGGGTGGTTCTAGTTCACAGCAAGCAAACTCTTCCGTTCCATTCTTTGAACAGTTTGCAGTACTCGCATTACATTTCCACTACATTTCGTCACTAGTGTTGAGCGAGCATGCTCGGCCAAACACCAGTTCAGCTCAAGCATCGCTATGCTTGGCCAAATACTGCGTGTGCTTGAGCGCGATGCTTGAGTCAGTGTATTTAAATCGAATTTAGCCTCGATTTCTGAAAAGTTTCTTGTGGAATTTGAACTCGCAACCTTCTACATTACAGCCAAGAACCTTAAGCACTACAATATATAGAGCTGGCCAGTTACTTTAAAAAAAAGAATATGAGACTTCTGATGTATAGGAATACTTACTAGTAGTAAGTATTCCCATATAGCAGAAGTCTCATATTTTATTTTAAAAAAAATGTGTAACTGGCCATGCAGCTCTATAGTGTAGTGGTTAAGGTTCTTGGCTGTAATGTAGAAGGTCGTAAGTTCAAGTCTCGCCAGAAACATTTCAGAAATAGAGGCTAAATTCAATATATATATATATATATATATATATATATATATATATATATATAATCATACTTCTGAAATATGAATGCATAATATGTGGGAACTACTACTGATGTTTTAGCCATAATATATTTACATGTATTATAATATATTATATATTCTAAATATATAATAATAAATCTAAATGTATATTGGCTAAAAACTTATTTATATGTTTAAATTAAATGTAGCCTCTATTTCTGAAAAGTTTCTGATAAGATTTGAACTCACAACCTTCTACATTACAGCCACAAATCTTAACCACTACACTATAGAGCTGCATGGCTAGTTACTAAAAAAAAATTAAATATGAGACTTCTGCTGTATAAAAATACTTACTACTAGTAAGTATTCCTATACAGCAGGAGTCTCATATTATTATTTTTTTTGTAACTGGCCATGCAGCTCTATAGTGTAGTGGTGAAGGTTCTTGGCTGTAATGTAGAAGGTTGTGAGCTCAAATCCAGCCAGAAACTTTTCAGAAGTAGAGGCTAAATTAGATTTAAATACATTGGGTTTCCCCAAGCACTGACTCCATATATGGACATAGCTATACATGAAGTCAGAGCAGGGACTCCTAAGCAAAACTAGAGTTCTGACACCCTCCCCTCTTAAGAGCATGGGGTGCCTGGTTTAACGCTCGGGTTCTTTCATCGCAAAGTGATCTACCAGAGCACACGAGCACTCTGGTGCTCGCTCAACACTATTGCTCACTACTTTGACTAGAATGTTCTACAGTATCTCCCCTATTTATATAGTGGTTGACACCAGCCCCATCTACTGGTGGGTATGAATATGGGCAGTTGCTAGGTGTATACAAATACAGTAATGGTACACATTACACAGAAATGTATCAGTGCCTTTTCTTTTGCAGTTTGCAGTATATTGCGACAATGGAGCAGGATGCCGCACATACTGTTTTTTAGAACAATTGTCCATGACCCGAGTTTCAGGATAAATTTGATTCACCGTGAAGCCCTTTTTTCTTGTGCTTTATTGTAACAAATCGATTTAAATTGAAATAGTGTAAAAAAAAAATAATAACCTGATCCATTTGTTTGTGATGGGCTGTCCGCAGCCATCTTGCTTGAAGACTTCGGTCAAAATCCTGTGTGCTGTGATGTATTACGTAACCATGTCAGCCAGGATGATGTTGTCATCTCGGGCCACGCAAGACCTTTAAACAAGATGGCGGCGACCGGCCCATCTTTAGCAAATGGATCAGGTAAGTATTATTTATTTATTTTTAATTGTACACTCTGTTGCTAATATCAGATGCCGCGATCATGAATGAACGTGGCATCTAAGGGGTACAATTATGAAGACGGCACAATCGCTGCTCCCTGTCATTGCACCCAGTACTTACAAAGAAATGTGTTTTGTGACTAACTAATTTGGCACAAAGCTGATTTTTTTGTAAAATTCGGCAAAGCAGCCAAATTAAATTTTTTTATACTTTGGTCATCTCTCTCTAATTATCATGTTTGCATGTGATGCTTGTCTACCAAGCATACACAATCATTTTAAATCACAAATCATAAAAACAACATGTACACATTGAAATGATTATCAGATATAATTAAAAAAAATGTATCATATGAAAATTCTATATTGGTAAGGCCACACTTTGGAGAACTATGTGCTCTAAATGTTAGTTTAGTACCCTCTCAAGAAAAAATAAAATAAAATACTTAATGATTGCTTATGACACAGTATAACAAGCTGCAATCATTAGTTGTTGTTTTTTTTTGTTATCCCTAAGAGGATGCTGAATTAATTTATAGAGTGTATAGTACATTTAATTGCAGCAGTGAGAAAAGCAGTGTATCATATGAAAAACAGTTTCAATAAAGATGAACGGTGAAGCCATGAAGATACACATTATTATGGTAAATAATGCATGACTTTCAGTGAAACTGATTTTCTTCATGCATGTATTCTTCAATATAAACAGATTTATTTATTTCCCTATACATAAAGCTTTTCCAGCTTATTTCTTTTATATTGCCGTTATTAAATACTTAACATTGTGTATTTTCATTAAACACTTACAATGATTCATTAAACACTTGCAATAACTATTTACAATAATTATCTCTTTATTTAAAACCATTTAAATAATTGGAAATATACAGAATAATAACCTGTTCTCAGACAATGAGCCTGAATGAGATAAGGTAAAACACCATTACTGTTCTATAGCGAAACGACTAATTGATTGTCCATATTTGATGATGCTCTTGGGTAAATTAAAATAACACTTTACAAAAATACAAGGAAAAATAAAAATTGGCTGTGTAAACTAGCCTGGATTGAGTTGCAATTGATTGGGTTAATCATATTTTGCAAAGTAAACTCCACTTGTAGGTCACAAGTTCACAATGAAGAAATCCCTGGATACTTACCCAACTGAAATTAAATTACATTCTTAATTGTTTTGCAAATGCATTGGTCTAACTAATTAAATAGAAATTACTTTCAGAGTTGATAGTGTAAAGAATTATGAAGCCTTTAGACCTGACTCCAAATTAGAAAGGAAGTCAACTATTTTCCTTGATATAGTAGCAAAAACCACCTAACCATTTGCTAATAATAAGACGTCTAACATATGAAGTTGTCTATATGAATAGAAAATAAAACTAAATTACAGTATATGCATCACTATCTTTGTCATGCACTAAACAAATTACAATAACAATTTATATTTGCCTTTAAACTTAAAAATTATTTTTATTGCTACAGTACCTTTAACAATAACATTAATTTATATTTTCCTACTGTTGGATAGGTTAATTATAAAGAAAATGATAAAAAAAATTATTAAAAGTTTATTTCATGTAAATTCTCAAACTACTGTTATTTCTACTAGTAACTACTAGTATTTATTTTAAAAAATTCCATTAATCCCAGGGTGTTGAACATATATATGAGTACATTAAGTACAAAAAGCTATGATTAACTTTGTAATCCACTAATAGAGAGTAGGGTTAGGACCCTGTCCATGGGGACTCACAATCTACAAGGAAAGGGCAAAGGAGACAGTAGCTATGAGTGGAAGCTATTTATATAGCTCTATAATGGTAGCAGGGTTATTATAAGTTGTATGCTTTCCTGAAGATTTGGGTTTTCAGGCTGCTTTCAAGTCTGGATCCTGGGGAAAGGTTTGATGTTCTGGAGTAGTGATATGGAGGAAGCACATGAGAAATCCTCTAGAACAGTGGGGGGAGATTTATCAAACTGGTGAAATGTAGAACTGGCTTAGTTGCCTATAGCAGCCAATCATGTTCCCACCTTTCATTTTCCAAATGAGCTATGAAAAATGAACCAGTTTGATATATCAACCCCAGTGTTTTCAAATTCCAGTCCCCACGACCCCCCAGCATGTCATGTTTTCAGGATTTCATTAGTATTGAGCAGGTGATATAGTTATTGTCAATGTATCAGGATACCTGAACCCCCCTCTCCTCGTCAAGGCAGGCTGAGATAAGAGTCCATAAAAAGGATGCCCTGGAGTTAGAAAAAAGTACAGAGGAGAGCAACTAAACTCATAAGGGGGCTGGGAGATCTTAATTATAAACAAATATTAAAATAACTGAATTTGAAAAAACAAAACGTCTATGGGGGACATAATTATCCTGTACAAATATATAAACAGACCATGCAAAAAAATATCAAGGGAAGTTATTCTGTGTTAAATCACCTCAAAAAACAAGAGGCCACTCCTTACGCTTGGAGAAAAAAAGATTCAGTCACAAGAGGCGACAAGCATTCTTTACAGTAAGATATGTGAATCTCTGGAATAGCCTGCCGCAGGAGCTGGTCACAGCAAATACAGTAGATGGCTTCAAAAAAGATTTAGATTACTTTTTAGTTCAAAATAACATTGAGGCTTATGACAATGTATAGAAATCTTGTTCTACACACCCTTTGTCTTTGGTCCAATACCTTTTTAAAAGGAATAATGACATTGATCCAAGGATCGATCTGTGGATCATTATAGCAGGATTAGAGGTTGGACTTGATAAACTTTTGTCTTTTTCCAACCTTAACAACTATATAAATATGCAACTATATCTCCTAATTTAAAGGGGTTTGTCCGAGGCATGAAAAAAATTCATAGCACTGTAAATCTGATGGTCAGCAATATATAACTAAGCATAGCAGGTTTTAGGCAAAAAACAAAATACTATTTCCTTATTTCCCTAGTTCTCTTCTAGCCCTTTGTTTATATGCAATAACAACAATCTCAGAGATTTTCCTCATGAATATTTGTGGGCATAAAAAAAGACTGCCCCTCCACCTGCTCTGCAAAGGTAGAGAAAAAAGGGCTGCCCTGAGTGAAATGTCGGACTGTTGGGATACTCAGCAGCATGTTGTAAATGTAGGACTACAAGTCCAAGCTGTACAATGACACTGCTGATACACACATGATCTTCCCCCTAGCTATTCTTGTGCAATGCTTTGCAGAACTCCTCCAGTCTGTCAACTCTGTGTCTGCAGGATGAGAAGGGAATATCCTGTGTATCTTCATTGCCTGCAGCTGCTGAGGGGTTAAACTTTCCTGAAGAATCCAAGGAGAGGGCAAACAGCAGCAGGTGGCAGTTCAGGGGGCATAGCCAGCACAGTGACATCTCATGCACAGACACAGACCTGCTCTCCAGGCTTGTGCACGAAACATCATCAGAACAGGGAGAGAAGCTGACATCAAATGTCCTGTGATCCTCAGTAAGATCTGAGAAGGGAGCCACTGAAGATGAAGTAAGTGAATTGTAAACCCTTATATATAATTAGTTAGAAACATACAAAGAACAAAATAGTAACTTGGACAACCCCTTTTAAAGGTGATAATTCTGTGATTGCCATCTTTCAAACAAGGTTCATATATCTATCTTCTACAAAGCCAAGATATGAAGGATTAAAGCAGCCCTTCCCCCTTCACCCTACTGCCCCAGATCTTCTCAGGCTCAACTGTTAGGTCCTTTTCCCAAAGCCCAAGGAGTGGTAAACAAAACAATTAGGATTAAAGAGGTTTTCCAGTACTTTTATATTGATGCCCAATCCTCAAGATAGGCCATCATTATCTGATTTGCAAGGGTCCAATCCCCATCACCAATCCTTATCATCAATCCCCATCACCCCCATCAGATGTTCTTCAATAGTTTCAGTAGTTCTGTCACTGGAAGTCAGTGCAGGAACTACACAGCTACATTATTTTCTGTAGTGAATAGAGCTAGTTACTGCAGCACTGAGCCAACTAAAGTGAATGGGAGAAGTGCTGCAGTAGCTAATTCCATCCGCTAGACAATGGACAGAGTTATGCAGTTTCAGAGCTGACATCCAGTGCTAGAGCTACTGCAGTTACTGCAAAACAACTGATCACTGGAGGGTACCAGGTCTCGAGCCCCATATACCAGATATTGATAGCTTATCGTGAGTAATGACGATCACTGTACAATATGAAATTATGACAAAATTTAGGCTTATTCATTATTAATTAAGATGAGTGAATCAAAGCTGACGAAATGGAATTCGTTTAGAATTTCAGGAAAAATTTGATTTGCAAAGAAAGCGAATTTCCTCTGGCTTCGTGGTAACAAATCATAATTTTTCCTAACATGGCGGCTACAATGGTGACTAAAACGGCGGCTACACGTGTGAGGACATGGGGCAAGGAACTCTGGGAAGGCGTGATGACCCATAATGCCATGCATGGAGCCAATCAGCAGCCAGACAGCCCGGTGATGTCACAGCCCTATAAATATGGCGTCCATCTTAGATTCTGCAATTCACAATCGTACTTTGTTCAGGGACAGATGTGTATGCAGGCGCTAGGGAGAGTAAAGGAAAAACGAATTGTTAAAAAAAAAGGAAAGAAGCGATTTACTAGTGCAGGGAAAGAATAGTGAGAGGAATCATTTCACAGGCAGGGAGAGACGTGTGCAGATGCTAGGGACAGTCATAGGGAAATCCTCATTGTGAAAAAAAGCGATTTACAAGTGAAGGTAAAGAATAGTGAGAGGAATCATTTCACAGGCAGGTAGAAATGTGTGTAGATGCTAGGGAGAGTCATAGGAAAATCCTCATTGTGAAAAAAAGCGATTTACAAGTGCAGAAAAACCCTACTTGGGGATCCAGATAGTCTTATAATACAGCTCTGTCATTCCAGCAATTAGTTATTGGGGTGCAAGTGCTATGTTGAAAAGCCTTTAGTGGCTTTTATCTGTGGAAAAAGATAAATATATACGCAGATCACTTTTGTTGTTATCTACACTAAAATCATTTGCAGTCATTTCTGGTGAAAGAGTATAGGGCGGTATGTCAGTAATACACGAAAAATATATACTCACTGCATGTTTGCAGTCATTTCTGGTGACAGAGTTTAGGGCGATATTTGAGTAATACATGAAAAATATAAACGCACTGCACGTTTGCAGTCATTTCTGGTGAAAGCATATTGGGTTGTATTTCAGTACTACAAGAAAAATATATACGCACTTCACTCTTTAATTGTTTTCTGGTTAAAGCGTATAGTGGCCTTTTTCCATCCAACAAGAAATATATATTCTCAGGTCACTTCTGCAGATATTTCTAGTAAAAGAGTATAGAAGTGTATTACAGTAAAAAAAGAAAAATATATATACGCACTGCACTGTTGCAGTGATTTCTGTTGAAAGCGTATAGGGGCATATTTCATTCAAAAAAGACAAATATATACGCACTGCATTGTTGCAGTAATTTCTGGTGAAAGCATATTGGGTCCTATTTCAGTACTACAAGAAAAATATATACACACTTCACTCTAATTATTTTCTGGTTAAAGCATATAGTGACCTTTTTCCATCCAACAAGAAATATACAGTGGGATGCGAAAGTTTGGGCAACCTTGTTAATCGTCATGATTTTCCTGTATAAATGGTTGGTTGTTACGATAAAAAATGTCAGTTAAATATATCATATTGGAGACACACACAGTGTTTTTTGAAAAGTGAAATGAAGTTTATTGGATGTACAGAAAGTGTGCTATAATTGTTTAAACAAAATTAGGCAGGTGCATAAATTTGGGCACCACAAAAAAGAAATGAAATCAATATTTAGTAGATCCTCCTTTTGCAGAAATTACAGCCTCAAGTCTAAATGCTTCCTGTAGGTTCTAATGAGAGTCTGGATTCTGGTTGAAGGTATTTTGGACAATTCCTCTTTATAAAACATCTTTAGTTCATACAGGTTTGATGGCTTCTGAGCATGGACAGCTCTCTTTAAGTCACACCACAGATTTTCAATTATATTCAGGTCTGGGGACTGAGATGGTCATTCCAGAACGTTGTACTTGTTCCTCTGCATAAATGCCTTAGTGGATTTTGAGTAGTGTTTAGGGTCATTGTCTTGTTGAAAGATCCAGACCCGGCGCAGCTTTGTCACTGATTCCTGGACATTGGTCTCCAGAATCTGCTGATACTGAGTGGAATCCATGCGTCCCTCAACTTTGACAAGATTCCCAGTCCCTGCACTGGCCACACAGCCCCACAGCATGATGGAACCACCACCATATTTTACTGTAGGTAGCCGGTGTCTTTCTTGGAATGCTGTGTTCTTTTTCCTTCATGCATAACGCCCCTTGTTATGCACAAATAACTAAATTTTTGTTTCATCAGTCCACAGCACCTTATTCCAAAATGAAGCTGGATTGTCCAAATGTGCTTTAGCCCACCTCAAGCGGCACTTTTTGTGCTGTGGGTGGAGAAAAGGCTTCCTCTGCATCAATCTCGCATACAGCATCTCCTTGTGTAAAGTGCGCTAAATGGTTGAACGATGCACAGTGACTCCATCTGCAGCAAGATGACGTTCTCACCATTCGTCGCTTCTGTCTATCCGAGATTTGTCTTGGTCTGTCACTTCGAGCCTCAATTTGAACTGAGCCTGTGGTCTTCCATTTCCTCAATATGTTCCTAACTGTGGAAACAGGCAGCTTAAATCTCTGAGACAGCTTTCTGTATCGTTCCCCTAAACCATGATGGTGAACAATCTTTGTCTTCAGGTCATTTAAGAGTTGTTTTGAGCCCCCCCCCCCCCCATGTTGCTACTCTTCAGAGAAAATTAAAAGAGGAGGGAAACTTACAATTGACCCCCTTAAATACTCTTTCTCATAATTGTATTCACCTGTGTATGTAGGTCAGGGGTCACTAAGCTTACCAAGCCAATTTGAGTTCCAATAATTAGTTCTAAAGTTTTTGGAATCAATAAAATGACAACAGTGCCTAAATTTATGCACCTGCCGAATTTTGTTTAAACAATTATAGCACACTTTCTGTAAATCCAATAAACTTCATTTCACTTCTCAAATATCACTGTGTGTGTCTCCTATATGATATATTTAACTGACATTTTTTATTGTAACCACTAACGATTTATACAAGAAAATCATGACGATTAACAAGGTTGCCCAAACTTTCGCATCCCACTGTATATTCTTGGGTCACTTTTGCAGTTATTTCTGGTGAAAGGGTATAGGGGCGTATTACATTTAAAAAATAAAAATATATATGCACTGCACTGGTGCAGTTATTTCTGTTGAAAGCGTATAGGGTTGTATTTCAGTACTACAAGAAAAATATATGCGCACTTCACTCCTTAATTGTTTTCTGGTTAAAGCGTATAGTGGCCTTTTTCCATCCAACAAGAAATATATATTCTCGGGTCAATTCTGCAGTTATTTCTAGTGAAAGGGTATGGGGACCTCTACAGTAAAAAAAGAAAAATATATACACGCACTGCACTGTTGCAGTGATTTCTGTTGAAAGCGTATAGGGCGTATTTCATTCAAAAAAAGAAAAAGATATACGCTCTGCACCGTTGCAGTTATTTCTGGTGAAAGCATATAAGGACGTATTTCAGTACTACAAGAAAAATATATTCTCAGTACACTGTTGAAGTTATATCTGGTAAAGCGTTTATTGGCATATTGCAGTAGTAAAAACCTCTATTGATGTATATCAGTAGAAAAAGAAATATACATTCGCCATTCTCTGCTGCTCTTATATCTTGAAAAACCTTTATTGACGTATAACAGTAGAAAAAATATATATATATATTCAGCGTTCACTGTTGCATTTATATGTGGTAAAGCCTTTAGTGTCATATTTCTGTAGAAAAATAAAGATATATTCAGCGTTCTGCACTGTAGTCATATGTAAGAAATTCCTTTTTGCGGCATGGACCGAATTACCTTGTGGTGAAATTTCGTATTTACGTTTAACACAATGCGCGTTTACGTGACAACGTCCATAAGAGCGGTGCACCAATACAGGTGAATACACTATGCACTAACCCTGCACAAAAATGTGAACTAATTCACACCAGCCCACATCTATCTGCGGTATTGCTTACTGGACACTACAGGGACTTTTCTGCAGCACAGAAACCGCACATGGACCTCATCTTGCTCTTCCAGCGTGGACCTACTTCCTTTGTTATGTCCCGTTCACTTCAGATCACTCCGCCTCAGGCGCCGTTGTTTTTTTAAACTGAAAGACACCTTTTTACCCTCTCTTCAAAGCCTTTATTGGCGTATATACGTGGGAAAACATATATACTTGGCATTTACTGTTCCAGTTATATGTGGTAAAGCCTTTAGAGGCATATATCAGTAGAAAAAGAAACAGATAGTTGGTGATCAGCGCTGCAGTTATATGCGGTAACATTTTTAAAAATTAGTTCATTTGAAAAAAATCTTGTATTCTGCACTAAAGGGAACCTATCATCAACTTTATGCCGCCCATACTAACGGCAGCATAAAGTAGAGACAGGTGAGTTGATTTAAGCGGACTGTCATTACTAAGTTAAAAGCAAGTGGTTGCCGAGAACCAACTTCACAATCATTGCAGACTGGGCCTGGAAAAGAGTCCCGGCAACCTGAGAAGAGTCATGGTTATTCATGAATTCCTGCTCTCCCTGCCCACCTGCTGATGGTTGACAGTCTTCTATCTAGTTTTCTCCCTTTTTGTCTAGGAGACCACTGCCAATCATCAGCAGATGGGTGAGAGTTCAGGAGATTATGAATAACCATAACTCATCTCAAGTAGATTTTACTCTTTTCAAGGCCTGTGCTGCAATAATTATGATGCTTGTTCTCGGCAACCACTTACTTTTAGCTAATAAATGACACACTGCTGAAATCAGCATTTCTGTCACTAATTTATGCTGCCTTCATTGAGGTCAGCATAAAGTTGATGACAGGTTCCCTCTAAGCCAGGAATGGGCAAACTCGGCTCTCCAGCTGTTGTAAAACTACAATTCCCACCATGCCCTGCTGTAGGCTGATAGCTGTAAACAGTCTTTGCATGCTGGGAGTTGTAGTTTTGCAACAGATGGAGGGCAAAGTTTGCCCATCCCTGCTCTAAGCGCTGCGCTGCACTTATATGGGGTAAAATCTTTTTTGAATTATTTCATTGGAAAAAAATCTTGTATTCATCATAAATAGTGTTGAGCGAACAGTTTGAAAATCGTTCGGGTCCGTACCGAATTTTGGGGTGTCCGTGACACGGACCCGAACCCGGACATTTTCAAAAAAGTTCGGGTTCGGGTCCGGTGTTCGTCAATTACTTCCCGCTTTCTGAAGGGCTGCACAGCAGCCAATCAGCTAGCGTTTTACTTCTTGCCCTAAGAGCCCATCACAGCCATGCCTACTAATGGCATGGCTGTGATTGGCCAAGTGCAGCATGTGACCCAGCCTCTATTTAAGCTGGAGTCACGTAGCGCCGCACGTCACACTGCTCTGACTAGTATAGGGAGAGGATGCAGCTTCTGTGAGGGCGAGATAGGCAGGGATAAAGAAGTGATTGAATCATCTACCTTTCTACACCTGTGCATCAGAACAACTCAGCTGAGCTGTTCACTGAAAGTCACTATTTTGTTGAGACTGGCCAGAGCGATTTTTACTGGCACATGTAACTGGGCTGACCGGCGGTGGCCATTTTGGGACTTGTGGTGCGCCAGCACTTGCTGCCACAGAGTGAAAACCAAAGCTCCAAAGAAGTTAAAAATCTACACCTGTGAATCAGAACAACAGCGATTCAGCTGCTCAGTCAAAGTCAATTTATTTTCTGGCTGGGCAGACTGTTTTCTGGCACATGTTACTGGGCTGATAGGCGGCGGCCATTTTGGGACTTGTGGTGCTACAGCAAAAGCTGCCACAACGTCCAATAATCTAAAGTAATAGTCAATTTTTTCATAGATATACTACATCAGGGGTTTGGCTGTGCTTGTGTCACCCATACTAACTGCAAAGATATTTAATATATCAGTGGTGAAACTGAAAGTAACCCACTTGGATAGCAAATCCCATGAATGTGCTGTTCCAGCTTGGCTAGCCAGTGCCACTACTTTGTCCAATACTGTCAGCCAGAAATATTTTTTTTTTCTTATGTCCCAGAAATATAAATTAGAAAAAGCTTTCACCGTAATAATAAAATTATTCTGGTGTTAGACCAGAAGAAGCACTCCTGTTGTAATTAATACTGTAAAAAGGCTTAGGCAATATTTCTCCCAGTGTGGGAAATTTATCTAGCAAAACTAGCATTTTAACAATTCCGGTGTTCTGAAATACCAGCAGTCCTCTTGTAATTAATACCGCCAAAAGGCATTATATCGTCCAGTGTTGTAATTTTGGTGAAAAAAAAAGCCAATTTAATCAATCTGGTGTTTGTTAGACCAGAAAAACTAGGCCTCACGTTTTCACTCCTGTAAAAGGAATTATATTTCCCGTGTGGGAATCTAAGTACCAAAACTAGCATTATAAAAAATCTGGTGTCTAATTAGCAGCAGTGTTCTTGTAATTAATACCGCCAAAGGCATTATTGTCCAGTGTTGTAATTTTGGTGAAAAAAAGGCCAATTTAATCAATCTGGTGTTTGTTAGACCAGAAAAACTAGGCCTCACGTTTTCACTCCTGTAAAAGGAATTATATTTCCCCGTGTGGGAATCTAAGTACCAAAACTAGCATTATAAAAAATCTGGTGTCCAATTAGCAGCAGTGTTCTTGTAATTAATACCGCCAAAAGGCATTATTGTCCAGTGTTGTAATTTTGGTGAAAAAAGGCCAATTTAATCAATCTGGTGTTTGTTAGACCAGAAAAACTAGGCCTCACGTTTTCACTCCTGTAAAAAGGAATTATATTTCCCCGTGTGGGAATCTAAGTACCAAAACTAGCATTATAAAAAATCTGGTGTCCAATTAGCAGCAGTGTTCTTGTAATTAATACCGGAAAAATGAATTATATCTTCCAGTGTGGGAATTTTGGGGCTAAAAAATAATATATTTTATTGTGGTGCGAGTTGAATCGCAACAATGAGGAAACATTCTATTAAGTGACGAGGACGTGGTCGTGGTGGTGTCCGTGGAGCCTCTGTTGCTGGCAGAGGACGTGGCCATTCGGCCTCAGGCGCACAATGTAGTGAAACAACTCCCTCAAGTAGCCGGCAGAATTTACAGCGAAATTTGGTGGGGCCCAATGCCGTTATGAGGATGGTAAGGCCTGAGCAGGTACAGGCATTAGTTGATTGGGTGGCCGACAGTGCTTCCAGCACGTTCACCACATTGTCTTCCGCCCAGTCTTCTGCGGAAAGCGCACAGGTGGCACCTGAAAACCAAGCCCATCAGTCTGTCACATCACCCCCATGCATATCAGGGAAACTGGCTGAGCCTCAAGTTATGCAGCAGTCTCTTCTTCTGTTTGAAGACTCTGCTCCCACGGTTTTCCAGGGGCGTCCACCTATCCCTTCCCCAGCGGTGGAAGACATTCCATGCACTGACGCACAACCACTTATGTGTCCAGATGATGAGGACATGGGAATACCACCACAGCAGAGTGACCGAGTGTCTGATGATGACGAAACACAGGTGCCCACTGCCGCGTCTAATTGCAGTGTGCAGACTGAACAGGAGGAGGTCAGGGAGGAAGACTGGGTGGAAGACGATGCAGAGGACGATGAGGTCTTAGACCCCACATGGACTGAAGGTCGTGCCGCTGACTTAAATAGTTCAGAGGAAGAGGCAGTGGTGAGACCGAGACAACAGCGAAGCCAAAGAGGGAGCAGGGGGCAAAAGCAGAACAGCCGCCGTCCAAAGAGTTCGCCTGCTATTGGCCAGCGCCAACAGGGACCCAGCACCCCAAAGGCATCTTCAAGGAGTTCCCTGGCATGGCACTTCTTCAAACAATGTGCTGAGGACAAGACCAGAGTGGTTTGCACGCTGTGCCATCAGACCCTGAGGCGAGGCATTAGCGTTCTTAACCTGAGCACCACCTGCATGATCAGGCATCTACATGCAAAGCATGAACTGCAGTGGAGTACACACCTTAAAAACAAGGAACCCGCTCAGGTTCCCCTTGCTCCCTCTAGCGCTGCTGCCTCGGCTTCCGCCTCGAGAGGAATGTTGCCACCTGCCGAGCAGCAAACAGAGGATGTGCCACCGACACCACCACCACCACCGCCACCGTCACCTAGCGTCTCCACTATTTCACACAGCAGCGTTCAGCTCTCCATCTCTCAAACCTTTGAGAGGAAGCGCAAATTCCCACCTAATCACCCTCGAGCCCTTGGCCTGAATGCCAGCATTTCTAAACTACTGGCCTTTGAAATGCTGTCATTCCGGCTGGTGGACACAGACAGCTTCAAACAGCTGATGGCCATGGCTGTCCCCCAGTATGTGGTTCCCAGCCGCCACTACTTCTCCAAGACAGCCGTGCCTTCCCTGCACATGCAAGTGTCCGATAAAATCAAGTGTGCACTGCGCAGCACCATTTGTGGCAAGGTCCACCTAACCACAGATACGTGGACCAGTAAGCACGGCCAGGGACGCTATATCTCCCTAACTGCACACTGGGTAAATGTAGTGGCGGCTGGGCCCCAGGCGGAGAGTTCCTCTGGCGCACGTCCTTCCGCCGCCAAGGATCACAGGGCATCATTCTTTGCCTCCTGTAGCCTCCTCCTCCTACTCGGCTTCCTCCTCCTCCTCCTCTGCTTCCACCAGCTCATCCAGTCAGCCACACACCTTCACCACCAACTTCAGCACAGCCCGGGGTAAGCGTCAGCAGGCCATTCTGAAACTCATATGTTTGGGGACAGGCCCCACACCGCGCAGGAGTTGTGGCGGGGTATTGAACAACAGACCGACCAGTGGTTGCTGCCGGTGGGCCTCAAGCCCGGCCTGGTGGTGTGCGATAATGGGCGAAATCTCGTGGCAGCTCTGGGACTAGCTGGTTTGGCGCACATCCCTTGCCTGGCGCATGTGCTGAATTTGATGGTGCAAAAGTTTATTCACAACTACCCAGACATGTCAGAGCTGCTGCATAAAGTGCGGGCCGTCTGTGCGCGCTTCCGGCGTTCACATCCTGCCGCTGCTCGCCTGTCAGCGCTACAGCGGAACTTCGGCCTTCCCGCTCACCGCCTAATATGCGACGCGCCCACCCGGTGGAACTCCACCTTGCACATGCTGGAGAGACTGTGCGAGCAGCAGCAGGCCATAGTGGAGTTTCAGCTGCAGCACGCACGGGTCAGTCGCACTGCGGAACAGCACCACTTCACCACCAATGATTGGGCCTCCATGCGAGACCTGTGTGCCCTGTTGCGCTGTTTAGAGTACGCCACCAACATGGCCAGTGGCGATGCCACTGTTATCAGCGTGACGATACCAATTCTATGTCTCCTAGAGAAAACGCTTAGGGCGATGATGGAAGAGGAGGTGGGCCAGGGCCAGGAGGAGGAGGAGGAGGAGGAGGATGACGTTTTTAGCACTTTCAGGCCAGTCTGTTAGAAGTGGCTCAGAGGGAGGTTTTTTGCAACAGCAGAGGGCAGGTACTAATGTGGCCAGCCAGGGACCACTACTGGAGGACGAGGAGGATGAGGAGGAGGTGGAGGAGGATGAGGATGAAGCGGGTTCACAGCGGGGTGGCACCCAGCACAGCGCAAGCACATCCCTGGTGCGTGGCTGGGGGGATACAGAGGATGATGACGATACGCCTCCCACAGAGGACAGCTTGTCCTTACCTCTGGGGAGCCTGGCACACATGAGCGATTACATGCTGCAGTGCCTGCGCAACGACAGCAGAGTTGCCCACATTTTAACGTGTGCTGACTACTGGGTGGCCACCCTGCTGGATCCACGGTACAAAGACAATGTGCCCACTTTACTTCCTGCACTGGAGCGTGATAGGAAGATGCGCGAGTACAAGCGCACACTGGTAGACGCGCTCCTGAGAGCATTCCCAACTGTCACAGGGGAACAGGTGGAAGGCCAAGGCCAAGGCAGAGGAGGAGCTAGAGGTCGCCCACGCAGCAGTGTCACGGCCAGCTCCTCTGAGGGCAGGGTTAGCATGGCAGAAATGTGGAAAAGTTTTGTCTCCACGCCACAGCTAACTGTCCCATCACCTGATACGGAACGTGTTTGCAGGAGGCAACATTTCACTAACATGGTTGAACAGTACATCTGCACACAACTCCACGTACTGACGGATGGTTCGGCCCCATTCAACTTCTGGGTTTCCAAATTGTCCACGTGGCCAGAATTAGCATGTTATGCCTTGGAGGTGCTGGCCTTCCCGGCGGCCAGCGTTTTATCTGAACGTGTATTCAGCACGGCAGGGGGCGTCATTACTGACAAACGCAGCCGCCTGTCCGCAGCCAACGTGGACAAGCTGACGTTTATAAAAATGAACCAGGCATGGATCCCACAAGACCTGACCCTCCCTTGTGCAGAGTAGTCCTTAATAACTGCCTTAAACCATGTGTTCTTGTACTCCTGGCCATTTCTTCATTGAAAAATAAATTTTTGAAATTAAGTAGGATCTTGGGGTGCAACCCAGAGTTGAATGAACCTTCCGTCTGTCTGGGTGCCGGGGCCAAAGTACATGAAAGTGTCCTTCTCCTGTGCTGGGTGATATGAATGTTATACTTGTGCTGTCTGACATGTCTCCTTTGTGTGGGTGCAGGGGGCCAAAGTCACTGAAAGCGGCCTTCTCCTGTGGTGGCTGATATAAATGTCTGAATCTCTGCTGTGGGACCTCTCTCCTCCGTGTGGCTGCAGGGGTCAAAGTCTCTAAAAGTGCCATTCTCCTGTGGTGGTTGATGTGAAACTGATGCATGTGCTATCTGACCTGTCTCCTCTGTGTCGGTGCTAAGGCCTAAGTCACTGAAAGCGGCCTTCTCCTGTTCTGGCTGATATAAATGCCTGAATCTCTGCTGTGGGACCTCTCTCCTCTTTCTGGGTGCAGGGGTCAGTCTCTAAAAGTACCCTTCTCCTGTGGTGGTTGATGTGAAACTGATGCTTGTGCTATCTGACCTGTCTCCTCTGTGTCGGTGCTAAGGCCTAAGTCACTGAAAGCGGCCTTCTCCTGTTCTGGTTGATATAAATGCCTGAATCTCTGCTGTGGGACCTCTCTCCTCTTTCTGGGTGCAGGGGTCAAAGTTTCTAAAAGTGCCCTTCTCCTGTGGTGGTTGATGTGAAACTGATGCTTGTGCTATCTGACCTGTCTCCTCTGTGTCGGTGCTAAGGCCTAAGTCACTGAAAGCGGCCTTCTCCTGTGCTGGCTGATATAAATGCCTGAATCTCTGCTGTGGGACCTCTCTCTCCGTCTGGGTGCAGGGGTAAAAGTCTCTCAAAGTGGCCTTCTCTTGTGCTGGGTGATGTGAAGCTGATGTTTGTGCCATCTGACATGGTTGCCGGGGTCCCATTAAATGGTGGCCTACTCCTGTGGTGGGTGATCTAAATGCATGATTCTCTGCTGTGAAAACCTCTCTCCTCCGTCTGGGTGCAGGGGTCAAAGTCTCTCAAAGTGGCCTTCTCTTGTGCTGGGTGATGTGAAGCTGATGTTTGTGCCATCTGACATGGTTGCCGGGGTCCCATTAAATGGTGGCCTACTCCTGTGGTGGGTGATCTAAATGCCTGATTCTCTGCTGTGAAAACCCCTCTCCTCCGCCTGGGTGCAGGGGTCAAAGTCTCTCAAAGTGGCCTTCTCTTGTGCTGGGTGATGTGAAGCTGATGTTTGTGCCATCTGACATGGTTGCCGGGGTCCCATTAAATGGTGGCCTACTCCTGTGGTGGGTGATCTAAATGCATAATTCTCTGCTGTGAAAACTTCTCTCCTCTGTCTGGGTGCTGGTCCAAAATACATGAGAGTGGCCTTCTCCGGTGGTGGTTGATATGAAGCATGATTCCTTGCTGTGGGACCTGTATCCTCTGTCTGGGTGCTGGTCTGAAATAAATGAGAGTGGCCTTCTCCGGTGGTGGTTGATATGAAGCATGATTCCTTGCTGTGGGACCTGTATCCTCTGTCTGGGTGCTGGTCCAAAATAAATGAGAGTGGCCTTCTCCGGTGGGGGTTGATATGACGCATGATTCCTTGCTGTGGGTCCTGTATCCTCTGTCTGGGTGCTGGTCCAAAATAAATTAGAGTGGCCTTCTCCGGTGGGGGTTGATATGACTCATGATTCCTTGATGTGGGACCTCTCTCCTCTGTCTGGGTGCTGGTCCAAAATACATGAGTGGCCTTCTCAGGTGGGGGTTGATATGACGCATGATTCCTTGCTGTGGGACCTGTATCCTCTGTCTGGGTGCTGGGCCGAAATAAATGAGAGTGGCCTTCTCCGTTGGTGGTTGATATGAGGCATGATTCCTTGCTGTGGGACCTCTCTCCTCTGTCTGGGTGCTGGTCCAAAATAAATGAGAGTGGCCTTCTCCGGTGGGGGTTGATATGATACCTTATTCCTTGATGTGGGACCTCTCTCCTCTGTCTGGGTGCTGGTCTAAAATACATGAGAGTGGCCTTCTCTGTTGGTGGTTTATATGACGCATGATTCCTTGCTGTGGGACCTGTATCCTCTGTCTGGGTGCTGGTCCAAAATAAATGACAGTGGCCTTCTCCGGTGGGGGTTGATATGACGCCTTATTCCTTGATGTGGGACCTCTCTCCTCTGTCTGGGTGCTGGTCCAAAATACATGAGAGTGGCCTTCTCCGGTGGTGGTTGATATGACGCATGATTCCTTGCTGTGGGACCTGTATCCTCTGTCTGGGTGCTGGGCCGAAATAAATGAGAGAGGCCTTCTCCGGTGGGGGTTGATATGACGCATGATTCCTTGATGTGGGACCTCTCTCCTCTGTCTGGGTGCTGGTCCAAAATAAATGAGAGTGGCCTTCTCCGGTGGGGGTTGATATGACGCATGATTCCTTGATGTGGGACCTCTCTCCTCTGTCTGGGTGCTGGTCCAAAATAAATGAGAGTGGCCTTATCCGGTGGTGGTTGATATGACGCCTTATTCCTTGCTGTGGGACCTGTATCCTCTGTCTGGGTGCTGGTCCCAAATACATGAGAGTGGCCTTCTCCGGTGGTGGTTGATATGAAGCATGATTCCTTGCTGTGGGACCTGTATCCTCTGTCTGGGTGCTGGTCCCAAATAAATGAGAGTGGCCTTCTCCAGTGGTGGATGATATGACGCATGATTCCTTGCTGTGGGACCTCTCTCCAATTGATATTGGTTAATTTTTATTTATTTTATTTTATTTTAATTCATTTCCCTATCTACATTTGTTTGCAGGGGATTTACCTACATTTTGCTGCCTTTTGCAGCCCTCTAGCCCTTTCCGGGAGTCTTTTACAGGCTTTTTAGTGCCCAAAAGTTCGGGTCCCC
The DNA here is from genome assembly GCA_033119425.1 of Bufotes viridis. NCBI lineage: Eukaryota > Metazoa > Chordata > Amphibia > Anura > Bufonidae > Bufotes > Bufotes viridis. Next base: position 277,018,655 of record CM065592.1, read on the forward strand.
ATTGACTTCTATGGGGTTCGGGTTCGGGATGAAGTTCGGGTTGAGTTCGGATCACGAACCCGGACATTTTCCGGAAGTTCGGCCGAACCTTTCGAACCCGCACATCCAGGTGTTCGCTCATCTCTAATCATAAAGTGCTGCACTTATATGTGGCAAAATGTTTTTTTTAATTATTTCAATGGAAAAAAATCTTGTATTCATCATTAAGCGCTGCACTTATATGCGGAAAAATCTTTTTTTAAATATTTTGGTTAAAAAAAAACTTGTATTCAGCAGGAATCGTTGCACATATATGAGGTAAATTCTTTTTGGAATTATTTCATTGGAAAAAATATCTTGGTTTATGCATTAAGCGCTGCAATTATATGCAGTAAAATCTCTTTTGAAATATTTAGGTGGAAACACAATTTCCCACCTCCTCCTTTAACTTCCTCATCTCATTATCAACATTGGACACACTAACTTTACACCCCCACCCCCAGCTATATATATAAGTGGTGCCAGCACCACCTAGGGGCGAATAAAGGTAAATGACACTGCCAGCCTGGTAAAGGGAACTACAGCATGATACCACAGTACATTTAATATGACATTTAGCAAGAGTTCAAAGTGCCCACATATAGCACATAGTGGGACACTGCATCAAGATGAATCAGATGTGGATCAGCCAGGATTTCCACACACCAATGCCCGATGCATCAGACTAGATCATCCATGGTGCCACACCAACATGTTGAAAATAGAGTCCTGTTTCTTCAGGCTACCTGCCTCCGTTACTATTCTGATGCTGCCACCCGCCTAATGTCACACATCTGATGCTAAGTGTTCCTTCTTTCACCCACCATCTTGAGCGGGTACTAGTATTGCCACACACCTCCACAGCGTGTCACCTTGCAACGCTGTGGCCTCCTGATACCGCCGCCACTTCCAGACTCTGTCATTGTGCCACACTGTGGCCTCCTCCTGATGCTGCTGCTGCCACCTCCAGACTCAGTCATTGTGCCACTCGGTGGCCTTCTCCTAATGCTGCTTCTGCCACCTACAGACTCTCTCATTGTGCCACTTGGTGGTCTCCTCATGCTGCTTCAACCTCACCACTATGTCATAGAGCCACTCTGTGGACTTCTCATGCTGTTACCACCCTCCCCACTCTATGATGGGGTCGCTATTATCCTTGTTTGGCCTTCTTGAAATCACCATTTATTTGACCTTTCTTCAGATCGGTCAGAAGGAAGGAAAAATGAGACGCACAACAGATCCTGTCTGTGTAGCAGCTGTAAGGCCTGTATAGTCCCATCAGAATTGGCTTATGATTCGGTAGCCAAAAGCAGAAGTGGGTACAAAACACAGAAGACATGCAAATATTAACTTCACGTGTCATCTCTCTTTTAAATCCACTCCTGTTTTGTTGGCATTAGCAATACTCATGGATTACTGAGCAAATGCTGACTGAGTGAAGGCGTATGCTCCACAGACAGGATCCATTTTTTGTGTGTTAATGTTCTGACGATTTAGAGGAAGGGCAAATTAATCAGTGATGTCAACACAAACTTACTGCTGACACCCTTTCCACTCAGCCCGGGGGCTCTACTTGTATAAGTGTTTAATAGAACAGGTTCTGTAGACATCTATGTGGAATCAGCTGACGAGGGTGTAAAAGGAGTGCTCTACTTCTTGACACTAACATGGACCTGTAAGGCTGAGTTCATACTTGAGTTATTTGGTTAGTTTTGGCTAATTTAAGTATACTTTCTTATAATTTTAATCACGTTTTGGTTCAATTTAATATTACATAGTTAATGAATTTACTAATAGACATTACATGTTGCCTAAGAGAGGAGAGAATCGGCCAGTCTTCTGTTTATTCAATGACATGGTGTTGCGATGGAGAAAGCATGCAATGAAAACAATTCCTCTCCACCTAGAGACGAATCCTGTCAAGATTGCTGCAAGTGCGGTATTGGCTGCTCATCAACCAAGATACTTCTGGGGGCAACCTGCCTGGCATGAACAGGCCTCCAGTAGCTACAGACAATGAGTAGACAAAGGTTCAAGATAGCTTGGAGCCCGGAAGAGTCGCAAAGTTAGTCAAGATACAAACCACCAACTAGACCTCGGTCTGATTGTTCGGTGAAAACATCATGGGTTCCCAGTCATCATGGAAATTAAAAGGAGGGCATCCTTATTATATTTAATTAATTTAATAATAAAATATTTTATACATTTACTAATAAAATTCAAATTTTGTCTACAACAAGGGGGAATTGGCCAGTCTTCTGTGTCTTCAAGGACATGGTGTTGCAATGGAGAAAGCATGCAATAAAAACAATTCCTCTTCACCTGGAGACGAATCCTGTCAAGATTGCTGCAAGTGCGGTATTGGCTGCTCATCGACCAAGATACTCCTGGGGGCAACCTGGCTGGCATGAACAGGCCTCCAGTAGCTGCAGACAATGAGAAGACAAAGGTTCAAATTAGCTTGTAGCCCGGAAGAGTCGCAAAGTTAGTCAAGATTCAAACCACTAACCAGGCCCCGGCCTCATCATCCGGTGAAAACATCACGGGATCCCAGTCATCATCAGGGCTGTCTTTAATATTGATTGGACCCTGGGCAAGAATTTACTTGGGCCCCCTGGATCGCGCCTTCCCATACCCTAGCAAGCAATCACAAATCAATGCATTTCTATGAGGAGTGTTTAGGGTGAATGCCAGTGAAGCACCTCTACTGGCTGTCTGATGAGTGGCCACTAGAGGTGTTCCTTGGCAGTAATTTAAATACTACCTTTTTTTTTTTTGAAAAGGCATTGTTTACATTAAAAAGCTTGCAGAGACATGCTATAGACACCAGAACTACTACGTTTAGCTGTTGTGGTTCTGGTGACTATAGTGTCCCTTAATATACCGTAGAGGAAAAAAAAAAAAAGAATCAGCATAAAAGTATCAAATAAAATGTTGTATCAGTATTCTAAAAATTAAAAAGCACATAGTATTTTGCAGATTACTTTCTTTTTTTACAATGTGCAGATAGTACTGTACTACTAATTCCTCCATACAGCCCTACCTCCCCCTTCCCTATCCACCCCCCCCCCTTCTCCAACCACCCAGTATTCTTACTCACATAAAACAAGTTTATATATATATATATATATATATATATATATTGTGGTAAGGTGCAGGGTGCCGTCGTGGATGGCAGGTATGTGTCACCGAGGTTCATAGCCTCGGTGAGGTAAGAGCCGTATTTTGTTGATGTCAGCAGCAGCTAGTGCTACTGACATAGTTGTAAATAGCATGGCTGCAAAGCCGATCCGGGCCGGCTCTTACCGGGAGCAGCTAAAGTGTAGGGTGGGTGGCTGCTCCCCACGATCCAGTCCTGGTTTTGGGCTGGGTATAAAACACAGCCAGCAGCTGTGTGTGGGGTGGTGATTGTCCTGGAGCTGCTGCTAGTCCTGTGGAGCTCTCTGGGCTGGAAGCAAAAACCCAGCAAGGAGACGTGCAGTCGACCTGGAAGCCTGAAGGAGGATTATCCCACGGCTGGGCCGACCGCCAGGTGCGAACGCGCACTTAACATCTCACAGGTGATTGAACCTGGTTTTGGACTCTTTGGTTTTGCCTTTTTTCTGTTTGCTGCGTGTGAATGAACACCAAGAGACTGTTTACCATTTTGTTTGTGCAAGTGTGAATAAAACACTGTTTATTGCACGTACTGGACTCCTTGTTTTGCCTCTGTACTGCACCCGCACCATTATCTACCAGAGCAACTCCCCACATTTTGGTGTCGGATGCGGGCATGCGCAGTGAGGCTGGCGTGAACGCCGAAGTTTGTTTTTGCTGGGCACGACTGGATGTCCTATATTCGGCCGGCAAAGTTGCAGCCTGTGGTCCCTGACAAAATGGAGGCGGCTGTGAAAGCCCTCATAGAGGCTAACGTGCAGCAGCGGGAGACCAACCAGCTACTGCTGCAGCACGTGATGGCATTGCAAGCTGCAGGAGCGTCCCGCCACGTCCACGATGCCCGGAAAGCTGTCCGTGCAGCGATCCCTAAGATGACCCCTCGGATGATGTGGAGACCTATCTGGCGGTGTTCGAGAAGGTGGCCGTGAGGGAGAAATTACCCCGAGAACAGTGGGCAGAGGTCGCCGCTCCGTTCCTGGCGTCTGGACCCCAGCAAGTATTTTTGACCTCTCAGATGACCAAGCAGCTGACTACCCGACCGTGAAAGGTGAGATCCTGGCAAGACTGGGGGTGAACGTGTTAGTCCGGGCTCAGCGGGTCCACCAGTGGAACTTTAATACGGCTGAACCCGCCAGGCCGCAGTATTATGAGTTGCTGCACAGGTTGCAAAAGTGGCTGCAGCCTGAGGTTCTAAGTCCGGCTGCTATGCTGGACCGTCTGCTGGCTGACATCTTCTGGAGGGCCTTGCCGTACCCCTGCAGCACTGGATCGGCCAGGTATCACCCACTAATGCCCTGGACATGGTCGACCTGGTCGAGCGCTATGAGGCCACAAAACCTTGAAAGGGGGTGTTGTTGGGAGGGGGCCGGTCAAACCCCGGGGTCTCCCATCCAGTCCCGACAACTGGTACCCGAGAAACCTGCTCGGGTGTACCCCTGTAGACCCGGCCCCGATAGTCTGCTGGCGGTGTCACGAGCCTGGCCATGTGAGGGCCGACTGTCCACAGTGGGGAGAACCCATGGAGACCAATTATGGGTACCGGGCTTCCATGTATGCCCGGAGACTGTGTGCGACCGGCACCCCCGAGACAACAGACAATCGTCATCTGTGCCAGGTGCAAGTCGGTGATAATCTTGCAGTGGCGCTGCTGGACTCAGGGAGCCTAGTAACCCTGGTAAGTGCTGCCCTGGTACAGCCCTCCCAGTATACGGGCCGGAAAGTTGGGGCGGTGTGCATACACGGAGACTTAAAGGACTATCCCACGGCTGTAATGTCTCTGTCCACGGCGGCTGGCACATGGACTTGTGAAGTGGCGATCTCCGCCAAGCTACCGTATGAACTAATAATTGGGAGAGACTTCCCTGGTTTTCCGTCACTATGGCCTGAGGTGAAAGTGACTAATAGCCCTGAGACAGGGGTAACCCTAGCAGAGTGGCCTGGTTCCTGTGGGAGGCCAGAGCCCTGGGAGCCGAGTCCGAAGGGCCTGCGGTAGGGGTGACCACCACTTCTGTGATAGAGGGGTAGACACCCCCACTGAGTGTAATGGTGGGAGACATGGAGGACTTGCCACCAGGTCCTGAGTTGGCAGACCTCCACGTCTCCGGAGATAATTTTGGGACCGCCCAACACCGGGACCAAACCCTAACCAGGGCCTGGGAGAATGTGCTGGAAATTGATGGTAAACCCCAGAAACCAGGTGCTGAGTTAATATTTCCCCGCTTTGTTGTTCACCAAGAAATGTTATATCGGGTGAACCAAATCCGGGGTGAACCTGTTGAACAATTGGTGGTGCCCACAGCGCATCGCAAGCTTGTCATGGAGCTTGCCCACCAACATGTTCTTGGGGACACTTGGGGTGGCAGAAAACCCAGGACCGCATACTGCAGCGGTTTTATTGGCCCAGTGTGTTCAAGGAGGTAGAAAATTATTGTAAGTCCTGTCCCACCTGTCAGATAAATAGCCCCCAGCCACATTTCCATAGTCCTCTGGTACCTCTTCCAATTATTGAGGTCCCGTTTGAGCGAATCGCTATGGATCTAATTGGGCCTGTACCAAAGTCTGCCAGGGGCCACCAACACATTCTGGTAGTTCTCGACTATGCCACTCGGTATCCGGAGGCGGTGCCTCTGCGACATACCTCAGCTAAGCTCATTGCCAAAGAGTTAATGGAAATGTTTTCCCGTGTGGGCCTGCCAAAAGAGGTTCTGACAGACCAAGGGACCCCTTTTATGTCCAAAGTTATGAGGGAACTGTGTAAATTGTTGCGTATAAAGCAGTTACGGACGTCCGTTTACCATCCGCAAACGGACGGTCTTGTCGAGAGGTTTAACCAAACTTTAAAAAATATGTTAAAAAGGGTGGTGTCTAGAGATGGGAAGGACTGGGATCTGCTTCTGCCCTATCTCATGTTCGCAGTGCGAGAGGTGCCCCAGGCCTCTACTGGGTTCTCGCCCTTCGAACTGCTTTATGGCAGACACCCTCGGGGCCTGTTGGATATCGCCAAGGAAGTGTGGGAACAACAGCCTGTCCCCCACAAAAGTGTCATTGAGTATGTCACCCAGATGCAGGAACGGATGGAAAGGGTGTTGCCGCTGGTCCGGGAGCATATGGAGGCAGCGCAACAAGCCCAAAGTAGGGTGTACAATCGTCAGGCTCGGGTACGGGGCTTCAATCCGGGAGATCGGGTTTTGGTTCTGGTACCCACCCTTGACAGCAAATTCCTAGCTAGGTGGCAGGGCCCCTATGAGGTAATCGAGAAGGTAGGGGAAGTAAATTACAAAGTACACCAGCCAGGGCGGCGCAAGCCAGAGCAGGTGTACCACGTGAATTTACTAAAGCCGTGGAAAGATAGGGACACGGCCGACGACCACAGCCCCCGGCCAGGGCTTCTAGGTGAGAAGGGTCCAGCCCCACAGTTCGAGGCCTGTGAAGCAGTAACCACGGTAAAAATTGCAGACAGCCTGTCTTCCAAACAAGTTCAGGAAGTCAGGGAGTTCATCAGTCGAACACGGATGTGTTCTCGGACCTCCCTGGCCGCACGTCTCTCATCCAACATGACATCGTCACTGAGCCTCAGGCCAAGATCCGGTTAAAACCATACCGGGTACCCGAGGCTCGGCGACGGGCCATCGCGGAGGAAGTGCAATTAATGTTGAAGCTTGATGTCATTGAGGAGTCGAAAAGTGAGTGGGCCAGTCCCATAGTCCTAATACCCAAGCCGGATGGGACGTTGCGGTTCTGCAACGATTTTCGCAAGTTAAATGAAGTGTCCAAGTTTGATGCGTATCCCATGCCCCGGGTAGACGAGCTTGTTGAAAATTTAGGGCAAGCCCGTTATTTTTCTGTGCTAGACCTCACTAAAGGATACTGGCAAGTACCCTTAACGGAGGCGGCCAAGGAAAAATAACGCTTTTGTTACCCCGCAGGGCCTGTATCATTACAAGGTGTTACCCTTTGGCCTGCATGGTGCCCCCGCCACCTTCCAAAGGTTAATGGACGTTGTGCTGCGACCGCACCGTCGGTACGCTTCGGCCTACTTAGATGATGTAATCATCCACAGGACCGACTGGGAAAGCCATTTGCCCAAAGTGCAGGCGGTAGTGGATGCCCTGAGGAAAGCTGGACTAACCGCCAATCCAAAGAAGTGTGCGATTGGGCGGGGAGTCATCAAGCCGCAGGTAACTAAGGTAGAGGCCATACGTAACTGGCCCCGACCGGTCACTACCAGGCAGGTAAGGTCCTTCCTGGGAATTGTAGGGTACTACATGCGGTTTGTGCCCCACTTTGCCACAATAGCAGCGCCGTTGACAGACCGGTTGAAGGGGCGAAAGTCTGGGAGGGTTAGCTGGAGTGAGAAGGCGGAGGAGGCTTTCTCTGCGTTGAAGTCGGCCCTGTGTGGGTCCCCGGTTTTGGTGATACCCGACTTCAGCAGGGAGTTTGTCGTACAGACCGACGCCTCAGAGGTAGGCCTCGGTGCTGTACTGTCTCAGGAGGTCAACGGGGAAGAACATCCCGTTGTCTTCCTGAGCCGTAAGCTCAGTCCCGCCGAGACCAGGTATAGCATAGTGGAGAGGGAGTGCCTGGCTATCAAGTGGGCACTCGAATCTCTCCGCTACTACCTGTTAGGGAGGAGGTTCCGTCTGGTGACCGACCATTCCCCTCTCAAGTGGATGAGCCAGGCCAAGGAGAGGAATGCTCGGGTCACCAGGTGGTTCCTATCCCTGCAGAACTTCAAGTTCTCCGTGGAACATAGGGCAGGCCGCTTGCAGGGTAATGCAGATGCCCTTTCCCGCGTCCACTGCCTCACATGTGTCCACCCCCTCAGGGTTGAACAAAGGGGGGTATGTGGTAAGGTGCAGGGTGCCGTCGTGGATGGCAGGTATGTGTCACCGAGGTTCATAGCCTCGGTGAGGTAAGAGCCGTATTTTGTTGATGTCAGCAGCAGCTAGTGCTACTGACATAGTTGTAAATAGCATGGCTGCAAAGCCGATCCGGGCCGGCTCTTACCGGGAGCAGCTAAAGTGTAGGGTGGGTGGCTGCTCCCCACGATCCAGTCCTGGTTTTGGGCTGGGTATAAAACACAGCCAGCAGCTGTGTGCGGGGTGGTGATTGTCCTGGAGCTGCTGCTAGTCCTGTGGAGCTCTCTGGGCTGGAAGCAAAAACCCAGCAAGGAGACGTGCAGTCGACCTGGAAGCCTGAAGGAGGATTATCCCACGGCTGGGCCGACCACCAGGTGCGAACGCGCACCTAACATCTCACAGGTGATTGAACCTGGTTTTGGACTCTTTGGTTTTGCCTTTTTTCTGTTTGCTGCGTGTGAATGAACACCAAGAGACTGTTTACCATTTTGTTTGTGCAAGTGTGAATAAAACACTGTTTATTGCACGTACTGGACTCCTTGTTTTGCCTCTGTACTGCACCCGCACCGTTATCTACCAGAGCAACTCCCCACAATATATATATATATATATATAGTTATATATTTAAATATATATATATATATATATATATATATATATATTAGCTTACAGTGAATTACTGTAAATGCTTACAGTTCTGAAGACTCCAGCAGGCTCTGGATCAGTGCTCTGGGCAGCTGGGCTCAGGGCTGGAAGCGGGCACCACTTTGCAGTTCAGGAAGGAGACCGGGGCTCGGCTCACCCTATCATTACAGTGCCTCCACATGACATCACGGCGCGTGGCATACGCAAAGGGCAGGGGAGGTCGGGAGGAGGAGCAAGCAAGTACCGTATTTTTTGCCCTATAAGACGCACCGCACCATAAGATGCACCTAGATTTTAGAGGGGGACAATAAGAAAAAAAAATTTTCATTATACCTCAGGTCAGACCACCAATCAGACCCCCAATGTTAATTAGACCTCAGCTAACAGCCCCAATAAGACCCCCAATGTTAATAGGAACCCCATGAGACCTGAGATCAGACCCCAAATCAGACCTCAGATAAGAGCCCCATGTCTCTCATCAGCCCCCAGTAGCCTCATATCAGCCCCCAGTAGCCTCATAGCAGCCCCAGTAGCCTCATAGCAGCCCCCAGTACCCATATAGCATCCCCCTCTAGCCTATTAGCAGCCCCCATTAGCCTCATAGCAGCCCCTATTACCCTCATAACAGCCCCCGGTAGCCTTATAGCAGCCTCCAGTAGCCTTATAGCAGCCCCAATAGCCTCATAACAGCCCCTATTAGCCTCATAGCAGCCCCCAGCTTATAGCAGCTTATAGCAGCCCCCAGTAGGCTCTTATCAAGCGACAGTAGCTTCTCATCAGCCTCCAGTAGGTTCTCATCAGCCCCCAGCAGCCTCTCCATCAGCCCCCAGTGCCTCTCACCAGCCCCAGAAGTGTCAACCACCAGTGCCCCTCACCAGCCCCAGCCTCATAAATATAAAATTAAAAAAAATGTACCTCTCCTGCTGTCAGCTGTTCTATGAAGGCTGCGCACAGTGTGACATCACAAAGCGCCTCATGCTGTGCGCAGCCCTACACAGCCGACAGCCGAGGACCAAGAAGCAATGAGTACAAAGCCTTCACCGCTTCCTGGTCCTCCTCTACAGTGGGCAGTGGCCAGCGGGTCTCATGAAGCTCCTCGGGAACAACTAGGCTCGGGGCAGATGCCCCTTTTTCCCCATGTTAAAGACAGCCCTGGTCAACATGGAAATCAAACGGAGGGCATCCTGAGATGCACGCAGATGGAGAGGGTCTTCGTATTCCCCCTGCACTATACGGACGTCTCAGAAATGAACCACTGCTCCCGACAGCTGCTCCTTGGAAGGTCATGGAGCGTCCCGGTCACCCGGCATCCTATTCGCCCCGCTGAAGGATTATTTTCAAAGTGTGTAGAAGCCGACACGGGGTCCCCACGCTGCAGATTTGTAGTGTACGGGAGTTGTAATGCCCGTCACTACAGAAGGGTCACTTGGATGCTGTCGTTCCTCTCATCTATGGGGAGGCTGGTATAAGTCCTATTCATAAAATGCAATGTAATGTAAGTCTATGTACTTCCCTGTTTACTGTGTTATTGCTATGTTCAGGCCTGCTAGGGATTTCAATTCCAGCTCTAGTCACTAGAGGGAGCTAGGGAGCCCTAGGTTATATAAGGTCCAGGCAGGGATGGGAAGTTCAGTTCAGTCTACTCCAGGCCATGAGCCTGTGAAGTCTATACCAGGCCCTGGGCCTGGGAAGGGGTGCAGACCCTGGAGTCTGTGTAGGCCACATGTCTCAGGCCTGAGCAAGTCAGCAGAAATCAAGCAGAGGCAATCCCTAGAGCAAGAGGTACTAAATGTCAAGAGGAGGTACACTGTCAACTGGAGATTCAAGGATATAAGCCAGAAATAGGGCATTGGGGCCTTGAAGCATCAATTCCAGTCAGGACAAGTCAGGAAGAAAGTAAGGTTCACCTGCAATTCTAAGTCCTGTTATTTTACCCTCTGTTATACCTTGCTGGATGTAAGCCTGCTGTAACTGCGACTGTACAAACGTCTATTTTCTGCAACAAGAACTGTGTTAAGAGGTTGCCTGCTGTAATTTCCACTGTTCTCAGTAAAGTTGGAATTCTGTTTTCAAGTTACAAGTCTGCACCTCTGTTATTCCTACTATAAATACGGTGTGCCACCGTTTACTGGCACTGGCGTCACGACACCTCAGGGACTCAGCCATAGGCACGTTAAACTACAACACCAAGGGCACCTCGCATTCCACCTGGCTGTGTCCCTCAAGAACCCAGAGAGTGCCCCAGAGGAACAGCGTGCCGGCCTCTCCATCACTGGCATTCCCCAGGTTAGTCCCACACATTGCCCTGACTTGGGGATGCTACATTTTGGCGTCACGAACAGGATACGCACGTTTTACGGACTGTGAGCAAAAACGTGAACTTTGTGCCTTAACCAGTTTGCCAAGTGACAAAACGCCTGTTTATTTGAAGTAAACTTTGTGGACCTAAAACGTACAGAAAAGTGTCCCAAAAACCTCTAAAAAGCGCTGGGCAGTGTTGCGCTATCAAGAGGAAAAAATCGCCACTTCAAAGTGCATTTTTGTGGACTTTTATGCTGTTTTACTACCGCTGCTTGCTGTCATTGAATTGATGCATCATGGCGCCCAAGATGGCCGCCTGAACTGTGGACGTATCTACTGCGCCATCACTACTCATCGCTGGCGGGAAAACTTAGCGCCAAACTCTGCAGCGTCACCACCTTATGCGAATTTCCCAAGCTGGACTCCACCTACCTTGGACTTGGAAGAACGCAGACGCTGTTCCCCGTCGGAGCAAGTCCGAGCTCCGCCCCTCCAGCCCGACGTCCTCGCGGGAAGGGACGCTGCGCAAGGGATTCCCGAAGACGTCCTTCCGGATCTCGCGAGATTTGGACCGCCTGCACCGGAGTAAGTACAAACTCCTGGGAGAAATAATTCTACACCGGAGAGGGGTCACCTGGTTAGTGAGGCCCAAAAAGGGGATACCGGACTCTGTCCATCGATCGCGCTCACCGGCCAGTAACCCCGCCAGCGCGACATCGGACCTATCGCTACCTCTTAAAGGGACCGCTCAACCAATTAATCTGCATCCTGTCGGACTCAGAAGTAGCCGAGCAGCCTGCCCCCAGGGAGCCAGTGGCCACCAACGGTATTGCGCCTGCCAACATGATGCCGCTGACGATGCCATACTATTTTGGGGCCCCATGGTTTCCCCGCTACGCCGGGGAGGCTCATAATTTAAAAGACTTCCAAGACAAAATCCTGGCTCTGTTCCGGCTCTATCCTATTAACCCGGAGCAGCAAATGGAGATTCTGTTAGCCCAGTTGGAAGGAGCGGCCCGTCGAGAAGTCATGTCCTGGCCCAGTTCTGAGAGGAGTACCATAGAGCAGATCTTCGACCGCCTCAGCACTACCTTTGAAGTCAGGACGGTGTCTGAAATAAAGATGCGCTTCTTCAGTAAGAAACAAAAGCCTGGTGAGTCACTCCGTGATTTTGCTTTATCTCTCCAAGAGGCCTGGAGGGCCGTCATTCATATAGACCCTAGAGAGGTTGACACCCAGGATCAAATTCTGAGAGAACAATTTATTGCGGGTGTGAATAGCGAATCTTTAAAAACACAATTGAAAATGTTGTCGGCTCAGCACCCTAACAGTATTTTCCTGGACTTTAAGGAACTGGCCATCAGTATTCTGGGACAACATCTGCCAACGGAACCAGTGGCCCATCCCGAGCCTCCTGTCCGTAATCCTAAGCTGACGGATACCAGCCTGCCAGGGGCCAGCCAAGCTGCCCAGACTCCAGTTCCTGATACAGTAGCTGCTCTGATGGAACAGGTCAATTACCTCACTAAGAGCCTGGAAAAAGTCTGCAGGAAACTGGAAGAGTGGGAGAAACCCTTAATGCTGGAAGATGAACTCCTTTTGCCTCAAAAGCCTGGCCCCCTGCGTATCAAGAAGTTTATCCCAGAGATCCTGGAAGACGTCCAAGTGACCGGTTTAGGAACCGCAAGCGGCCTTCCTGTAATTACTGCAAAAAGTTGGGTCATACTGAATCTACTTGCTGGCAGTTAAGCGGGTCACCCTCGAGGCTGAGGACCGCCCCTCGGGAGGTAGAACAACAGGTCCAAGGGATCCAAACTGGATGCCCCGTTATGTGGGGTCCCGTCCCAAAATAAACGTCCGGATCAATGGAGTGCCTTTTGAAGCGTTGCTGGACACTGGATCTCAAGTCACCACTATTCAGCAGTCCACCTTTAATCAGTTCTGGAGTTCCAGCCTGCTTACCCAGCCACCTGAGTCCTGGTTGGAGATAATTGCAAGCAATGGTAAGCCCATAAAAGTCCATGGATACTGGGAACCCACGCTCCAGGTGGGAGAAGCCACTTTACCACAGCAAGGAGTGATCGTGGTACAAACCGGGGATAAAGGGGTCACCCTGTGATTGTTGGGACTAATGTTTTCAAAAATTGCTACCCTGAGGTACTTGAAGCTCTCCATCAGTCCCTGCCTGCAGCTTCCTCTGCCTCCAAGAAGGTCCTTCAAAAGACTATCAGCGTACTGTGTGCTCAGCAGAGGTTTGCAAATGAAAAAGGAGAGATCTGCACCGCCAGGATCCGTGATAATAGACCAGTGACTCTACCTCCAAACTCTCAAACCCTCCTGTGGTGCCGTGCTGTCCTGGGAGTCCAGGGCCAAGATTATCCGGCCCTGGTGGAGCCTGTCCAGATGGAGAACTACCCATATGTGAGAGCTGCCAAGTGCCTGGCGACCGTCTCCCAAGGTAAAGTACCTGTCCGTCTGATTAACCTCAGCGATCATCCTGCTGTGCTTACTAAGCACTGTCCTGTTGCCCAGCTTTCCCAGGTATCCTTCCAGGATGTCATCCGCCTGCCTGTCACCGAGGAGCCATCAGCTGCCACTCGAGGACCTCTTCCTGCGGACGACTCTCCAGTGCCCTGGTGGAAGGAACTCCATGTCGGGGACGAAGCTACCCCGCAATATCAACTAGAGGGACTCCTGAACCTAGTAAAGCAACACCATCAAGCCTTCAGTAAGCATGCAACGGACTATGGAGAGGTCAGTGTCATCCAACACACCATACCCACTGGCTCTCATCCTCCCATTAAAGAGAGGTATAGACCCATACCACCAACTTCATACCAAACTGTTAAAGAGATGATCCAAGAAATGAAAGACTCAAACGTAATCCGGGACAGTCGTAGTCCCTGGGCTGCCCCCTGGTTTTAGTAAAAAGAAAGATGGTGGCATCCGGTTTTGTGTAGACTATAGAAAGATAAATCAGATCACTCACAAAGATGCCTATCCATTGCCACGTATTGAGGAGTTCCTAACTGCTCTAGGCTCCTCCGCCTATTTCTCCACCTTAGATTTAACCAGCGGATATTGGCAAGTGCCCATGGCCCCTGAAGATAGGGAAAAGACTGCTTTCACCACCCCTATGGGCCTGTTTGAATTTAATTGCATGCCATTTGGACTGTGTAATGCCCCGGGACCTTTCAAAGATTAATGGAGCGGTGCTTAGGCCATAAGAACTTTGAGACGGTGCTGTTGTACCTGGATGACGTTATCATCTATTCTAAAACGTATGAGGACCATTTAAAGCATTTAGCTGAGGTGTTTGAAATCCTTATTAAATACGGCCTCAAAATTAAACCGTCCAAATGTCACCTGCTGAAACCTGCTGTAAAATACTTGGGACATGTTGTAAGCGCAGAGGGGGTCCAGCCTGATCCTGATAAGTTGGCTGCTGTCCGAAATTGGCCGGTCCCCACTACAGTGAAGGAAGTGAGGAGTTTCCTTAGCTTCGCTGGCTACTACCGGCGCTTTATCCCCCACTTCGCTCAAATAGCGGATCCAATCCAGGAACTTCTGAGGGGGCAACCAAAAAGAGCCCAAAGACTCCTGTCCCCATTGAATGGAATGAAGAGAGGGAGGTTGCATTTCAGTTATTAAAGAAGAAGTTGACTGAACCTCCTGTGCTGGGGTACCCAGATTACAGTAAGCCATTTCACCTTTACACAGATGCCAGTAAGAAAGGCCTGGGAGCAGTGCTGGCTCAAGTGCAAGAAGGGAAAGAGAGGGTGATAGCTTACGCCAGCCGGTCCTTAAAGGGAGCTGAAAAGAATGATCAGAATTACAGCTCTTTCAAATTAGAGTTTCTGGCCTTAGTGTGGGCGGTAACAGAAAAATTCAAAGACTATTTGGCTGCCACTCCATTTATTGCCTTCACTGATAATAATCCTCTGGCCCACCTGAATACCGCTAAACTGGGGGCCTTAGAACAGAGATGGGCCTCCCGCCTTGCTAATTACGACTTCACTGTAAAATACCGGGCTGGCCGTTCAAACGATAATGCTGATGCCCTGTCAAGGCTCCCCACTGAAATAGCACCAGATGACAAACGGGATGCCTGGGAAGATGTGGAGATGCCAGCATTTTATAACAGGTTTGCTCAACAGGACCAAGCTCAAGCTGCCAACAGTGGAACCTCTGACCCTCCATCCTTTGATAAGCCTGCATCCAGAGAAGAAAAGTGGATTAAGTTGCAATCAGAGAGTAGAGTTCTCGGTGAACTGCTGGACTTCTTCATCAGTGGCAGAACCCCTGAAAGAATTAGGCAAAAGACCGCAGACCCAGAACTCGTCAAATTGTGGAGGCAACGTCAACAACTGTTCCTTCGGAAAGGCCTGTTGCTGCGACGAAGCCTGGATCCAGTGTCAAACGACAGAGTGCACCAGATCCTCATCCCGCGTCGTGATGCAGGTATGGTTTTAGAAATGTATCATGACAGGTCTGGACATTTTGGGGTGCAAAAGACTGAGGCCACTATCCGTAGGCGGTTCTACTGGGTTGGAATCAGAGAGGACATTGAGAGGTGGTGTCGGGAATGTACAGCCTGTGCCCTAAAGAGAGGTGAACACCATGATCAGAGAGCACCGCTGCACCCTATTATAAGTACCGCCCCTCTTGAACTGGTTGCTATTGATCACGTAAAGTTAGAGCCCAGTCACTCAGGGTATGCCTATGCTATGACTATTATTGATCATTTCACTAAGTTTGCCGTAGCAGTGCCTGTGAAGGACCTGACAGCCAAGACGACCGCGGAATTGTTCTGGAAACACTTCCTCCTGCCTTACGGCTGCCCAGAGAAGATCCTCACCGACCAGGGGTCTGCGTTTGAGTCTCATCTGTTCCAGGAGCTGTGCCGACTACACAATTGCCAAAAGGTCCGGACCACGGCCTATCATCCACAAGGTAATGGACTCTGTGAAAAGATGAATCAGACCTTGATTGAAATGTTGAGAGCCGTGCCTCCTGAGACCAGAGGAGACTGGCCTAACCTGCTACCACAGCTCATGTATACGTACAATAATACTATCCATTGTTCCACTGGATACACTCCTTTCTACCTGTTGTTTGGGCGTCAGGGTAAATTGCCTGCAGATCATTCCCTGGATGTACAAGTGCTGGATGACATTAATCCCCTGCCTAAAACTGACTGGGTAACGGAACATCAAAGGCGCTTGCTTAATGCCAAAGAAATTGTCCAGGAGCGCATGGAAGGTGCCCGGGAGCGACAACAAAAGACTATGATTTGGCGGCCCATGCAGAGCCCTTGGTTGTGGGGGACACCGTGTGGTTGAAGAACAATCACCGTACCAGTAAGCTGGACAGTAAATGGGAGAGAACTCCCTATCTTGTGTCTGCCATCCCTAATGCTGAAACTCATACCTATGAGGTCACCAGAGAGGGTAAGGGTCCCCAAATTGTTCACAGAAACCGCCTAAAACTCTGCAGTGACAAGGAGGCTGTTGTTGGAGATTCCGGATCCGAGTCTTCTGAGTCAGATTCCATTGCTCGGCCTGTTGAACCTATGCAGGCCATAGCGGATTTGCTGAATGATCCTGAGCCGCTCCACTGGTTCCTTACACCCTGGTTAAACTTTGGGGTGCCTGCCCCGGCACCTGCTGAACCTGCAACCGTAGCAGGCCACGCTCAGGGTGCTACTGAAAGGGGTCCCACTGATGTGGATCCTTCTTGTCCCCCTGTATCCGGGCAAGAGGAGGCCTTGGCCCTGAGGAGGTCTACCCGGTCTACAAGGGGGCGCTTACCAGTACGTTTTGAAAACTATGACTGTACTGGAAGTGTTTCCCGACAGGAAACCTCTGTGTGAGCATCATCCTTTTTAAGTCTTTGTGCCCAGAGATGGACTCCCTGTGTGCGAGCCTCTGTGATATGTTCTTATTATGGACTCTGGCATTCTCTTATGGACTATCCTGGTGTTAACCATTGATTTGCTGTACCAGGTCAGCATCACAGCTCTGCATTAATAGCCTGCAAGCAGAGGACGTCGCCCTTGTCACCGCGCTCCACCTTTTCCAGCTGGACCTGATACTAATCGTCAATGCAGATGGAATTGATTACTGATATGTATGTATGCCTGCATGTTTTTCTTGTCTCTTTCAGGTGAAAATTCCATATGGGCGGGGCCCTGTTGGAGTACGAGGTCGTACTCAGCTTAAAGCAGCGGGGTATGTAGTGTACGGGAGTTGTAATGCCCGTCACTACAGAAGGGTCACTTGGATGCTGTCGTTCCTCTCATCTATGGGGAGGCTGGTATAAGTCCTATTCATAAAATGCAATGTAATGTAAGTCTATGTACTTCCCTGTTTACTGTGTTATTGCTATGTTCAGGCCTGCTAGGGATTTCAATTCCAGCTCTAGTCACTAGAGGGAGTTAGGGAGCCCTAGGTTATATAAGGTCCAGGCAGGGAAGGGAAGTTCAGTTCAGTCTACTCCAGGCCATGAGCCTGTGAAGTCTATACCAGGCCCTGGGCCTGGGAAGGGGTGCAGACCCTGGAGTCTGTGTAGGCCACATGTCTCAGGCCTGAGCAAGTCAGCAGAAATCAAGCAGAGGCAATCCCTAGAGCAAGAGGTACTAAATGTCAAGAGGAGGTACACTGTCAACTGGAGATTCAAGGATATAAGCCAGAAATAGGGCATTGGGGCCTTGAAGCATCAATTCCAGTCAGGACAAGTCAGGAAGAAAGTAAGGTTCACCTGCAATTCTAAGTCCTGTTATTTTACCCTCTGTTATACCTTGCTGGATGTAAGCCTGCTGTAACTGCGACTGTACAAACGTCTATTTTCTGCAACAAGAACTGTGTTAAGAGGTTGCCTGCTGTAATTTCCACTGTTCTCAGTAAAGTTGGAATTCTGTTTTCAAGTTACAAGTCTGCACCTCTGTTATTCCTACTATAAATACGGTGTGCCACCGTTTACTGGCACTGGCGTCACGACACCTCAGGGACTCAGCCATAGGCACGTTAAACTACAACACCAAGGGCACCTCGCATTCCACCTGGCTGTGTCCCTCAAGAACCCAGAGAGTGCCCCAGAGGAACAGCGTGCCGGCCTCTCCATCACTGGCATTCCCCAGGTTAGTCCCACACATTGCCCTGACTTGGGGATGCTACAGATTTATCATGGAGACACCTGATTTTACAATATTAAATGATTTTGTGCATTAGCAATACTAATGGATTATTGAGCAAATGCTGACCGAGTGAAGGCGTATGCACCCCAGACAGGATCCGTTTTTTGTGGGTTATTGTTCTGATGGATCAGAGTAAGGGCAAAGTTATCAGTGACTTCAACACAAACTTACTGCTGACACCCTCTCCACTCTGTCGGGGGGCTCTACTTGTATAAGCGTTTAATAGAACAGGTTCCGTAGAAATCTATGTGGAATCAGCTGACGAGGGTGTAAAAGGAGTGCGCTTCTTCTTGACGCTAACGTGGACCTGTGAGGCTGAGTTAATGCTTGAGTTATTTGTTCAGTTTTGGCCCTGTGACTGCCCAAATAAGTGAAGTGTGCAGTGATTCTAATAGTGATGCCTGTCATCTGCATGTCATACGGAATCACAGTATTATTTCACTACCCCAGCACACTCCCTATGCATGTTACTGCAGGGCACAGTGTTCTACACCCATAGAAAGGCTCTATGCAGCCCGGAAATAGATGTTTTTAATGTGATTCGTCGCAAATTAATTCAAACTGGCCGAATCAAATTTTTGAGAAATTCATTAATCTCTAATTATTAAGTATAATATAGTCTCCCTCTTCAACAAAACAGTTGTGGACTGATGTATGTTAAACAATCCAGCAAGACCAGGTCCTTAAATATCTATCCCCCTCAGTCTCCAAGCAATACAAAGAAAGGATTTTCCTACTAAAGCCATATCAACCTATAAGACCTAAGAACATAACCACAGTGGTTAGACTCTTTCTGTGCAATGTATGAGTGTCTCAGAACTTTTAGGCTACATTCACATGACATGAAAAATAGACACACTGTCGGTCTTTCATTGCCATTTTTCTACTATTTTTGCATTCATTTTCTTGCAGTCTGGCCGTTTTTAATAGCCATTTTGCATCTATGTTGCATCTGTTTTTCATGGCTATTACAAATGGATGAATTTCATTGTTTTTTTCTTTTTTGAATAAAATTCCAACCCCTCCAGTATACATAATAGCCCCCCATAGTGACCCACACCGATAATAATGTCCACCAAAGAGGCCCCCGGCAGTAATAATGCCACCCATAGTGTCCCCCAGTGGTGATAATGTCCCCCATATTGGCCTTCTGCAGTAATAATGTGGTTCATAATAGTCCTCAGCTGTAATATCTGTTGGCATGGTGACGTCATCATGCTTGAGCGCAGGTCCTTCGGCAGGTCTTTCAGAATCAAGAGAAAAGTGACTGCCTCTGCGCATGACTGAAGTGAGTAATTTTTTTAACTCCTAAAAGGCCATATTGCACTAGTGTACCTGTTTTTAAGAGCTGTTAGATGGGTGCACTCCTGCTTAAGCAGCCATTAAAAACAGTCCCATTAATACGAATACGAAGTCGGGTTTGATACCGGCTAGAATCTCAGTACCAAACCCGAATTCATTCACCAAAATATCGCACGACTTCAGATGAAACCAATTTTGACTCCAAAGAGGCAATACATTTTAATGCTGTATAGTGACAGGTTTCCGTACAGCATTAAAACTAATGGGGTCATTTATCAAACTGGTGTAAAGTAGAACCGGCTTGGTTGCCAATAGCAACCAATCAGATTCCACCTCTCTTTCTTTTTTGACAGCTCCTTTGGAAAATCAAAGGTGAAATCTGATTGGTTGCTATGGGCAACTAAGCCAGTTCTACTTACTTTACACCAGTTTGATAAACGACCCCATAAGTGTTTGAATGAATCGACTTTGGATCTATGATCTGAAGCTTGATTCAGGCAACACTAAATGTAGTCTTACATGCAATAGCACTCCACTCTGTCACTGAGGGTGGCATTTAATTTAAAAACCCTCTTATTCTTAATGCATTTCGAAAAATTATAATATTGGGCAACCTGCGTAACTACCAAAAATGAAACATATATAGTTCAAAAAGGCAAATTTAAATGTGAAAGGAATGATTCTATAATACTGTATGCAGTATATTTAAGTAGTTACGTAGCGTGTAAATGGTTGAAAAAAAGATATATGTCATTTGACTTCAACCAAGGGAACTGGATATGGTAATGTATTGCTGGAAAATGATTATTTTATGTGCCAAATTAAATGTAATTACTGACAAATGAGTTATGCTAATTCATTCAGAGACTGTACACATTATTTACAAAGGGCAGCTATCAGGAACAAGCATTGATAGGAACACTCATTCCTGATAATTCCCTTATCTTGTCTGCTACAGCTCAGGTGGGGTTCCTTTTCTGCTGGGAAGCTCTCTCCCTATCACAGCTCAGGAAGCAGTTGAAGGATAAAACTAAGCATGTGCGGCCTTCTCAGAAAGTAGGACAAAGAAATAAGAAAAACAAACAAACAGTGAGAGGTGCTATACAAATACATTTTATTAAATAACTCAGTACTAGTGATGAGCGGACCCGTGGATGTTCGGGTTTGACAGGTTCGGCCGAACTTTGTTTCTGAACTTGACCCCGAACTTGACCCCGATCACCGAAGCTGAATGAAGTAAATGAGGGCACGAACTTTGGGGCTGAAAAATTGCTGTAAAAAAGTAATAAAAAGGGCTAGAGGGCTGCAAAAGGATCCAAAATGGGGGTAAGAGAAGTAAAATTGCCCGGCAAACAAATGTGAATAGGAAAATAAATTAAAATACATAAAAATATATAAAAAATAATAATCTCGAACCAAGAGGCGGAGGTCATAGTCTAGAAGCAAGTTGAGGAGACTGTAGACATAGCAGTGTATTTGAAAGAGGCAGAGGAGGTGGAGGAGTAAGCCAACAGTGTTTTTGTTGGGGGGGAGGGGTTCTTTCATGTTTTACATATTTTTTCATTTGTCTGTTAATTCTGTATGTGACCTATCAGACAGTACATGTAGACGTGTGCACAAGTACTGTTCCACCATGTTGCTGAAACGATGCATCCTGCTAAGACGGTCAATATCAGATGGTGGTGCCGGATGTTGTGGCCTGCTGACAAAACTTTTCCACATTTTGGCCATGATAACCATCCCTTCTGAGGTGCTGACAGTGCCCCAGCTGTGTTGGCGACTTCCTCCTCTACATTGTGCTTCCACTGAGCCTCCGCTGTAAGGTGGGAGCGCCATCAGTAGCACGCCTACCAGCATGCACTTGTACTCGCATATCTTTCCATCACGTTCCAGTGACAGAAGTTAGGAAGGCACAGTGTCCTTGTAGCAAGGATCGAGCAGGGTGGCCACCCAGTAATCAGCACTGCTAAAAATGAGAGCAACTCGGCGGTCGTTGTGTAGGCACTGCAGCATCTAGTCGCTCATGTGTGCCAGGGTGCCCAGAGACAACGAAAATCTCTCCTCGGTAAGAGGTCTACTGTCTGTGTCCTCTGTATCCCCCCAGGCACGCTCCAGTAATGCCAGTAAGATGATTTGGGTGCCAGACTTCTGTCAAAGCGTATCCTCCTCATCATCATCCTCCTCCTTAAAAAACCGTGCCCTGGTTGGACAGTTGTGTACCTGGCTGCTGTTGGTGCAGAAACTCATCCTCCAAGCCACCTCGACTGGCCTGATAACTGTGTGAATGATCCCTGTTCCTCCTCCTCTTCTCATCCTCTGTGCCACCACCTTGTCCATCATCGCCTGAGGTGTTTTTCTCAGGGAGGCATAGAAGCGGGATAGTAATGTTGATGATGGAATCATCAGCCTTGGCCTGGTAACAGTGCAACACGGCACACATACGTCCGGAATGGAGGTCTACTAGGTGGTGGTGAAGTGGGGCTGCTCCGCAGAGTGACTCACCCGTGCATGCTGCAGCTAAAACTCCACTGTTGTTTGCTGCTGCTGCTCGGGCAGTCTCTCCAGCATATGCCAGGTGGAGTTCCACCTTGTGAGTACATTGCATATGAGGCCGTGAGCGGGAAGGAAGACTTTATGCTGCAGTGCAGACATACAAACAGCATCTAGGTGGGAACTCTGAAAGTGCGTACAGATGGCCCACACTTTCTGCAGCAGCTCTAACATATCGGAGTAATTTTTCAGGAACCTCTGCCCCACCAAATTCAGCACATGAATCAGGCAAGGGATGTGCATCAAACTGGCTAGGTCCAAAGCTGCTACAAGTTTTCACCCGTTGTCGCTCACCACCAGGCCGGGATTGAGGTTCAGCAGCACCAACCACTCATTGGTCTTTTCTTCCATGCCTGCCCACAGATCCTGCGTGGTGTGGAGTTTTTCCACCAAACTTATGAGCATCAGAACACCCCGCTGTCATTTCTCTCTAGCTGTGCTAAAGTTGATGGTTGCACTGACCGGATGAGGAGGCTGTAGAGGAGGAACAGGAGGAAGAAGCTGAGTAGAATGAGGAGGCAACAATAGGCACAGAGCAACATCCAGCTGTTCTCGGTGGTGGTAGGATGTGCGCCAAACCGCTTTCCACCTTGGGCCCATCCACCACTACATTTACCCAGTGGGCAGTTAGGGAGATATAACATCCCTGCCTGTGCTTACTGGTTCATGTATCGGTGGTTATGTGGACCTTGCCACTAATGGTGTTGCGCAGCACACACCTGATTTTCCCCGCCGCTTGTTTGTGCAGGGCAGGGACGCCCTGCCTGAAAAAGTAGTGGCGGCAGGGAACCACGTACTGTGGGACATCTGCCGTCATTAAGTTTTTAAAACTCTCCTCCAGCAGATAGAATTGCAACATTTCAAAGGCCAGAAAGTTAAGGGCCAGGGATCACGGGTGGGTAGGCGGGTACTTCCTCTTTCCGTCCAGTTTTGGGGGATGGACAGCTGAACACTTCCACGGGACAGTGTGGAGATGCTTGGTGACAATGGTGGCGGTGGTGTTGCTGTCACATCCTCACTTTGAGGGATGTTAGGTGGCCCTGTTGCTCCTGAGGGGAAGGAAGAGGCCAAGACTGCAGCAGAAAAGGGAGCATAAGGAGCCTCAGATCTTTCCTAGTTTTTCAGGTGTCTACTCCACTGCAGCTCGTGCTTTGCAGTTAGATGCCTGGTCATGCCGGTGGTGCTCAGATTTAGAACATTTAGGCCTCGCTTCAGGTTCTGACTGCACAGCGTGCAAACTGCCCATGTCTTGTCATCAGCACATTGCTTGAAAAACTGCCATGCCAGGGAACTCCTTTGAGCTGGCTTTGGTGTGTTCTGTCCCTCAGTGCTTTAGGCACTAGCAGGCATACTGGCGAACTGTACACATCACTCGGATGACCTGGATGCTATGTGAGGTCTAGGACCTCATCCTCCTCCACATCATCTTCCACCCAGTCCTCCCCCCTGCCCTTCTTGCCGGTCTGCACAGCGCAGAAAGCCGCAGCAGTTGACACCAGTGTTTTGTCATCATCATCAGAGACGCGATGCAGTGGTTCTCCCACGTCGTCATCCTCAAACATAAGTGGTTGGGCATCAATGCACCCAATCTCTTCCACTTCTGGGGCAGGGCTAGGTGAATGGCCCACGGAAACCCCTCCAGCAGAGTCATCAAAAATCATAAGTGACTGCTGCATGACTTGGGGGTCAGACCGGATGCCCATGGGCCGCCGGTGCCAACTCTGCACTTTCAACAGGGGACCAGGTGGGAGACAATGTGAAGGAACTGGAGGCACTGTCAGCTATCCAATTTAATACCGCTTCTACTTGTTCTGGCATCACCATTCTTAGAGCGGTGTCTGGGCCTTCAAAATGAGGTCCTGTCACCAGAGGAACGTGTTTCATTTGGTCGTGTAGCTGGCACAGATCGACAACATCCTCTCCCTACAGCAGGAGTTCCACCATAACCAACACCACAGCCATGCCCACATCCCTAGAGGAACAATTGTATTTCTATGTCACTGGTGCAAATTAAGTGTTTTGCACCCCAAAAAAATTGCTATAGGTCACTTACAGAATTAACAGAAAGATTAATTATTGTATTTCTGTGTCATGGATGCAGATGAGGTGTATCTCCCTCCCAAAAAAGGCATTATGTCACCGACACAACTAACAGACTGATTAACTATCTTATAGCAGTAAGACAGATGAAAATGCGGTGCTGTGAACCCACAAAATTATTTTTTGTCACTGACACAATTAACAGACGGATTAACTGTCTTATAACAGTAAGATGGTAGAAAATGTGGTGTTGTGAAACCCTAAAAATGGCTTTAGGTCACCCACAGAATTAACATAATAATTAAGTATTGTATTTCTGTGTCACTGGTGCAAAGGTGTTGTTTTGCACCCACATAAGTGCCTACAGGTCACCCACAGAGTTAGTAAAAACAATGGAAGCCTAACACTGTTCCTCACACTGTCTCTTTTAACAAGCTTTATTTAAAATCCAAACAACAAACAGGGACTTTTCTGCCAAAGTCCATGTTGAGGTGCCCAGACACCGTGATGTTCGGTTCAACAGTGTGTTACGGGTCCACTCATCCCTACCAGTAAGTTTAACATCTGTCATGTGTAAACTGTTTAAAGGTTTTCTGAGAGATGCTATCTTGGAGTACCTCAATGAAAATAAGCAAATAATGCCATATCAGCATGAGTTCATGAGGGATTGGTCATGTCAAACTAGGTTAATCAGTTTCTACGAGGAGGTAAGTTCTAGACTTGGCCGTGGCAAATCAATGGATGTCATATATCTTAACTTTTCCAAAGTATTTGATACTGTACCACATCAAAGAGGAACTTTTACCACTCCTGACATGCCTGTTTTAATAGTTGTAAGCATTCCCCATGTAAAAAACAATTCTGGAGCATCTATTCTTATGTCTGTATGTTGTGCCTGTCCTTTATTATTTCTACTAATATATGAAGTACTATTAGCCTCCAGTAAGGGTACAGAGGTAATTAGTTGGGGGTGTGTATCTGCAGAGACTCACTCTATCTAATTAGTGCTGCCATTGTCAGACTGTGAAGGTACACCCCCCCCCCCCCAACTTGTTACCTCCCCTCTGTATCCTTACTGAAGGCTAATAACAATTTATTAATAACTTCTAGCAAGAATAATAAAGGAATGGCACAACATCGAGTCATAAGAATAGATGCTCCAGAATTATTATTACACAGGGAATGCTTAAAGCTATTAAAACAGACATGTCAGGAGTGGGGAAAGGTCCTCTTTAACCAATTCAGCCCCCTAGCTTAAACACCCTTAATGACCAGGCCACTTTTTACAATTCTGCAATACACTAATTTCACCGTTTATTGCTCCGTCATTCAACTTACCACCCAAATGAATTTTACCTCCTTTTCTTCTCACTAATAGAGCTTTCATTTGGTGATATTTCATTGCTGCTGATGTAGTGTACGGGAGTTGTACTACCCGTCACTACAGAAGGGTCACTTGGATGCTGTCGTTCCTCTCATTTATGGGGAGGCTGGTAAAAGTCCTATTTGTAAAATGTAATGCAATTTATGGTATTTAATTCCCTGTTACTGTGAAATGTGCCATGTGCAGGCCGGCTAGGGATGTAATTCCAGCTCTAGTCACTAGAGGGAGCTAGGTAGCCCTAGTCTATATAAGGCCCAGTCAGGGAAGGAGAGCTGAGTTCAGTCTACTCCAGGCCATGAGCCTGTGAAGTCTACACCAGGCCCTGGGCCTGGGAAGGAGTGCAGACCCTGGAGTCTGTGAAGGCCACATGTCACAGGCCTAAGCAAGTCAGCAGAAGTCAGGCAGAGGCAATCCCTAGAGCAAGAGGTACTGAAATGTCAAGAGGAGGTACACGGTCTACTGGAGATTCAAGGATATAAGCCAGAAGTAGGGCATTGGGGCCTTGAAGATTAATTGCCAGTCAGGACAAGTCAGGAAGAAAGTAAGGTTCACCTGCATTTCAAAGTCCTGTTATTTTACCCTCTACTTTACCTTGCTGGATGTAAGCCTGCTGTAACTGCGACTGTATAAAAGTCTATTGTCTGCAACAAGAACTGTTGTAAGAGGTTGCCTGCTGTATTTCCACTGTTTTCAGTAAAGTTGGAATTCTGTTTTCAAGCTACAAGTCTGCACCTCTATTATTCCTACTATAAATACGGTGTGCCACCGTTTATTGGCACTGGCGTCACGAAACATCAGGGACTTAGCCATAGGCACGTTAAACTACAACACCAAGGGCATCTCACATTCCACCTGGCTGTGTCCCTTCAGAACCCAGAGAGTGCCCCAGAGGAACAGCGTGCCGGCCTCTCCATCACTGGCATTCCCCAGGTTAGTCCCACACATTGCCCTGACTTGGGGGTGCTACACTGACATTTTTACTTTTTATGATATTTTACTTTTTTTAACGAAATTTTTGCAAAAAAATGACATTTTTCACTTTCAGTTGTAATTTTTTTTTAAAAACTACATTTCTATATACATTTTTCCCAAAATGTATTGTTCTACATGTGTTTGACAAAAAAAAATCCAATACGTGTATATTTATTGGTTTGGGTAAAAGTTATAGCGTTTACAAACTATGGTGCAAAAAAGTGAATTTCGGCATTTTGAAGCAGCTCTGACTTTGAGCACCTGTCATGTTTCTTCAGGTGCTAGAATGCCAGGAAAGTATAAATACCCCCCAAATGACACCATTTTAGAAAGAAGACACCCCAAAGTATTCACGGAGGGGCATGGTGAGTGCATGTATGATTTCATTTTTTTTCACAATTTAGCGGAAAATGACACTTTCTGAGGGAAAAAATAATAATAAAGTTTCCATTTCTGCTAACTTCTGGCAAAAAAAATCTTCCACAGACTCACTATGCCCCTCAGTGAATACCTTTGGGTGTCTACTTTCCGAAATGGGGTCATTTGTGGGGTGTGTTTACTGTTCTGGCATTTTGGGGGGGCTAAATTGTGAGCAACCCTGTAAAACCTAAAGGTACTCGTTGGACTTTACGCCCCTTTACGCACCTAGACTGCAAAAAAGTGGCACACATGTGGTATCGCCGTACTCAGAAGAAGTAGGGAAATGTGTTTTGGGGTGTATTTGTACATATACCCATGCTGGGTGAGAGAAATATCTCTGTAAATTGTCAACTTTGTATAAAAAAAATTAAAAAGTTGTCATTTACAGAGATATTTCTCTCACCCAGCATGGGTATATGTAAAAATACACCCCAAAACACATTGCCCTACTTCTCCTGAGTACGGCGATACCACTTGTGTGACACTTTTTTGCAGCCAAGATGAGCAAAAGGGCACAAATTCCAATGAGTACCTTTAGGATTTCACAGGGCATTTTTACACATTTGGATTCCAGACTTCTTCTCACGCTTTAGGGGCCCCTAAAATGCCAGGGCGGTATAAATACCCCACAAGTGACCCCATATTAGAAAGAAGACACCCCAAGGTATTCCGTGAGGGGTATGGTAAGTTCATGTAAAATTTTTTTTTTTGTCACAAGTTAGTGAAATATGAGACTTTGTAAAAAAACAAACAAAAAAAAATATCAATTTCCGCTAACTTGTGCCAAAAAAAAAAAAAAATTCTGTGAACTCGCCATGTCCCTCACGGAATACCTTGGGGTGTCTTCTTTCCAAAATGGGGTCACATGTGGGGTATTTATACTGCCCAGGCATTTTAGAGGCCCTAAAGCGTGAGAATCCAAAATGCGTAAAAATGTCCTGTGAAGTACTAAAGGTACTCATTGGTTTTAGGGCCCCTTTGCGCATCTTGGCTGCAAAAAAGTGTCACTCATGTGGTATCGCCGTACTCAGGAGAAGTAGGGCAATGAGTTTTGGGGTGTATTTTTACATATACCCATGCTGGGTGTGAGAAATATCTCTGTAAATGACAACTTTTTAAAAAAATTTATACAAAGTTGTCAATTTACAGAGATATTTCTCTCAACCAGCATGGGTATATGTAAAAATACACCCCAAAACACATTGCCCTACTTCTCCTGAGTACGGCAATACCACATGTGTGACACTTTTTTGCAGCCAAGATGTGCAAAGGGGCCCTAAAACCAATGAGTACCTTTTAGGAGGGCATTTTTACGCATTTTTCTTCTCACGCTTTTGGGCCCCTAAAATGCCAGGACAGTATAAATACCCCCCATGTGACCCCATTTTGGAAAGAAGACACCCCAAGGTATTCCGTGAGGGGCATGGCTAGTTCATAGAAGATTTTTTTTTTGGCACAAGTTAGCGGAAATTGATTTTTTTATAGTTTTTTCTCACAAAGTCTCCCTTTCTGATAACTTTTGACAAAAAGTTCAATTTTTCATGGACTCACTATGCCCCTTAGTGAATACCTTGGGGTGTCTTCTTTCCAAAATGGGGTCATTTGTGGGGTGTTTGTACTGTTCTGGCATTTTGGGCGGGGCTAAATTGTGAGCAACCCTGTAAAACCTAAAGGTACTCGTTGGAATTTGGGCCCCTTTGCGCACCTAGGCTGCAAAAAATTGTCACACATGTGGTATTGCCGTATTCAGTAGAAGTAGGGTAATGTGTTTTGGGGTGTATTTTTACATATACCCATGTTGGGTGAGAGAAATATCTCTGTAAACTGACAACTTTGTATAAAAAAAAATAAAAAGTTGTCGTTTACAGCGATATTTCTCACACAAAGTATGGGTATATATAAAAATACACCCCAAAACTCATTGCTCTACTTCTCCTGAGTTTGGCAATACCACATATGTGCCACTTTTTTGCAGCCAAAATGCACAAAGGGGCCCAAATTCCAATGAGTACCTTTAGGATTTCACAGGGCATTTTTACGCATATGGATTCTCACGCTTTAGGGCCCCTAAAATGCCAGGGCAGTATAAATACCCCACATGTGACCCCATTGTGGAAAGAAGACACCCCAAGGTATTCCGTGAGGGGCATGGCAAGTTCACAGAATTTATTTTTTTTTGGCACAAGTTAGCGGAAATTTATATATATATATATATTTATTTTTTTACAAAGTCTCAAATTTCCACTAACTAGTGACAAAAAATAAAATTTTACATGAACTTACCATACCCAGCATGGAATACCTTGGGGTGTCTTCTTTCTAAAATGGGGTCACATGTGGGGTGTTTGTACTGCCCTGGCATTTGAGGGTCTCCGCAATCATTACTTGTATGGCCAGCATGAGGAGTTTCTGCTATTCTCCTTATATTGAGCATACGGGTAATGAGATTTTTTTTTTTCCGTTCAGCCTCTGGGCTGAAAAAAAAAAAAATGAACGGCACAGATTTCCTCATTCGCATCGATCAATGTGGATGAAAAAATCTCTGCCAAAAAATGTGCAAAAAAAAAAAAGTAGTAAGGCCCCATTCACACGTCCGCAAAAATGTCTGCATCTATTCCGCAATTCTGCGGAATAGATGCGGACCCATTCAGTGTGAATGGGGCCGGCGGTGATGCGGAGAGCACACGTGCTCGCCGCATCAGCATTTGCGGAGCTGCGGCCGCAAACTTCCGGGTTTCGGCCCCCAAACATCCGGCCGCAGCTCCGCAAAAGATAGAGCATGTCCTATTCTTGTCCGCAATTGCGGATAAGAAAAGGCATTTTCTATATAGTTCTGGCAATGTGCGGATCCGCAAAATGCAGAAAGCACATTGCCGATGTCCGTGTTTTGCGGATCCGCGGATCCATGGATCCGCAAAACACATACAGACGTCTGAATGAGCCTTACAGGGGGGTGATTAGTGACAGGGTGGTGACATGAGGTGATCAGGGGTTAATTGGGGGTTAATCAGGGGTTAATCAGTGACGGGGGGGGTGGATGGGGGGGTCTGTGTGGTGCTTGGTGCACTTACAAAAGTTTCCTTTGGTGGTCCCAAGTAAAAGGGACCACCAAAGGAACGAACAGCAAGCATATTAGACGCTGTTAACAAAACAGCGTCTGACATGCCATTTTTTTTAACTTCTACAGCCTGCCAGCGCATGATCAGCGCTGGCAGGCTGTAGTTAAAGTTCTCCCCGACGCGATCCTGTAAACGCGCTCGTTCACAGGAAATCGCGCGTCTCGCGAGATCAAACAAACCGACCGCTGAGAATACTTTGACTGGGGGAAAATGTCTGTATGTGGGTAAGTAACTGGCTCAATGATAGAAAACAGAGGGTGGTTATTAATGGTACACACTCAGATCGGGTCACTGTAACTAGTGGGGTACCTCAGGGGTCAGTATTGGGCCCTATTCTCTTCAATATATTAATTAATGATCTTGTAGAAGGCCTGCACAGTAAAATATCATTTTTTCCAGATGACAGTAAACTGTGTAAAGTAATTTACATGGAAGATGGCAGTATACCTCTCCATATGGATCTGGATAGATTGGAGACTTGGGCAGAAATGTGGCAGATTAGGTTAAACACTGACAAATGTAAGGTTATACACATGGGAAGGAATAATGCAAGTTACCCATATATACTAAATGATAAAACACTGGATAACAATGACATGGAAAAATACTTAGGAATTTTAGTGAATAGCAAACTAAGCTGTAGATACCATTGTCAGACAGCTGCTGCCAAGGCCAATAAGTTAATGAGTTGCATCAAAAGGGGCATAAATGACCGTGATAAGA
The DNA here is from genome assembly GCA_033119425.1 of Bufotes viridis. Taxonomy (NCBI): domain Eukaryota; kingdom Metazoa; phylum Chordata; class Amphibia; order Anura; family Bufonidae; genus Bufotes; species Bufotes viridis. Next base: position 277,049,339 of record CM065592.1, read on the forward strand.
ATAAGTCCTGCCACTTAACAGATCTCTGTGTACAGTTCTGGGCTCCTGTGAGCAAGGCAGACATAGCTGAGCTGGAGACGGTTCAGAGAAGGGCAACTAAAGTAATAACTGGAATGGGTGGACTACAGTACCCGGAAAGTTTATCAAAATTAGGGTTATTCATTTTAGAAAAAAGACTGCTAAGGGGAGATCTAATAACTATGTATATCTATATCAGGGTCTGTACAGAGATATCTCCCATCATCTATTTATATCCAGGACTATGACTGTGATGAGGGGACATTTTCTGCATCTAGAGCAAGGATAGGCAACCTCCGGCACTCCAGCTGTTGTGAAACTACAACTCCCAGCATGCCTACTTCCTCTGCTCTTCTCAGAACTTTCACAGAAATAAATGGAGCATGCTGGGAATTGTAGTTTCACAACAGCTGCAGTGACGAAGGTTGCTGATCCCTGATCTAGAGGAAAGAAGGTTTGTACACAAACATAGAAGAGGATTCTTTATGGTCAGAGCAGTGAGACTATGGAACTCTCTGCCTGGGGAGGTGGTGATGGTGAATTCACTAAAAGAGTTCAAGATGAAGAGGGTCCTCTATTTATTTCTGGAGTGTAATAATATTACAGGTCATAGTTACTTGAGATGGGTTGTTGATCCAGGGAGTTATTCTGATTGATTGGAGTTGGAAAGAAACTTTATTTCCACCAAAGTTAGAAAAATTTGCCTTCCTCTGGATCAATTTGCAGGATAACAGGCTGAACTGGATGGACAGGTGTCTTTTTCAGCCTTATAAACTGTGTTACTATGTTACATACTGTATATGCTGTTTTTCTAAACTTCAACCCCCCCATAAAATTCGGTTTGAACTGCGTGGAGATGAAACAACATGGATTTTTGCTTATCACTCACAGATATTATCTTCCGCTACCCTGCATATTGTAAGACACACATATGCTATTTTCCTTAAACAAAAAAAATAATAAAAATTAACTATGTGAAGATAGGCTGACCTGGAGTTTAGACTAGTATTCCAAGTGTTTTCACTGAGATTTAAAATGGTAAATCTAGTTTTATAAGGTTCATCGAAAATTAACCTAAAAAGGTTCGGGTTCATCTGCCAGACAATATTTTACATAGTTCATAACAAACCCAGATCATTCATCTCTAGTAAATGCTATTAGTCCCCCATCAATCAGTGAGTATACTTGCTCTCCAACTAGTACATATGGGGGTTCTTATTTTTTCCAAAGGAGGAGTGAGATGACAAGCCCCGCTCATCTAATCACCCCTTTGTGCCTAATTAGGCTGTTTATTGATGCCATGAAGCATATGTTTACCAGTATCCAGATCACCGTGCCACACTACATACACCATAAACCCAACACAGCTAACAATGAGGTTTACATTTTACACTGTCCCTATCCTGCCCATACCCAAACTATTAGCTGCCCTAGTGATACCCATTAAGTATAAGTGATAAATGATCTAATGGTTGAAACAGACAAGAAGTTTCAGGATTTCAAACAAAATGTTACTACAACATAAATTGCAACTTTTTGCCACCAGAAAACTGGCATAGCAGTCTTGATAAATGTCCCCCTTAGTAGCTAGACAAGTCCTATTGCTCATTTCAGCTATAAATCACTAAAAAGTCTATAGAAACTACAAGAGTAGTTTGAGGGTACTACCAAATCATCAGGCTTTCTGGAGTTGCAGATGTAGTACGGTTAACACACATGCTTTATGAGACGTGTTATCTAAATTAAATGTGTTAAGCAAACACCTTGAATTGCTTTTCAATGGCTTTTGTTTCAAGATAACGCGATGAGTTAAGAAATTTGAGTTAAGAGTTTGTGTGTTAACCCTGCAACATCGGTAGATTTGGAATCCAAAATCAGTAGCGGATCATAAAAGGAGAGAAAATATAAAGGACAGATATGACTTCTCTTTTTTCAATTCACTCCTGGCTTTGGCTTCCAAAACTGCATTCAGAAACCCGATATTGTGGCCGTACCCAAAAGGTTAGCACAATCCATACCACCCTTGACTATAAACAAGTCATGGAGAGCTGATAACCAGCAGGGATTGTAAGTTGTATAGCTAGTGAAGGGTCATTATACATTTGCACGTTGCAATGGCATTATTTTTTACCCTTAAAAAATGCAAGAATATACTCATGCATTTTTTTTTTTTAAGAAAACCTGCATTTTTGTAGCTGACTTTTTTCTAAAAGACCTTGTGGACTGCATTTTTGTTTTTGACTTTTTTCACTATAATTGACGAAGTGGAATTCGATCCGAATTTGAGGAAAAATTTGATTTGTACTGAATCCGAATTTTCTCATGCTTCATGGTGCCGAATCACATTTTCTTCCTAAAATGGCTGCTGCAAGTGTTAGGACATGGAGCAAATAACTCTGGGAACGAGGGATCACCCATAAAGCCATGTATGCAGCCAATCAGCAGCCAGCCAGTCCTGTGATGTCACCGCCCTATAAATAGCCTCAGTTATCTTGGATTCAGCCATTTTCCTTGTGTACTTAGTGCAGGGAGAGACGTCAGCAGGCGCTATGGAAAGTGCTAAGAAAGACTAGCTCAGGGAAGGAGCATTAGAAGTGTAGAGAAAGGATAGCAGAACAGGGTCCAATAAATGAGTGTACAGCCTGGGTAATAGGAGCAATCCTATTATATCTTGCTGCACTGACTGGGGATCCAAATTGCCATTATACTGCTGTTTTCAGTTTTGAAATAGATGATACCTCTGTAATTACAGCAAACCGTTCTTTTTATTGGGGTGCAAGTGCTGTGTGATACAGTATATATGTGTGATGCGTGTATAAGTCGGAAAAAAAGAGCTTATTTGCCATTCAGAGGTGCAATTATATGTTCTAAAGAGTTTTTTGGAGTGTATAAGTGGGGGGCGGGGGTAAAGGACTTATTAGTAGAGTTGAGCGAACACCTGGATGTTCAGATTCGAGAAGTTCGGCCGAACTTCCCGAAAATGTTCGGGTTCGGGATCCAAACTCGACCCGAACTTCACCCCGAACCCGAACCCCATTGAAGTCAATGTGGACCCGAACTTTTGGGCACTAAAAAGGCTATAAAATAGCTCAGGAAGTGGCTAGAGGGCTGCAAAAGGCAGCAAAATGTAGGTAAATCACCTGCAAACAAATGTGGATAGGGAAATGACTTAAAATAAAATAATTAGAAATTAACCAATATCAATTGGCAACTTGGAGGAGGAGGAGGTGGAATAGGAGGTTGGGGTGGCATCAGGTGGGAATGCTATGGGAGTTGAAGTTCTCATTACAGCCAAAAAGGATTCATGTCTGCCTGCAGTGCCACAGGCCTCATTCACAGACTCAGGGCCATGGCACCCGCAAAGAGGAGAGCGGTCCCGTAACAGCAACACAAGCCTCAGGTCAAACTGCAATGGAACAGGCCATTATCATTTATGTAGGACCGTGACACCCAGACAATGGGGTGGTCATTAGACAGTAAAAAGTGTTAAATGTCTGCCACCAAGACAGCAAGCAAGTACGTGAAATTTAGGCCCCTGACACCCAGACAATAGGGCAGTCATTAGACAGTAAAAAGAGTTTAATATCTCCCACCAAGACAACAAATGATTAAACGACATATAGGCCCCTGACACCAAGACAATGGGGCGGTCATTAGACAGTAAAAAGTGTTAAATGTCTGCCACCAAGACAGCAAGCAAGTACGTGAAATTTAGGCCCCTGACACCCAGACAGAAGAGAGAGGTGCCATAGCAGCAAAATAGGCATTGTGTCACCCACTAATGGAGAAGGCCACTTTTAGTTATTTAGGCCCCAGCACCCAGACAGATGAGAGAGGTCCCAAAGCAGAGAATCAGGCTTCATGTCACCCACCAATGGAGAAGGCCACTTTCAGATATTTAGGCCCCTGGCACCCAGACGGAGGAGAGGTTCATTCAACTTTGGGTTGCCCCGCAAAATAATGGTAAAATTAAAAAAAGAGGATTCAATAAAGAAGCGCCCTGGAGTACAAGAATATATGGTTAAGGGGAGGTAGTTATAAATGTCTATTCTGCACAAGGGATGGACAGGTCCTGTGGCATCCATGGGTGGTTCATTTTTATGAATGTCAGCTTGTCCACGTTGGCTGTGGACAGGCGGCTGTGTTGGTCAGTAATGACGCCACCTGCCGTGCTGAATACAAGGTTCAGACAAGCACCTCCAAGGCATAGAATAGCTCTGGCCACGTGGACAATTTGGAGACCCAGAAGTTAAATGGGGCCGAACCATCAGACAGTACGTGGAGGGGTGTGCACAAACCATTAGAAAACGTGGTGTGCTGTTTAACAAGCAGGATATGCTCAACCCATATGCACTTGTGCATGTATATAGGGGAGCACACCCTGCACTTGCAGTCGGTTGCTAGGAGCAATCAACAGCAATAAATGCATACAATGGAAGATGCCAGCAACTGACTACAAGTACCACAATAACCATCCTACAAAGGCTACATACGATAACGATAATGTGGATGTGGAGAACAATCAAAAACATAACCATAGCAAAAGCAGGTGCACTCTGCGGCAATACTAAACCCTTACACTGATGTTAAAATTGAGAGGTTAGTTTGACACATCCTACTAGGAGGACATGTCTAATGCTCGGACACCACGCCAAGGTCTCTCAAGTAACCCGAGACCCTACCACTCAACCTACCTGTGCCGTATGGGCAATACAAGGGGCCGTTGGGCATTACGGGAGCGTAAGGCCTGACTCACAAACAGCTCACCAGTGTCCTCCAGCATGTAACCATGCTTGCAATGGGAGGTGAGAGGTGCCTGTGAGCCCCAACCGAGACCGGCTGATATGGCCTAGAGCCTCCCAGGTGCACCTGAATGTAGCCTGTAGATGAAAAGCAGGCACATTTAAATTGGAGTTTATACACCTCCAAACATATTATACAAACCATTAGAAAACGTGGTGTTGTGTTTAACAAGCGTTACGCTCCCGTAATGCCATTGCTATGGTTATGTTTTTTATTGTTCTCCACATCCACATTATCGTTACCATATGTAGGATGGTTATTGTGGTACTTGTAGTCCGTTCATGGCATCTTCTATTGTATACATTTTTTGCTGTTGATTGCTCCTAGCAACGGACTACAAGTGCAGGATGTGCTCCCTCATATACATGCACAACTGCATATGGGTTGAGCATATCCTGCTTGTTGAACACCACACCACATTTTCTAATGGTTTGTATAATATTTTTGGAGGTGTATAAACTTCAATTTAAATGTGCCTGCTTTTCATCTACAGGCTACATTCAGGTACACCTGGGAGGGTCTGGGCCATATCAGCCGGTCTCGGGTGGGGCTCACAGGCACCTCCCACCTCCCATTGCAAGCATGGTTACATGCTGGAGGTCACTGGTGAGCTATTTGTGATTCAGGCCTTACGCTCCCGTAATGCCCAACAGCCCCTGGTATCGCCCATATGGCACAGGTAGGTTGAGTGGTAGGGTCTCGGGTTACTTGAGAGACCTTGGCGTGGTGTCCGAGCTTAAGACATGTCCTCCTAGAGAAGGATGTGTCGAACTAACCTCTCAATTTTAACATCAGTGTGAGGGTTTAGTATTGCCGCAGAGTGCACCTGCCTTTGCTATGGTTATGTTTTTGATTGTTCTCCACATCCACATTATCGTTATCGTATATAGGATGGTTATTGTGGTACTTGTAGTTCGTTGCTGGCATCTTCCATTGTATGTATTTTTTGCTGTTGATTGCTCCTAGCAACAGACTACAAGTGGAGGATGTGCTCCCCTATATACATGCACAACTGCATATGGGTTGAGCATATCCCGCTTGTTAAACACCACACCACATTTTCTAATTGTTTGTATAATATTTTTGGAGGTGTATAAACTCCAATTTAAATGTGCCTGCTTTTCATCTACAGGCTACATTCAGGTGCACCTGGGAGGGTCTGGGCCATATCAGCCGGTCTCGGGTGGGGCTCACAGGCACGTCCCACCTCCCATTGCAAGCATGGTTACATGCTGGAGGTCACTGGTGAGCTGTTTGTGAGTCAGACCTTAAGCTCCCGTAATGCCCAACGGCCCCTGGTATCGCCCATACGACACAGGTAGGTTGAGTGGTAGGGTCTCGGGCTACTTGAGAGACCTTGGCGTGGTGTCCGAGCATTAGACATGTCCTCCTAGAAAGATGTGTTGAACTAACCTCTCAATTTTAACATCAGTGTGAGGGTTTAGTATTGCCGCAGAGTGCACCTGCTTTTGCTATGGTTATGTTTTTGATTGTTCTTCACATCCACATTATCGTTATCGTATATAGGATGGTTATTGTGGTACTTGTAGTTCGTTGCTGGCATCCTCCATTGTATGCATTTTTTGCTGTTGATTGCTCCTAGCAACGGACTATAAGTGCAGGATGTGCTCCCCTATATACATGCACAACTGCATATGGGTTTAGCATATCCTGCTTGTTAAACACCTCACCACGTTTTCTAATGGTTTGTATAATATGTTTGGAGGTGTATAAACTCCAATTTAAATGTGCCTGCTTTTCATCTATAGGCTACATTCAGGTGCACCTGGGAGGCTCTGGGCCATATCAGCCGGTCTCGGGTGGGGCTCACAGGCACCTCCCACCTCCCATTGCAAGCATGGTTACATGCTGGAGGTCACTGGTGAGCTGTTTGTGAGTCAGGCCTTAAGCTCTCGTAATACCCAACGGCCCCTGGTATCGCCCATACGGCACAGGTAGGTTGAGTGGTAGGGTCTCGGGCTACTTGAGAGACCTTGGCGTGGTGTCCGAGCATTAGACATGTCCTCCTAGTAGGATGTGTCGAACTAACCTCTCAATTTTAACATCAGTGTGAGGGTTTAGTATTGCCGCAGAGTGCACCTGCCTTTGCTATGGTTATGTTTTTGATTGTTCTCCACATCCACATTATCGTTATTGTATATAGGATGGTTATTGTGGTACCTGTAGTCCGTTGCTGGCATCTTCCATTGTATGCATTTTTTGCAGTTGATTGCTCCTAGCAACGGACTACAAATGCAAGATGTGCTCCCCTATATACATGTACAACTGCATATGGGTTGAGCATATCCTGCTTGTAAAACACCACACCACGTTTTCTAATGGTTTGTATTAGGGATGTCCCGATACCAGTATCGGGACCGATACCGGCATTTTCACGAGTACTTGTACTCGTAAAAATGCTGCCGATACCGCTGCCGTTACCGGAAGTTCCGGTCCGGCAGCTCCTATACACTATTGAAGTAAACCTAATCTCTATTAATGGGGCCGGAATTACTAACTATTGATGCGCAGTCTTCCTTAGGTCAGGCGCTCAGTACCTCCATTGTCCTCCTGCCGCGCCAGCCTTCTTCATTCATAAAAGTGGGCGGAGCTGGCAGACGGGACATGAGGCACATGGAGGAACTGAGAGCTCAAGCTGCCCGATTCCTCCAAGCACCTCACGTCCCTCCTGCGCGCTCCGCCCACTTTATGAATGTAGAAGGCGCGCGGCAGGAGGAGCATGGAGGGACTAAGCGCCTAACCTGAGGGAAACTGCGCATTAATAGTTAGTAATTCCGGCCACATTAATAGAGATTAAGTTTACGTGAATAGTGTATAGGAGCTGCGGGGCCAGTGTATAAAAGAGTCAAGCTACACCGACCCCTGCGAGTGTAAACTGCCCCCCCACACACACTATTATGGCACTTATGGGGGTCTGTGGTTGACACTAATGGGGGATCTGTGGATGACACGTATTTAGCATAATATGCTATATATGTGTCCTCCACATAGCCCCCTGACAGTGTCATCCACTTAGCCCCCTGATAGTGTCATCCAGAGATCCCCCATAGTGTCATCCAGAGATCCCCCCCATTAGTGTCATCCAGAGATCCCCCCCATTAGTGTCATTCAGAGATCCCCCCCCATCAGTGTCAACCACAGATCCCCCATAACATTGTCATCCACAGATTTCCCATAACAGCGTCATCCACAGATCCCCCATTACAGTGTCATCCACAGATCCCCCATTACAGTGTCATCCACAGATCCCCCATTACAGTGTCATCCACAGATCCCCCCATAACAGTGCGTCCTCCTCAGATCCCCCCATAACAGTGTCACCCACAGACCCCCATAACAGTGTCATCCACAGATCCCCCATAACAGTGTGTCCTCCACAGATCCCCCATAACAATGTGTCATCCACAGATCCCTCCATAACAGCATCATCCACAGATCCCCCATAACATTGTCATCCACAGATCCCCCATAACATTGTCATCCACAGATTCCCATAACAGTGTCATCCACAGATAACCTCATAACAGATCCCCCTGGAGGCACATTGGTTGGAAAACACTATTATATTCCCATTTATTGATTTATTAACACTTGTACAAAGGAAAAGAAAAGCCGTTGTCCATAGCAACCAAATTCCAGCTTTAATTTTTTTCATTGCTATCAGCAACTGCGCCGCTGGTTATACGAGGTATCGGTAATTGGTATCGGCGAGTACTTAAATAAAAGTATCTGTACTCGTACTCGGTCTTAAAAAAATGGTATCGTGACATCCCTAGTTTGTATAATATGTTTGGAGGTGTATAAACTCCAATTTAAATGTGCCTGCTTTTCATCTACAGGCTACATTCAGGTGCACCTGGGAGGCTCTGGGCCATATCAGCCGGTCTCGGGTGGGGCTCACAGGCACCTCCCACCTCCCATTGCAAGCATGGTTACATGCTGGAGGTCACTGGTGAGCTGTTTGTGAGTCAGGCCTTACACTCCCGTAATGCACAATGGCCCCTTGTATCCACATTATCGTCTCCACATCCACATTATCGTTATCGTATATAGGATGGTTATTGTGGTACTTGTAGTCCGTTGCTGGCATCTTCCATTGTATACATTTTTTGCTGTTGATTGCTCCTAGCAACGGACTACAAGTGCAGAATGTGCTCCCCTATATACATGCACAACTGCATATGGGTTTAGCATATCCTGCTTGTTAAACACCACACCACGTTTTCTAATGGTTTGTATAAAACTTTTCCACATCTCTGCCATGCTAACCCTGCCCTCAGAGGAGCTGGCCGTGACACAACTGCTTTGTCGAGCTCTCGCTCCTCCTCTGCCTTCGCCTTGGGCTTCCACTTGTTCCCCTGTGACATTTGGGAATGCACTCAGTAGCGCGTCTACCAACGTGCGCTTGTACTTGCGCACCTTCTTATCACGCTCCAGTGCAGGAAGTAAGGTGGGCACATTGTCTTTGTACCGGGGATCCAGCAGGGTAGCAACCCAGTAGTCTGCACACGTTAAAATGTGGGCAACTCTGCTGTCATTGCGCAGGCACTGCAGCATATAGTTGCTCATGTGTGCCTGGCTGCCCAGAGGTAATGACAAGCTGTCCTCTGTGGGAGGCGTATCGTCATTGTCCGCCATTTTCCCCCCAGCCACGCACAAGTGATGGGACCGAGTTGCATTGGGTGCCATCCCGCTGTGAACATGCTTCATCCTCATCCTCCTCCACCTCCTCCTCATCCTCCTCATCCTCCAGTACTGAGCCCTGGCTGGCCACATTCGTACCTGGCCTCTGCTGTTGCAAAAAACCTCCCTCTGAGCCACTTCTAACAGACTGGCCTGAAAGTGCTAAAAATCTCCTACTCCTGGGCCAACTCCTCTTCCATCATCACCCTAAGTGTTTTCTCAAGGAGACATAGAAGTGGTATTGTAACGCTGATAACGGCGTCATCTCCACTGGCCATGTTAGAGGAGAACTCGAAATAGCGCAACAGTGCACACAGGTCTCGCATGGAGTGGTGCTGTTCCGCAGTGTGACTGACCCGTGCGTGCTGCAGCTGAAACTCCACTATGGCCTGCTGCTGCTCGCACAGTCTCTCCAGCATGTGCAAGGTGGAGTTCCACCTGGTGGGCACGTCGCATATGAGGCGGTGAGCGGGAAGGCCGAAGTTATGCTGTAGCGCAGACAGACGAGCAGCAGCAGGATGTGAACGCCGGAAGCGCGCACAGACGGCCCACACTTTATGCAGCAGCACTGACATGTCGGGGGAGTTGTGAATGAACTTCTGCACCACCAAATTCAGCACATGCGCCATGCAAGGGATGTGCGTCAAACCGGCTAGTCCCAGAGCTGCGATGAGATTTCGCCCATTATCGCACAACACCAGGCCGGGCTTGAGGCCCACTCGCAGAAACCACTCATCGGTCTGTTGTTCAATACCCCGCCACAACTCCTGCGCGGTGTGGGGCCTGTCCCCCAAACATATGAGTTTCAGAACGACCTGCTGATGTTTACCCCGGGCTGTGCTGAAGTTGGTGGTGAAGGTGTGTGGCTGACTGGATGAGCAGGTGGAAGAAGAGGAGGAGGAAGCCGAGTAGGAGGAGGAGGCTACAGGAGGCAAAGAATGATGCCCTGCGATCCTTGGTGGCGGAAGGACGTGCGCCAAGGAACTCTCTGCCTGGGGCCCAGCCGCCACTACATTTACCCAGTGTGCAGTTAGGGAGATATAGCGTCCCTGGCCGTGCTTACTGGTCCACGTATCTGTGGTTAGGTGGACCCTGCCACAGATGGCGTTGCGCAGTGCACACTTGATTTTATCGGATACTTGGTTGTGCAGGGAAGGCACGGCTCTCTTGGAGAAGTAGTGGCGGCTGGGAACAACATACTGTAGGACAGCCATCGTCATCAGCTGTTTGAAGCTGTCTGTGTCCACCAGCCTGAATGACAGCATTTCAAAAGCCAGTAGTTTAGAAATTCTGGTATTCAGGCCCAGTCCTGGGAATTTACGCTTTCTCTCCAATGTTTGTGAGATGGAGAGCTGAACGCTGCTGTGTGACATGGTGGAGATGCTTGGTGACGGAGGTGGTGGTGGCACATCCATTGTTTTGTGGGCGTCAGGTGCCAACATTTACTCCCGAGGCGGACAAAGAGGCTGAGGCAGAGGCACAAGAGGGAGCAGGGGGAGCCTGAGGGAGTTCCTTGCTTTTAAGGTGTTTACTCCACTGCAGTTCATGCTTTGCATGTAGATATATGGTCATGCAGGTTGTGCTAAGGTTCAGAACGTTAATGCCTCGCTTCAGGCTCTGATGGTAAAGTGTGCAAACCACTCGGGTCCTGTCATCAGCACATTGTTTGAAGAATTGCCATGCCAGGATACTCCTTGAAGCTGCCTTCGGGTTGCTCGGTCCCAGGTGGCGGTGGCCAGTAGCAGGCGAACTCTTGGCGGCGGCTGTTCTGCTTCTGCCCACTGCTCCCTCTTTTGCTACGCTGTTGGCTCAGTCTCACCACTGCCTCTTCCTCTGAACTATGAAAGTCAGTGGCACGACCTTCATTCCATGTGGGGTCTAGAAACTCATCGTCCGCTGCATCGTCTTCCACACAGTCTTCCTCCCTGACCTCCTGTTCGATCTGCACACTGCAAAAAGAAGCAGCAGTTGGCACCTGTGCTTCGTCATCATCAGAGATGTGCGGACTCTGATTAGGTGATATTCCCATGTCCTCATCATCAGGAAACATAAGTGGTTGCGGGTCAGTGCATTCTATGTCTTTCACCACTGGGGAAAAGCTAGGTGGATTCGCTTGGGAAACCCTGCCAGCAGAGTCTTCAAACAGCACAAGAGACTGCAGTATAACTTGAGGCTCAGACAGTTTCCCTGATGATGTGACAGACTGATCGGCTTGGTTTTCAGGCACCATCTATGCGCTTTCTGCAGAAGACTGGGTGGGAGATAATGTTGTGAAGGTGCTGGATCCACTATCGGCCACCCAATTGAATAGAGCCTGTACTTGCTCAGGCCTTACCATCCTTAGAACGGCATTGGGCCCCACCAAATATCGCTGTAAATTCTGGAGGGTACTGGAACCTGAGGTAGTTGGTTCATTAGGACGTGTGGCTGTGGCTGAACGGCCGCGTACTCTCCCAGCACCAGAGGGTCCACTAACAACACCACGACCATGTCCGCGTCCACGTCCCTTACTAGATGTTTTCCTCATTAATACCGTTCACCACAATAAGAAAAAACTTATTTGGCCCAATGTATTGAATTTAAATTCAGGCCTTTTTTTTACAGGCACCTCACTCTATCTGGCTATCTATTTATGTACCGTCTTACTCTAATCCAGGCACAGCAGTTACCACAGATTTAGTGGAATATCAATTGTAGGCCTAGTATTTTGGCCTTGGATGAAAGGTATTAGTGTTGAGCGAACAGTTCGAGAATAGTTCGGGTTCATACCGAATTTTGGGGTGTTCGGGACACGGACCTGAACCCGAACATTTTCAAAAAAGTTCGGGTTCGGGTTCGTTGTTCGGCGATTACTTCCCGCTTTCTGAAGGGCTGCACAACAGCCAATCAGCTAGCGTTTTACTTCTTGCCCTAAGAGCCCATCACAGCCATGCCTACTAATGGCATGGCTGTGATTGGCCAAGTGCAGCATGTGACCCAGCCTCTATTTAAGCTGGAGTCACGTAGTGCCGCACGTCACACTGCTCTGATTAGTGTAGGGAGAGGACGGAGCTGCTGTGAGGGCGAGATTAGGCAGGAAAATGTCAGCAAAAGCACCTAATGAAGTGACCGATCTACAGCGGTGAATGATTGAACTTCTGCTAGTTACTTGCTCACTGGTTTTTAGGCTGCACAGAGCGTTTTTCTGTCACTTTTTTCTGGGGTGATCGGCGACCATTTTGTGACTTGTGGTGCACCAGAAAAAGCTGCCACCAAGTCCATCAATCCATCAATACTAGTTTTTTTTTTTTGCTATATCCTACATCAGGGGCTTGGCTGTGCTAATTGTCACCCCTAGAAACTCAGGATAGCAATTTTTATATTTTATTAAGGGGTTAAATAAAATTGCCCAAATACCAATCCCTTAAATCTGGTGTTCCAGCTTTGGCTAGCCAAGTATAATACTGTCTGATGTCTGGCAAAGTATAGATTATTTTCTGTGGTGAAATTCAATTGTCAAAATTGCAATCCCCTAAATCTGGTGTCCCAGCACTGGCTGGCAAACTATAATAGTGTCCGCAAAAACATATATTTTGTTCTGGGGTGAAATTCAATTGCCAAAATAGCAATACCATAAATCTGGTGTAACAGCTGTGGCTGGCAAACTAAAATAGTGTCCGCAAAAACATATATTTTGTTCTGGAGTTAAATTCAATTGCCAAAATAGCAATACCATAAATTAGTGGTTTCACCTGTGGCTGGCCAAGTTTCATAGTGTCCGCAAAAACATATATTTTGTTGTGGGGTAAAATTCAATTGCCAAAATAACAATACCATAAATCAGTGGTTTCAGCTGTGGCTGGCCAAGTTTCATAGTGTCCTGCAAAGGATATATTCTGTTCTGGGGTGAAATTCAATTGCCAAAATAGCAAAACCCTGAATCTGGTGTTCCAGCTGTTGCAGGCCTAGTTTAAATCTGTCCTTAACAGGGTATATTTTGTTGTGGGGTGAAATTCAATTGCCAAAATAACAATACCATAAATCAGTGGTTTCAGCTGTGGCTGGCCAAGTTTCATGGTGTCCTGCAAAGGATATATTCTGTTCTGGGGTGAAATTCAATTGCCAAAATAGTAATACCCTGAATCTGGTGTTCCAGCTGTTGCAAGCCTAGTTTAAATCTGTCCGTAACAGGGTATATTTTGTTCTGGGGTGAAATTCAATTGCCAAAATAGCATTACCATAAATCAGTGGTTTAAGCTGAGGCTGGCCAAGTTTCACAGTGTCCGCAAAAACATATATTTTGTTGTGGGGTGAAATTCAATTGCCAGAATAGCAATACCATAAATCAGTGGTTTAAGCTGTGGGTGGCCAAGTTTCATAGTGTCCTGCAAATTATATATTTTGTTCTGGGGTGAAATTCAATTGCTAAAATAGCAATACCATAAATCAGTGGTTTCCGCTGTGGCTGGCCAAGTTTCATAGTGTCCGCAAAAACATATATTTTGTTCTGGGGTGAAATTCAATTGCCAAAATAGCAATGCCATAAATCTGGTGTCACAGCTGTGGATGGCAAAGTATAATAGTGTCTGCCAAAACATATATTTTGTTCTGGGGTGAAATTCAATTGCCAAAATAGCAATACCATAAATGAGTGGTTTCAGCTGTGGCTGGCCAAGTTTCATAGTGTCCAGCAAATTATATATTTTGTTCTGGGGTGAAATTCAATTGCCAAAATAGCAATACCATAAATCAGTGGTTTCAGCTGTGGCTGGCCAAGTTTCATAGTGTCCTGCAAATTATATATTTTGTTCTGGGGTGAAATTCAATTGCCAAAATAGCAATACCATAACTCAGTGCTTTCAGCTGTGGCTGTCCAAGTTTCATAGTGTCCGCAAAAACATATATTTTGTTCTGGGGTGAAATTCAATTGCCAAAATAGCAATACCATAAATCAGTGGTTTCAGCTGTGGCAGGCCAAGTTTCATAGTATCCTGCAAAGGATATATTTTGTTCTGGGGTGAAATTCAATTGCCAAAATAGCAATAACCTGTATCTGGTTTTCCAGCTGTTGCAGGCCTAGTTTAAATAGTGTCCGTAACAGGGTATATTTTGTTCTGGGGTGAAATTCAATTGCCATAATAGCAATACCATAAATCAGTGGTTTCAGCTGTGGCTGGCCAAGTTTCATAGTGTCCGCAAAAACATATATTTTGTTGTGGGGTGAAATTCAATTGCCAAAATAGCAATACCATAAATCTGGTGTCACAGCTGTGGCTGGCCAAGTTTCATAGTGTCCGCAAAAACATATATTTTGTTCTGGGATGAAATTCAATTGCCAAAATAGCAATACCATAAATCTAGTGGTTTCAGCTGTGGCTGGCAAAGTATAATAGTGTCCGCAAAAACATATATTTTGTTCTGGGGTGAAATTCAATTGCCAAAATAGCAATACCATAAATCTAGTGGTTTCAGCTGTGGCTGGCCAAGTTTCATAGTGTCCACAAAAACATATATTTTGTTCTGGGGTGAAATTCAATTGCCAAAATAACAATACCATAATTCAGTGGTTTCAGCTGTGGCTGGCCAAGTTTCATAGTGTCCTGCAAAGGATATATTCTGTTCTGGGGTGAAATTCAATTGCCAAAATAGCAAAACCCTGAATCTGGTGTTCCAGCTGTTGCAGGCCTAGTTTAAATCTGTCCGTAACAGGGTATATTTTGTTGTGGGGTGAAATTCAATTGCCAAAATAGCAATACCATAAATCAGTGGTTTCAGCTGGGGCTGGCCAAGTTTCATAGTATCCTGCAAAGGATATATTCTGTTCTGGGGTGAAATTCAATTGCCAAAATAGCAATACCATAAATCAGTGGTTTCAGCTGTGGCTGGCAAAGTTTCATAGTGTCCGCAAAGCATATATTTTGTTCTGGGGTGAAATTCAGTGCCAAAATAGCAATACCATAAATCTGGTGTTTCAGCTGTGCAGGCCAAGTTTCATAGTGTCTGCCAAAACATATATTTTGTTCTGGGGTGAAATTCAATTGCCAAAATAGCAATACCATAAATCAGTGGTTTCAGCTGTGGCTGGCCAAGTTTCATAGTGTCCTGCAAAGGATATATTCTGTTCTGGGGTGAAATTCAATTGCCAAAATAGCAAAACCCTGAATCTGGTGTTCCAGCTGTTGCAGGCCTAGTTTAAATCTGTCCGTAACAGGGTATATTTTGTTGTGGGGTGAAATTCAATTGCCAAAATAACAATACCATAAATCAGTGGTTTCAGCTGGGGCTGGCCAAGTTTCATAGTATCCTGCAAAGGATATATTCTGTTCTGGGGTGAAATTCAATTGCCAAAATAGCAATACCCTGAATTTGGTGTTCCAGCTGTTGCAGGCCTAGTTTAAATCTGTCCGTAACAGGGTATATTTTGTTGTGGGGTGAAATTCAATTGCCAAAATAGCAATACCATAAATCTGGTGTAACAGCTGTGGCTGGCAAACTAAAATAGTGTCCGCAAAAACATATATTTTGTTCTGGAGTTAAATTCAATTGCCAAAATAGCAATACCATAAATTAGTGGTTTCACCTGTGGCTGGCCAAGTTTCATAGTGTCCGCAAAAACATATATTTTGTTGTGGGGTAAAATTCAATTGCCAAAATAACAATACCATAAATCAGTGGTTTCAGCTGTGGCTGGCCAAGTTTCATAGTGTCCTGCAAAGGATATATTCTGTTCTGGGGTGAAATTCAATTGCCAAAATAGCAAAACCCTGAATCTGGTGTTCCAGCTGTTGCAGGCCTAGTTTAAATCTGTCCTTAACAGGGTATATTTTGTTGTGGGGTGAAATTCAATTGCCAAAATAACAATACCATAAATCAGTGGTTTCAGCTGTGGCTGGCCAAGTTTCATGGTGTCCTGCAAAGGATATATTCTGTTCTGGGGTGAAATTCAATTGCCAAAATAGTAATACCCTGAATCTGGTGTTCCAGCTGTTGCAAGCCTAGTTTAAATCTGTCCGTAACAGGGTATATTTTGTTCTGGGGTGAAATTCAATTGCCAAAATAGCATTACCATAAATCAGTGGTTTAAGCTGAGGCTGGCCAAGTTTCACAGTGTCCGCAAAAACATATATTTTGTTGTGGGGTGAAATTCAATTGCCAGAATAGCAATACCATAAATCAGTGGTTTAAGCTGTGGGTGGCCAAGTTTCATAGTGTCCTGCAAATTATATATTTTGTTCTGGGGTGAAATTCAATTGCTAAAATAGCAATACCATAAATCAGTGGTTTCCGCTGTGGCTGGCCAAGTTTCATAGTGTCCGCAAAAACATATATTTTGTTCTGGGGTGAAATTCAATTGCCAAAATAGCAATGCCATAAATCTGGTGTCACAGCTGTGGATGGCAAAGTATAATAGTGTCTGCCAAAACATATATTTTGTTCTGGGGTGAAATTCAATTGCCAAAATAGCAATACCATAAATGAGTGGTTTCAGCTGTGGCTGGCCAAGTTTCATAGTGTCCAGCAAATTATATATTTTGTTCTGGGGTGAAATTCAATTGCCAAAATAGCAATACCATAAATCAGTGGTTTCAGCTGTGGCTGGCCAAGTTTCATAGTGTCCTGCAAATTATATATTTAGTTCTGGGGTGAAATTCAATTGCCAAAATAGCAATACCATAACTCAGTGCTTTCAGCTGTGGCTGTCCAAGTTTCATAGTGTCCGCAAAAACATATATTTTGTTCTGGGGTGAAATTCAATTGCCAAAATAGCAATACCATAAATCAGTGGTTTCAGCTGTGGCAGGCCAAGTTTCATAGTATCCTGCAAAGGATATATTTTGTTCTGGGGTGAAATTCAATTGCCAAAATAGCAATAACCTGTATCTGGTTTTCCAGCTGTTGCAGGCCTAGTTTAAATATGTCCGTAACAGGGTATATTTTGTTCTGGGGTGAAATTCAATTGCCATAATAGCAATACCATAAATCAGTGGTTTCAGCTGTGGCTGGCCAAGTTTCATAGTGTCCGCAAAAACATATATTTTGTTGTGGGGTGAAATTCGATTGCCAAAATTGCAATACCATAAATTTGGTGTCACAGCTGTGGATGGCAAAGTATAATAGTATCCGCAAAAACATATATTTTGTACTGGAGATAAATTCAATTGCCAAAATAGCAATAACATAAATTAGTGGTTTCACCTGTGGCTGGCCAAGTTTCATAGTGTCCGCAAAAACATATATTTTGTTGTGGGGTGAAATTCAATTGGCAAAATAACAATACCATAATTCAGTGGTTTCAGCTGTGGCTGGCCAAGTTTCATAGTTTCCTGCAAAGGATATATTCTGTTCTGGGGTGAAATTCAATTGCCAAAATAGCAAAACCCTGAATCTGGTGTTCCAGCTGTTGCAGGCCTAGTTTAAATCTGTCCGTAACAGGGTATATTTTGTTGTGGGGTGAAATTCAATTGCCAAAATAACAATACCATAAATCAGTGGTTTCAGCTGGGGCTGGCCAAGTTTCATAGTATCCTGCAAAGGATATATTCTGTTCTGGGGTGAAATTCAATTGCCAAAATAGCAATACCCTGAATTTGGTGTTCCAGCTGTTGCAGGCCTAGTTTAAATCTGTCCGTAACAGGGTATATTTTGTTGTGGGGTGAAATTCAATTGCCAAAATAGCAATACCATAAATCAGTGGTTTCAGCTGTGGCTGGCCAAGTTTCATAGTGTCCTGCAAAGGATATATTCTGTTCTGGGGTGAAATTCAATTGCCAAAATAGCAAAACCCTGAATCTGGTGTTCCAGCTGTTGCAGGCCTAGTTTAAATCTGTCCGTAACAGGGTATATTTTGTTGTGGGGTGAAATTCAATTGCCAAAATAACAATACCATAAATCAGTGGTTTCAGCTGGGGCTGGCCAAGTTTCATAGTATCCTGCAAAGGATATATTCTGTTCTGGGGTGAAATTCAATTGCCAAAATAGCAATACCCTGAATCTGGTGTTCCAGCTGTTGCAGGCCTAGTTTAAATCTGTCCGTAACAGGGTATATTTTGTTGTGGGGTGAAATTCAATTGCCAAAATAGCAATACCATAAATCAGTGGTTTCAGCTGTGGCTGGCCAAGTTTCATAGTGTCCTGCAAAGGATATATTCTGTTCTGGGGTGAAATTCAATTGCCAAAATAGCAAAACCCTGAATCTGGTGTTCCAGCTGTTGCAGGCCTAGTTTAAATCTGTCCGTAACAGGGTATATTTTGTTGTGGGGTGAAATTCAATTGCCAAAATAGCAATACCATAAATCAGTGGTTTCAGCTGTGGCTGGCCAAGTTTCATAGTGTCCTGCAAAGGATATATTCTGTTCTGGGGTGAAATTCAATTGCCAAAATAGCAATACCCTGAATCTGAGTGGTTTCAGCTGTTGCAGGCCTAGTTTATAGTCTGTCCGTAACAGAGCATATATTTTGTTCTGGGGTGAAATTCAATTGCCAAAATAGCAATACCATAAATCAGTGGTTTCAGCAGTGGCTGGCCAAGTTTCATAGTGTCCTGCAAATTATATATTTTGTTCTGGGGTGAAATTCAATTGCCAAAATAGCAATACCATAAATCAGTGGTTTCAGCTGTGGCTGGCCAAGTTTCATAGTGTCCTGCAAAGGATATATTTTGTTCTGGGGTGAAATTCAATTGCCAAAATAGCAATACCCTGAATCTGGTGTCCCAGCTGTTGCAGGCCAAGATTCATAGTGTCCTGCAAAGGATATATTTTGTTCTGGGGTGAAATTCAATTGCCAAAATAGCAATCCCCTGAATCTGGTGTTCGAGCTTTTGCTGGCCAAGTATACATCTGTCCATAAAAGGATACCTTTCATCCAGGGCCCAAAGGCAGCAATACATTGGGCCAAATATTTTTTTTCTTATTGTGATGCTTGGTGAACGGTAACAATGAGGAAAACATCTAGTAAGGGACGCGGACGCGGTCGTAGTGGTGTTAGTGTACCCTCTGGTGCTGGGAGAGGACGTGGCCATTCTGCCACAGCCACACGTCCTAGTGAACCAACTACCTCAGGTTCCAGTACCCACCAGAATTTACAGCGATATTTGGTGGGGCCCAATGCCGTTCTAAGGATGGTAAGGCCTGAGCAGGTACAGGCGCTAGTCAATTGGGTGGCCGACAGTGGATCCAGCACGTTCACAACATTATCTCCCACCCAGTCTTCTGCAGAAAGCGCACAGGTGGCACCTGAAAACCAAGCCCATCAGTCTGTCACATCACCCCCATGCATATCAGGGAACCACTGATGTTTCCTGATGATGAGGACATGGGAAGACAACCTCATCGGAGTCCGCACGTCTCTGATGATAATGAAACACAGGTGCCAACTGCTCCGTCTTTCTGCAATGTGCAGACCGAACAGGAGGTCAGGGAGGAAGACTGTGTGGAAGACGATGCAGGGGACGATGAGGTTCTAGACCCCACATGGAATGAAGGTTGTGCCACTGACTTTCATAGTTCAGACGAAGAGGCAGTGGTGAGACAAAGCCAACAGCGTAGCAAAAGAGGGAGCAGGGGGCAAAAGCAGAACAGCCGACGCCAAGATAGTTCGCCTGCTACTGGCCACTGCCACCTGGGACCGAGCACCCCAAAGGCAGCTTTAAGGGGTTCCTTGGCATGGCACTTCTTTAAACAATGTGCTGACGACAAGACCCAAGTAATTTGCACGCTGTGCCATCAGATCCTGAAGCAAGGCATTAACGTTCTGAACCTTAGCACAACCGGCATGACCAGGCATTTACATGCAAAGCATGAACTGCAGTGGAGTAAATACTTTAAAAACAAGGAACTCACTCAGGATCCCCCTGTTCCCTCTTCTGCTGCTGCCTCGGCCTGTTCCTCCGCCTCGGGAGGAACGTTGGCATCTGCCGCCCACCAAACAGAGTATGTGCCACCGACACCACCACCTGCATCACCAAGCATCTCCACCATATCACACAGCAGCGTTCAGCTCTCCATCTCACAAACCTTGAAGAGAAAGCGTAAATTTCCACCCAGCAACCCTCGAGCCTTGGGCCTGAATGCCAGCATTTCTAAACTACTGGCCTTTGAAATGCTGTCATTCAGGCTGGTGGACACAGACAGCTTCAAACAGCTGATGTCCTTGGCTGTCCCACAGTGTGTTGTTCCCAGCCGCCACTACTTCTCCAAGACAGCCGAGCCTTCCCTGCACAACCAAGTATCCGATAAAATCAAGTGTGCACTGCGCAATGCCATCTGTGGCAAGGTCCACCTAACCACAGATACGTGGACCAGTAAGCACGGCCAGGGACGCTATATCTCCCTAACTGCACACTGGGTAAATGTAGTGGCGGCTGGGCCCCAGGCGGAGAGATCCTTGGCGCACGTCCTTCCGCCGCCAAGGATCGCAGGGCATCATTCTTTGCCTCCTGTAGCCTCCTCCTCCTACTCGGCTTCCTCCTCCTCTGCTTCCACCAGCTCATCCAGTCAGCCACACACCTTCACCACCAACTTCAGCACAGCCCGGGGTAAACGTCAGCAGGCCATTCTGAAACTCATATGTTTGGGGGACAGGCCCCACACCGCGCAGGAGTTGTGGCGGGGTATTGAACAACAGACCGACGAGTTGTTTCTGCCGGTGGGCCTCAAGCCCGGTCTGGTGGTGTGCGATAATGGGCGAAATCTTGTCGCAGCTCTGGGCCTAGCCGGTTTGACGCACATCCCTTGCCTGGCGCATGTGCTGAATTTGGTGGTGCAGAAGTTCATTCACAACTACCCCGACATGTCAGAGCTGCTGCATAGAGTGCGGGCTGTCTGTGCGCGCTTCCGGCGTTCACATCCTGCCGCTGCTCGCCTGTCTGCGCTACAGCGGAACTTCGGCCTTCCCGCTCACCGCCTCATATGCGACGTGCCCACCAGGTGGAACTCCACCTTGCACATGCTGGAGAGACTGTGCGAGCAGCAGCAGGCCATAGTGGAGTTTCAGCTGCAGCACGCGTCAGTCGCACTGCGGAACAGCACCACTTCACCACCAATGATTGGGCCTCCATGCGAGACCTGTGTGCCCTGTTGCGCTGTTTCGAGTACTCCACCAACATGGCCAGTGGTGATGACTCCGCTATCAGCGTTACAATACCACTTCTGTCTCCTTGAGAAAACGCTAAGGGCGATGATGGAAGAGGAGGTGGCCCAGGAGGAGGAGGAGGATAAGGGGTCATTTTTAGCAATTTCAGGCCAGTCTTTTAGAAGCGGCTCAGAGGGAGGTTTTTTGCAACAGCAGAGGCCAGGTACAAATGTGACCAGCCAGGGCCCACTACTGGAGGACGAGGAGAATGAGGAGGAGGTGGAGGAGGATGAGGATGAAGCAGGCTCACAGTTGGGAGGCACCCAACACAGCTCAATCCCATCTCTGGTGCGTGGCTGGGGGGATACGGAGGACGATTACGATACGCCTCCCACAGAGGACAGCTTATTCTTACCTGTGGGCCGCCTGGCACACATGAGCGAATACATGCTGCAGTGCCTGCGCAACGACAGCAGAGTTGCCCACATTTTAACGTGTGTTGAATACTGTTTTGCCACCCTGCTGGATCCCCTGTACAAAGACAATGTGCCCACCTTACTTCCTGCACTGGAGCATCATAGGAAGATGCACGAGTACAAGTGCACGCTGGTAGACGCTCTCCTGAGATTATTCCCAAATGTCACAGGGGAACAGGTGGAATCCCAAGGCGAAGGCAGAGGAGGAACAAGAGGTTGACAACGCAGCTGTGTCATGGCCAGCTCTTCTGAGGGCAGGGTTAGCATGGCAGAAATGTGGAAAAGTTTTGTTTCCACGCCACAGCTAACTGCACCACCACCTGAATCGAACCGTGTTAGCAGGAAGCAGTATTTCATTAACATGGTTGAACAGTACGTCTGCACACCCATCCACGTACTGACTGATCGTTCGGCCCCATTCAACTTCTGGGTCTCCAAATTGTCCACGTGGCCAGAGTTAGCATTTTATGCCTTGGAGGTGCTGGCGTTTTGTTTGAACGTGTATTCAGCACGGCAGGGGGCATCATTATTGACAAAAGCAGCCGCCTTTCCACAGCCAACGTGGACAAGCTCACGTTCATAAAAATGAGCTCAAAGGAATGTGGTACAGGTGATTCAGGCCCTGAAGAGCACCTGTAAAAAGAAGACCAGCTATACGGCACCAATCACTGGAAGGGACAGGTATTAAAAAGTGATGGAAGAGCCAATTGCGTAACAGTTTCACTGAAAAAGTGATAGTGTGCAAATTGTGAAACTGTTACGCAATTGACTCCTCCATCACTTTTTAATACCTGTCCCTTCCAGTGATTGGCGCCGTATAGCTGGTCTTCTTTTTACAGGTGCTCTTCAGGGCCTGAATCACTTGTACCACCTTCCTTTGAGCTGATTTGATCACCTACCCCCATCTGAGGGTAGGTGAGACCGCTGGCAGCCTTCATTCCTTTCTCTCATCGTACATATATCCTTTTTTCCTTCCGTCGCCCTTCCTTTGGCGCCCTGCCAAGTTATTCCGGGCTTTTTCCCCGTGTCTAACACTCTGTTTTTTCTCCGTGTCTCTGACGTTCATAAAAATGAACCAGGCAAGGATCCCACAGGACCTGTTCCTCCGTTGTGCAGAATAGACATTTATAACTGCCTCCCCCTCAACCATGTATTCTTGTACTCCGGGGCACTTATTTATCGAATCCTCCTTTTTTTAACTTTACCATGATCTTGCGGTTCAACCCAAAGTTGAATGAACATCTCCTAAATCTGGGCGCTGGGGCCTAAATAACTGAAAGTGGCCTGTTACAATGGTGGGTGACATTAAGCCTGAACCTCTGCCATGCGACCTCTCTCCTCTGTCTTGGTGCCGTGGGCTAAATATCTGGAAGTGGCCTTCTCCAGTGGTGGGTGATATGAAGTTTGATTCTGTGCTATGGGACCTCTCTCCTCTGTCTGGGTGCTGGGGCCTAAATAACTGAAAGTGGCCTTCTCCAGTGGTGAGTGATATGACGCATGATTCTCTGCTGTGGGACCTCTCTTCTCTGTCTGGGTGCTGGGGCCTAAATAACTCAAAGTGGCCTTCTCCAGTGGTGGGTCATATGACGCCTTATTCCTTGCTGTGGGACCTCTCTCCTCTGTCTGGGTGCTGGGGCCTAAATAACTCAAAGTGGCCTTCTCTAGTGGTGGGTGATATGACGCCTTATTCCTTGCTGTGGGACCTCTGTCCGGGTGCTGGGGCTTCAATAACTGAAAGTGGCCTTCTCCAGTGGTGGGTGATATGACGCCTTATTCCTTGCTGTAGGACCTCTCTCCTCTGTCTGGGTGCTGGGGAGTAAATAACTGAAAGTGGCCTTCTCCAGTGGTGGGTGATATGATGCATGATTCTTTGCTGTGGGACCTCTCTCCTCTGTCTGGGTGCTGGGGCCTAAATAACTGAAAGTGGCCTTCTCCAGTGGTGGGTGATATGACGTCTTATTCCTTGCTGTGGGACCTCTCTCCTCTGTCTGGGTGCTGGGGCCTAAATAACTCAAAGTGGCCTTCTCTAGTGGTGGGTGATATGACGCATGATTCTCTGCTATGGGACCTCCCTTCAATTGATATTGGTTAATTTTTTTTTTATTTTTTTTTATTTTAATTCATTTCCCTATCCACATTTGTTTGCAGGGCATTTAGCTACATTTTGCTGTCTTTTGCAGCCCTCTAGGCCTTTCCTGGACTATTTTACAGCCTTTTTAGTGCCCAAAAGTTCGGGTCCCTGTTGACTTCAATGGGGTTCGGATGAAGTTCGGATCCCGAACCCGAACATTTTCGGGAAGTTTGGCCGAACTTCTCGAACCCGAACATCCAGGTGTTCGCTCAACTCTAATACAGACTAATGTACTGGATAAGAAATGCTAAAATATGAAGTTCATATTAGAGATACACATAAGATAATCAATCGTAATGAAAACATGCATAAAATACCATAGAACAATGAAAGAGTTCAAGAAAAGTTATAATATATGACAATTAAGTAGAAAAGTAAATAAAAAATAAAACATGATATTCAATCAGTGAATGCTTACAAATGTGCCAAAATAAATAATAAAATGTATTAGCCAAGACATGATTGACATAAAAAAATAATTGAATAATTAAAAAATTGTAAGTTTATAATAATGTGACTGGAAAGTGAATGTAGACAGAAATATCTGCTAAGGTGCAAACAGTGCTGAATTCATGTATTATATTTCCTGAATTATAACATATAACATATTATAATATTAAATTTATTGTGTCAACAGTAGAAGATATCTATGGTGAAGCACAGAGCAAAAATACCTTGGACGCAAACACCAAAACCAGGCGCAAACACAAAAAAGAAAGAAAAGGAAGAAAGAGGAAGGAAAAAAACACAAAAACATGAAGATATATAAATATATAAGTACTGGGTGGCTGCCGAAAGCAATGGGAAGGATGTACAATGTAAAATAATGTAATGAATGAGTAAACAGATGGAGATTGAGCAAATCCATTTTGGAGAAAGGGATGAAAGGTTGGAACGATATCTGTGGAAGTGCAGAAAAGCGCAAACCGTAAACCTGCAAAAAAAGAATAATTAGAAAAATACTTAGAAAAATACAAAAAAAATGTATTAAGAAAATTCCCTAAATATCCATATGATAAAAAAAGTGGAAGAGATATTATAAAAAATATATTAAAAAAATATGAAAAATGTGTGAAATAGTCATAGAAAAAACAATGTGAAAGTGATGACTTCCCCTATTATATAAGGGAGGTAAAAAAAAAAAAAAAAAAATTTATAATATGAGTGTTGTGTAAAAATGCTATGAAATGAAAATGTGTAATGTGTGAAAATCGTGTGATAAAATGTTAAAAACATGATAATTACCCTTAAATACCGGTGAAGGTAAGTTCCTCATTCATCTTATTAGGTGCTAAAGAGTCAAGACCAAAGATCCATCTGGATTCAAGACGAAGAAGATGTGCAGAAATAGGGGTCCCCCTCAAATTATTGCGTACCCATCCAAGTCCAGCAACTTTCAAACCATTAGTGCTGCATTGGTGACAGTTCTGAAAAGGCGTTGCAACCGAAGTCAATGGTTTTTCTCCTTTGGCCCTATTCCAGCGCGCTAGAGCAATGTTTGATAGATATTTTTGAATTTGTTTATGCAATTCCTGGCTTGTTTGCCCCACATACACCTTTCTGCATTTGAAAATGAGGGCATAGATGACATTTTGGGTGCGGCAATTGATATAGTGTTTAAGGCTAATCTTTCTTTGGAAAATTTAAAGTGTCAGAGACGAGCATGAATTGACAAATGTTGCAATTACCACGGGATAAGTACCTTGTAGTCTACTGCCTCTCTTTAACTTCTGGGTGGGTCTTTGGAAATGGTTATGTACTAATTTATCATGTTAATTGGGAGCTCCGTGTGCGATGATCTTAGGTTGTGAATCCACATGGTTTCGGAGTTTGGAATCAGAAAGTAAGAGGTACCAATGTGTATTCAGTAATATATATATAGATCGTTCCATTGATTATTAAATCTTGTAATGCAATGGACCTTTCTATTCTGTGTTCTGTGCATGGGTTTGAATAATTTCTGGCGATTGGCTTTTTATGTTATTTCAAATGCCTGTGACACCACTTTCTTAGGGTATCCCCGGGACCGGAAACTTGAGGTCAGATCTCTCGAAGCTTCATGAAAATCTCTGATGGTTATGCAATTATGGCGGAGCCTCAAGAATTGTCTCTTAGGTATTCCTTTGCGTAAATGAAGAGGATGAAAACTGTTAAAGTGTAAAAGACTATTAGCTGCTGTTTCCTTGCGGAACAGTGATGTCAAATCCTCCGTACCCTCCAGGAGAATCCAGATCCAAAAAATCTATTGATGTATCCGAATTCCTGTGGGTCAATATAATGTTGAAGGGGTTGTTATTAAGAGTTGCCACAAAATCTTTGCATTCTTCTCATGTACCCTTCCCAAAATTTAAAACATCGTCAATATTGCGATGCCAGCCTAAAGCATGTTTCTTGAAGAGTGATGATGGGTACACATGTTTTTCCTCCCACCAACCAAGAAAATAGTTAGCATAGGATGGTACACAACGTGCACTAATCACGGTCCCCGAGAGCTGTCTGTAAAAAATGTGATCAAACTAAAAATAATTGTGATGTGGTACAAACTCCAAAAGACTCACAAAGAAGGTATGATGTGAGAAAGTATTGGTATGATGTGAGAAAGGTATGGTGAGAAAGGTATTTTGTGAGAAAGTATTAGACTGCAGCAACTCCATTAGCATGTACTATGTTAGGGTGGAGTGATTCAACATCACATGTTAAAATAAGGGCATTAGGGGTGAGCTTTGTCTCCTGAAGGCTCTCAATCAAATCCATGGAATCTCTAAGGTAAGAGTCAAGTCCTAGAACAAAAGGTTGTAAAAAGAAATCTAGGTAAATGCAAGGTTGATCATGCAGACCTCCAATACCAGCCACAATGGGATGCCCCGGAGGGTTATTCAGATCTTTATGTACCTTAGGAAGCGTATAAAAGGTAGGCACCACCGCAATCTTCACCTCCATGAAATCCATCTCTCTCCTAGTAATAATACTTATTTGTAATGCAGATTGTAAGAGCCTATCCAATTTAGCCTTAAATGGGAACCTGCCATCAACTTTATGATGACCTCGCTGAGGGTAGCATAAAATAGTGACAGAAATGCAGATTTCAGCAGTGTGTCATTCATGAGCTAAAAGGTTGTTGAGAACCAGCATCACAATCATTGCATACAGGCCTAGAAAAGAGTCAAATCTACTTGAGAAGAGTCATGATTATTCATAATCTCCTGCACTCTCACCCATCTGCTGATGATTGGCAGTTCTCTCCTAGAGAGAAAGGGAGAAAACTAGGTAGAAGACTGTCAATCATGAGCAGGTGGGCAGGGAGAGCAGGAATTCATGAATAACCATGACTTTTCTCAGGTGGCCGGGACTCTTTTCCAGACCCAGTCTACAATGATTGTGATGTTGGTTCTCGGCAACCACTAACTTACAAATGACAGACCGCTGAAATTAACTAACCTGTCTCTACTTTATTCTGCCGTCAGTATGGGCAGCATAAAGTTGATGACAGGTTCCCTTTAAAGATCATATTTGGATTTGTAGGTAGAGGAGTATAGAAATGACATTTTTTTAGTTGTCTTTCAGCTTCTTTCAAATAGAGATTAATATCCCACAAAACCACATTACCTCCATTATCCGCCTCCTTGATGAGAAATAGAGGGTTTTACTGCAATCTCTTAATAGCCATAAGTTCTGAATGTCTGCCAAATTTCTGTTCCCAACGAGGTTTGTCCGTAATCTTCTAATTTCCCATATCATTGCCTGAAAAAATAGGCTAATGTTAGGAAAAGGCTGAAAGTGGGAGTAATGGTTGAAGGTCTGTCTGATGTAAACTGTCTCCTACATGTATCAGACTCATTTTCTTTTAGGAGATCTATCGGATACAAAAATACTCCTCTTTCATAATCAGGGAGTTGGTATAGAATGGATGGCTGTTCATAAAGTAGTTTTAAGCAAAGCTGTCGGCAAAATAAATAAACAAACATCTTTGATGAATTCAAATTTATCCAAAGTATTCATAGGTGATAGACCCCTTTCTAATACTGATATTTCAGCCTGTGAAAGTGGGTGGGAAGAAAGAATAATGATCTTCAAAGAATCCCCTTTAATTTCCGCATAACTTTCTTAAATGGTTAATGTTGTGGGAACAATTTCTTTCTTTCCATGAAATGGAGGATAATAATTGCTCACCCTCCAGTGGCCTGGTGCTCTTTTTTGGGGGATTTACGTAATCCTCGTCTGACCCACCGTCGTCGCTTGTTTCGAATAAAAAATCATTACTAATGTTACTTGCAGAGCGATTGACCACATTGGTTGATGCTACATTATCATTTCATCCCCCAGAGGTCCCATTATCTGATTGTCCCAAGCCACGTATATATTTCAGGTGTGCTTCCATTTAAATGCCTGTTTGCGATCAATGTCCAATTTGTTTTGTCCATATTTTTGGACCTTGGTGGGCTGACTCTCTCTGCCTGGTTTTACCTTTACCAGCAATCTTTCATTGTATACAATTTTTAAAGTGTTTGCATGTTTGTCCTGTCTAATAAAATTGTTTCACTGATTTTATATTTATTGGATGTGCATATAATTACGGTTTTCTAAGCTCTCTGGCTTTTTGGTTGTTTAGTATTATATTCAACCCGTTTTTGCACTCCTTATTATTGGTAGTGTGCCCCCCTATATTTACTAGAATTGAAACAGCGGGAAGAGACATCAGCACCAGAAGTGTGAATCAAGAATTTAATGAAAATGGATTCCATTGTTAAACAACTGTATGGAAGCATCAATACCAAATATACACTAAAGTATAAAATGTACCACCACTCTGCAGCAATACAACTGAGATAAAAATAAAACACACACAGTGTGGAAAAAATGTTGCCTTAATGTCATTCCCCTGTTTATGCACACTTACAATATTTTCTGTTCACACATTCCAATATCAATAAAGGATCAGGAGTCTGAGTAGGAGAGCAAGTAACTGATGAGGACAATAACAAGGACAATTGGTTGCATATGCTATCTGGCTGCTGCAAAGAAGAATGCGCACAGACTTGTTCCAATTGCTGGCCAGTTCTATTTTCCCCCTAGATCTGGTGATGCGTGGAACTGCACAACATTTTAAAAACTGGACAATTTTTACTGATATCTGGCTAGATTAGTAATACTATAGAACAGATTTAAATTTTGGGTGAAGGCATAGAACTGTGGCACATTTATCACAAAAAAGTGGTAGGGCAACTTGCACACAAGTTAATTGCTGGTTGTGAATGATTTTGCCATGGCCGCATAGTCTATCTCAAGATGGAGCACAATGCAAACCAAATAAACCCTAAGGCTACATGCACACGACAGTGGAAAAAAAACGTCCGTTAAAAACGGACACACTGTCAGTTTTTCATGGCCATTTTGCATCAGTGTGTGCATCCATTTTCTGGCCATGTGTCCGTTTTTAATGTACATTTTGCATCCATTTTGCATCAGTTTTTCATGTCCATGAAAAACGGACATGAAAAATGGATTAATTTGATTGACAGTTATTTCTAGACCCATCCTTCTGACTGCCATGATCTGTGGGCGACAGTGTCATGGGGGAACTGTGGGCGACACTGTTATGGATGGGATCTGTGGGCGACACTGTTATGGAGGGGATCTGTGGGTGACACTGTTATGGAGGGGATCTGTGGGTGACACTGTTATGGAGGGGATCTGTGGGCGACACTGTTATGGAGGGGATCTGTGGGTGACACTGTTATGGAGGGGATCTGTGGGTGACACTGTTATGGAGGGGATCTGTGGGTGACACTGTTATGGAAGGGATCTGTGGGCGGCACTGTTATGGAGGGGATCTGTGGGTGACACTGTTATGGAGGGGATCTGTGGGTGACACTGTTATGGGGGGAATTTTCCATTTTAATCCATTTTTTCCAGTAACAAAGCTAGGGTTAACAGTAAAACAAAACTCAATATTTATTGCCCCGATTCTGTAGTTTGCAGAAACGCCCCATATGTGGTTGTAAACTGGTGTATGGCCAAACCGCAGAGCGCAGAAGGAAAGGAACGCCATATGGTTTTTGGAAGGCGTATTTTGCTGGACTGTTTTTTTGACACCATGTCCCATTTGAAGCCCCCCTGATGCACCCCTAGAGTAGAAACTCCAAAAAAGTGACTCCATCTAAGAAACTACACACCTCAAGGTATTCAAAACCGGTTTTACAAACTTTGTTAACCCTTTAGGTGTTCCACAAGAGTTATTGGCAAATGGAGATGAAATTTCCGAATTTCTATTTTTTGTTACCTTTCCTCAAAAAAAGTGTAATATAGAGCAACCAAAAATCATATTTACCCTTAAATCATACAAACAAAACTGCCACCGTATCCCGTAGTTTCCAAAATGGGGTCACTTTTTTGGAGTTTCTACTTTGGAGTTTTTGGTGTTCCCTTCCTTCTACGCCCTGCCGTTTAGCCATACAGCAGTTTACGACCACATATGGGGTGTTTCTGCAAACTAGAGAATAAGGGCAACCCATATTGAGTTTTGTTTGGCTGTTAACCCTAGCTTTGTTACTGGAAAAATGGATGAAAATGGAAAATTTGCAAAAAAATAGCTGTTTTGGGACCGTTTTTATTTCTTGTTATTTACATCGTTGAACTGACAGGTTAGATAGTATGCTATTTCTATAGAGCAGGTTGTTATGGATGCGACAATACCAAATATGACTACTTTTTGGGGGGTTTTGTTTCAGTTTTACAGAATAAAGCATGAAACAAAAATGATTTTTTTTTAGTGTCTCCACATTCTGAAAGCCATATATATATATTTTTTTGGGCGAATGTCTTATGTAGGGGCTCATTTTTTGCGGGGTGAGATGGCGGTTTGATTAGCACTATCTTGGGGTGCATATGACATTTTGGTTGCTTGCTATTAGACTTTTTATGATGTAAGGTGACAAAAATGGCTTTTGACACCATATTTATTATATATTTTTTTGCTGTGTTCACCTGAGGGGTTAGGTCATGTGTTATTTTTATAGAGCATGTTGTGACGGACACGGAAATACCTAATATGCATACTTTTTATTTATTTATTTGAGTTTTACACAATAATATCTTTTTTTAAAACAAAAAAAATCATGTTTAAGTGTCTTTTGGGTGATTGTCCTATGTAGGTGCTCATTTTTTGTGGGATAAGATGGTGGTTTGATTTGTATTATTTTGGGGTGCATATGACTTTTTGATCGCCTGCTATTACACTTTTTGTGATGTAAGGTGACAAAAAATGTTTTTATTTTTTATGTTTATGGCGTTGACCTGAGGTGTTAGGTCGTGCTATATTTTAATAGAGCAGGTCCTTACGGACGCGGCGATACGTAATATGTATACCTTTTTTATTTATTTAGGTTTTACACAATAATATCCTTTTTGAAACGAAAAAAACATGTTTTAGTGTCTCCATAGTCTGAGAGCCATATTTTTTTCAGTTTTTAAGCGATTGTCTCAGGTTGGGTATTATTTTTGCGGGATGAGGTAACGGTTTGATTGGCACATTTTGGGGGGTCATATGTCATTTTGATTGCTTGCTATTACACGTTTTGTGATGTAAGGTTACAAAAAAATGGCTTTTTTTGGCTAGTTTTTATTTAATTTCTTTTACAGTGTTCACTTGAGGGGTTAGGTCATGTGATATTTTTATAGAGCAGATTCTTACGGACGTGGAGATACATAATATGTCTACTTTTTAGTTCTTTTTTTACATTTAACACTAAAAAGCATTTTTGAAACAAAAAAATCATGTTTTAGTCTAAGAGCCATAGTTTTTTATTTTTGGTCAATTGTTTTAGGTAGGGGCTCATTTTTTGCGGGATGAGATGGCGGTTTGATTGGTACTTTTTTGGGAGGCATACGCCTTTTTGATTGCTTTGTAATATACTTTTTGTGACGTAAGGGGCCAAAAATGGCTTATTTACACCATTTTTTTTTTTTTTTTAATGGGGTTCACCTAAGGGGTTCGGTCATGTGATATTTTTATAGAGCAGGTTTTTACGGACATGGCGATACCTAATATGTGTACAGTATTTTATGTTTTTCATTTTTGTTCAGTGATATGTGTTTTCTTTTATTTTCACTTTTTTCACTTTTTTACATTTACTTTTTTTTTTACCTAGACCCACTTGGTTCTTTTAGATCCAGTGGATCGGGGTCTATAAAATACAGTAAGTACACTATATAGTGTACTTACTGTATTTTATTTTTTTTACTTTAGAAAGCCTGAATAGACCTGCCTATAGCAGATCTATTCAGGCTTTCAGCACCATGGAGAGAGTAGGGCACTTTAGTAAGCGTCCTGTCTCCATGGTGACCATCACCCGCTGCCAGAAGGGAGCAGCGGGTGATGGGGAGGGAGGGGAGCTCCCTCCCTCTGTGACCCTATCCTGTCGGGGGGCTGCATAGGCACGGCAGCCCCCCGATGGGAGAGGGAGGGAGCTGCCTCCCTGTTAACCCCTTCCATACCACGGTCCGTACGGGCCGTGGTATGGAAGGGGTTAAACTGCTAACATCTGCAGCACAGATGTCAGCAGTTTATAGCAGGGGGTCAGCAATGTGCTGACCCCCTGCTATACCCACTAGACACCAGGGAATTATTTTTAAAGGAGGCGGGCGGGGGATCGCAATTGATCCCACCACAAAAATAGCGCTGCCACAACCCTCTCCTGCACAGCCCCCCAACCAAATCAGCAAGAGGGCTGCAGGGGGGGAAGGGGGTCTAAAATGTTTTTAAAAAATGGACATTTAACTGTCTGATCCCCGTGGTCACAGACCGCGGGGATAAGACAAGTCAGAAATCGCTGCAAACCGCAGGTCTGAATTGACCTGCGGTTTGCAGCCGATATGGGGCCACCATTCATGGCCTGTCTACACGTTTTTAACGGCCGTGAGACGGGTGCCTTCCTGTCAATCGGCCGTTAAAAACGGTCCAATTGATTTCAACGGGTCCGCACGGCCGTGGAAACGGCCAGAAATAGGACATGTCCTATTTTTGGACGGACGCTATTCACTGGCCGTTAAAAGAACGGCCATGTGAATAGCTCCATAGACTTACATTGGTGCTAAAAATGGCCGTGTGACGGCCCTTACTTAGACAGCCGTCACACGGCCATTTTTCACTGTGGTGTGAATGAGGCCTTAAGGGGAGAAAGGGAGATAAAACGTAACTTTTACTGGTAATAAGAAAATTGATGCGCTGCACCAGGTAATGACAATCACAAACATGAAAAGGATGCAAAATATATCCAGACCAGCAACCCCTTAGAATGTGAAGCAACAGAACCAGTAAACCGATGAATACTCACAAGTGGGGCACTAGTCACATTGCAATGCATAAATTAGAAAGTTCTTACCAATCTTGAAGTGCATCAGAGAATTCTTAATGGATCGATACAGTTCCACTGCATATAGAAGTTCGGGTGGCTAGTTAGCTCCTGTATTAGATAGACATAGGGAATCACTATCCCTCGTAAACCATAAATGAGTGAGGGGAACTAAGAATGCCCTGCCTATCTATACAGAGCACCTGCCCGACAGGGGCGACCCCGTTCGGATACCTAACCCTAAACCTGGGGGGTATCCCTATCAAACCCTAAATGCATATCCCGACGTGTCACGCCAGGGGAAGGGAAACACTGATAATTAGGGTATCGTACAAAATACCAATACAGGGTGTATAGAATGAAGGTCTAAAAATCTAGCTGAGACCCAATAGTATAAAAATAAAAAAATGTGACTAGTGCCCCAGTAGTGAGTATTCATCAGTTTACTGGTCCTGTTGCGTTACATTCTACAGGGTTGCTGATATACAGGGTGGGCCATTTATACGGATACACCTTAATAAAATGGGAATGGTTGGTGATATTAACTTCCTGTTTGTGGCACATTAGTATATGTGAGGGGGGAAACTTTTCAAGATGGGTGGTGACCATGGCGGCCATTTTGAAGTCGGCCATTTTGAATTCAACTTTTGTTTTTTCAATAGGAAGAGGGTGATGTGACACATCAAACTTATTGGGGATTTCACAGGAAAAACAATGATGTGATTGGTTTTAATGTAACTTTATTCTTTCATGAGTTATTTACAAGTTTCTGACCACTTATAAAATGTGTTCAATGTGCTGGCCATTGTGTTGGATTGTCAATGCAACCCTCTTCTCCCACACTTCACACACTGATAGCAACACCGCACCACTAACACACATTGAATAGATCCCTCCAAGACTGTTGGAACAAAAAAATTGATGGTATGGTGTGGTATATGGGGTACAAAGATAGTGGGGCCATTCTTCATCAATGGAAACCTCAAGGCCACTGGATATGCGAAATTGCTACATGATGATGTGTTTCCCTCCTTATGCACTGAAGCTGGCATGTTCCCTGAGTTTTTCCAGCAAGATGGTGCACCACCACATTATGGGTGTCAGGTCCGAGCATTCCTAGATGAACAGTTTCCTGGAAAGTGGATTGGTCATCGTGGGCCAGTTTAATGGCCCCCAAGGTCTCCCGATCTGACCCCCTTAGACTTTTATCTTTGGGGTCATCTGAAGGCAATTGTCTGTGCTGTGAAGATATGAGATGTGCAGCACCTGAAACTACGGATACTGGAAGCCTGTGCTAGCATTTCTCCTGCGGTGTTGCTAGCAGTGTGTGAAGAGTGGGAGAAGAGGGTTGCATTGACAATCCAACACAATAGGCAGCACATTGAACACATTTTATAAGTGGTCAGAAACTTGTAAATAACTCATTAAAGAATAAGGTTACGTTAAAACCAAGTACACTATTGTTTTTCTTGTGAAATTCCCAATAAGTTTGATGTGTCATATGACCCTCTTCCTATTAAAAAAACAAAAGTTGGATTCAAAATGGCCGACTTCAAAATGGCCGCCATGGTCACCACTAGTGTTGAGCGAACAGTTCGAGAATCGTTCGGGTCCGTACCGAATTTTGGGGTGTCCGTGACACGGACCCGAACCCGGACATTTTCATAAAAGTTCGGGTTCGTAGTTTGTCATGTTTTATGGCGCATTTTGAAAGGCTGCAAAGCAGCCAATCAACATGAATCATACTACTTGCCCTAAGATGCCATCGCAGCCATGCCTACTATTGGCAAGGCTGTGATTGGCCAAGTGCAGCATGTGACTCAGCGTCTTTATAAGCTTGTGCGCACGTTGCGACGTGCTCACTCCCGCTGTGATTAGACCAGGGATAGATGCAGCTGCTGTGAGGGCGAGATAGGCAGGGATAAAGAAGTGAATGATCTACCTTTCTACACCTGTGCATCAGAACAACTCAGCTGAGCTGTTCACTGAAAGTCACTATTTTGTTTAGACTGGCCAGAGCGATTTTTACTGGCACATGTAACTGGGCTGACCGGCGGTGGCCATTTTGGGACTTGTGGTGCGCCAGCACAAGCTGCCACAGAGTCGAAACCAAAGCTCCAAAGAAGTGAAAAATCTACACCTGTGAATCAGTACAACAGCGATTCAGCTGCTCAGTCAAAGTCAATTCTTTTTCTGGCTGGGCAGACCGTTTTCTGGCACATGTTACTGGGCTGATAGGCGGCGGCCATTTTGGGACTTGTGGTGCTACAGCAAAAGCTGCCACAAAGTCCATTAATCTCATGTAATAGTCGATTTTTTCATAGATATACTACATCAGGGGTTTGGCTGTGCTTGTGTCACCCCTACTAACTGCCAATATAAAATATATCAGTGGTGAAACTGAAAGTAACCCACTTGGATAGCAAATCCCATGAATGTGCTGTTCCAGCTAGGATAGCCAGTGTCACTACAGCCAGGTCCAATACTGTCAGCCAGAAATTAATTTTTTATTTTTTTTGCCAGAAATATAAATTAAAAAAATCTTTCCCTGTAACAAACATAATTCTGGTGTTAGACCAGAAGAAGCACTCCTTCAGTAAATAATACTGTAAAAAGGTTTAGGCAATAATTCTCCCAGTGTGGGCAATTTATGTACCAAAACGAGCATTTTAAAAATTCCGGTGTTCTGAAATACCAGCAGTCTTCTTGTAATTAATACCAGAAAAAGGCATTATAGTGTCCAGTGTTGTCATTTTGGTTCCAAAAAGGCCAATTTAATCAATCTGGTGTTGGTGACACCCGAAATAGTACGCCGCACATTGTTACTCCTGTAAAAAAGAAATAGTTCTCCCACTATGGGAAGTCATTTAACATAAGTAGCATTTAAAAATTCTGGTGTCCAATTTGCAGCAGTCTTCTTGTAATTAATACCAGAAAAAGGCATAATAGTGTCCAGTGTTGTCATTTTGGTTCCAAAAGGGCAATTTAATCAATCTGGTGTTGGTGACACCCGAAATAGTACGCCGCACGTTGTCACTCCTGTAAAAGGAAATAGTTCTCCCACTGTGGGAATTCATTTAACATAAGTAGCATTAAAAAATTCTGGTGTCCAATTTGCAGCAGTCTTCTTGTAATTAATACCAGAAAAAGGCATTATAGTGTCCATTGTTGTCATTTTGGTTCCAAAAGGCCAATTTAATCAATCTGGTGTTGGTGACACCCGAAATAGTACGCCGCACGTTGTTACTCCTGTAAAAGGAAATTGTTCTCCCACTGTGGGAATTCATTTAACATAAGTAGCATTTAAAAATTCTGGTGTCCAATTTGCAGCAGTCTTCTTGTAATTAATACCAGAAAAAGGCATAATAGTGTCCAGTGTTGTCATTTTGGTTCCAAAAGGCCAATTTAATCAATCTGGTGTTGGTGACACCCGAAATAGTACGCCGCACGTTGTTACTCCTGTAAAAGGAAATAGTTCTCCCACTGTGGGAATTCATTTAACATAAGTAGCATTTAAAAAATTCTGGTGTCCAATTTGCAGCAGTCTTCTTGTAATTAATACCAGAAAAAGGCATTATAGTGTCCAGTGTTGTCATTTTGGTTCCAAAACGGCCAATTTAATCAATCTGGTGTTGGTGACACCCGAAATAGTACGCCGCACGTTGTTACTCCTGTAAAAGGAAATAGTTCTCCCACTGTGGGAATTCATTTAACATAAGTAGATATTATGGTGCAAAAATCAAAATGTATTTGGTGCCCCAGTAGTGAGTATTCATCAGTTTACTGGTCCTGTTACGTTACATTCTACAGGGTTGCTGATATACAGGGTGGGCCATTTATACGGATACACCTTAATAAAATGGGAATGGTTGGTGATATTAACTTCCTGTTTGTGGCACATTAGTATATGTGAGGGGGGAAACTTTTCAAGATGGGTGGTGACCATGGCGGCCATTTTGAAGTCGGCCATTTTGAATTCAACTTTTGTTTTTTCAATAGGAAGAGGGTGATGTGACACATCAAACTTATTGGGGATTTCACAGGAAAAACAATGATGTGATTGGTTTTAATGTAACTTTATTCTTTCATGAGTTATTTACAAGTTTCTGACCACTTATAAAATGTGTTCAATGTGCTGGCCATTGTGTTGGATTGTCAATGCAACCCTCTTCTCCCACACTTCACACACTGATAGCAACACCGCACCACTAACACACATTGAATAGATCCCTCCAAGACTGTTGGAACAAAAAATTGATGGTATGGTGTGGTATATGGGGTACAAAGATAGTGGGGCCATTCTTCATCAATGGAAACCTCAAGGCCACTGGATATGCGAAATTGCTACATGATGATGTGTTTCCTCCTTATGCACTGAAGCTGGCATGTTCCTGAGTTTTTCCAGCAAGATGGTGCACCACCACATTATGGGTGTCAGGTCCGAGCATTCCTAGATGAACAGTTTCCTGGAAAGTGGATTGGTCATCGTGGGCCAGTTTAATGGCCCCTAAGGTCTCCCGATCTGACCCCTTAGACTTTTATCTTTGGGGTCATCTGAAGGCAATTGTCTGTGCTGTGAAGATATGAGATGTGCAGCACCTGAAACTACGGATACTGGAAGCCTGTGCTAGCATTTCTCCTGCGGTGTTGCTAGCAGTGTGTGAAGAGTGGGAGAAGAGGGTTGCATTGACAATCCAACACAATAGGCAGCACATTGAACACATTTTATAAGTGGTCAGAAACTTGTAAATAACTCATTAAAGAATAAGGTTACGTTAAAACCAAGTACACTATTGTTTTTCTTGTGAAATTCCCAATAAGTTTGATGTGTCATATGACCCTCTTCCTATTAAAAACAAAAGTTGGATTCAAAATGGCCGACTTCAAAATGGCCGCCATGGTCACCACTAGTGTTGAGCGAACAGTTCGAGAATCGTTCGGGTCCGTATCGATTTTGGGGTGTCCGTGACACGGACCCGAACCCGGACATTTTCATAAAAGTTCGGGTTCGTAGTTTGTCATGTTTTATGGCGCATTTTGAAAGGCTGCAAAGCAGCCAATCAACATGAATCATACTACTTGCCCTAAGATGCCATCGCAGCCATGCCTACTATTGGCAAGGCTGTGATTGGCCAAGTGCAGCATGTGACTCAGCGTCTTTATAAGCTTGTGCGCACGTTGCGACGTGCTCACTCCCGCTGTGATTAGACCAGGGATAGATGCAGCTGCTGTGAGGGCGAGATAGGCAGGGATAAAGAAGTGAATGATCTACCTTTCTACACCTGTGCATCAGAACAACTCAGCTGAGCTGTTCACTGAAAGTCACTATTTTGTTTAGACTGGCCAGAGCGATTTTTACTGGCACATGTAACTGGGCTGACCGGCGGTGGCCATTTTGGGACTTGTGGTGCGCCAGCACAAGCTGCCACAGAGTCGAAACCAAAGCTCCAAAGAAGTGAAAATCTACACCTGTGAATCAGTACAACAGCGATTCAGCTGCTCAGTCAAAGTCAATTCTTTTTCTGGCTGGGCAGACCGTTTTCTGGCACATGTTACTGGGCTGATAGGCGGCGGCCATTTTGGGACTTGTGGTGCTACAGCAAAAGCTGCCACAAAGTCCATTAATCTCATGTAATAGTCGATTTTTTCATAGATATACTACATCAGGGGTTTGGCTGTGCTTGTGTCACCCCTACTAACTGCCAATATAAAATATATCAGTGGTGAAACTGAAAGTAACCCACTTGGATAGCAAATCCCATGAATGTGCTGTTCCAGCTAGGATAGCCAGTGTCACTACAGCCAGGTCCAATACTGTCAGCCAGAAATTAATTTTTTATTTTTTTTTGCCAGAAATATAAATTAAAAAAATCTTTCCCTGTAACAAACATAATTCTGGTGTTAGACCAGAAGAAGCACTCCTTCAGTAAATAATACTGTAAAAAGGTTTAGGCAATAATTCTCCCAGTGTGGGCAATTTATGTACCAAAACGAGCATTTTAAAAATTCCGGTGTTCTGAAATACCAGCAGTCTTCTTGTAATTAATACCAGAAAAAGGCATTATAGTGTCCAGTGTTGTCATTTTGGTTCCAAAAAGTCCAATTTAATCAATCTGGTGTTGGTGACACCTGAAATAGTACGCCGCACATTGTTACTCCTGTAAAAAAGAAATAGTTCTCCCACTATGGGAAGTCATTTAACATAAGTAGCATTTAAAAAATTCTGGTGTCCAATTTGCAGCAGTCTTCTTGTAATTAATACCAGAAAAAGGCATTATAGTGTCCAGTGTTGTCATTTTGGTTCCAAAAAGGGCAATTTAATCAATCTGGTGTTGGTGACACCCGAAATAGTACG
Organism: Bufotes viridis; assembly: GCA_033119425.1. Taxonomy (NCBI): domain Eukaryota; kingdom Metazoa; phylum Chordata; class Amphibia; order Anura; family Bufonidae; genus Bufotes; species Bufotes viridis. The sequence continues at coordinate 277,089,227 of CM065592.1, forward strand.
CCGCACGTTGTCACTCCTGTAAAAAGGAAATAGTTCTCCCACTGTGGGAATTCATTTAACATAAGTAGCATTAAAAAAATTCTGGTGTCCAATTTGCAGCAGTCTTCTTGTAATTAATACCAGAAAAAGGCATTATAGTGTCCATTGTTGTCATTTTGGTTCCAAAAAGGCCAATTTAATCAATCTGGTGTTGGTGACACCCGAAATAGTACGCCGCACGTTGTTACTCCTGTAAAAGGAAATTGTTCTCCCACTGTGGGAATTCATTTAACATAAGTAGCATTTAAAAATTCTGGTGTCCAATTTGCAGCAGTCTTCTTGTAATTAATACCAGAAAAAGGCATAATAGTGTCCAGTGTTGTCATTTTGGTTCCAAAACGGCCAATTTAATCAATCTGGTGTTGGTGACACCCGAAATAGTACGCCGCACGTTGTTACTCCTGTAAAAGGAAATAGTTCTCCCACTGTGGGAATTCATTTAACATAAGTAGCATTTAAAAAATTCTGGTGTCCAATTTGCAGCAGTCTTCTTGTAATTAATACCAGAAAAAGGCATTATAGTGTCCAGTGTTGTCATTTTGGTTTCAAAAGGCCAATTTAATCAATCTGGTGTTGGTGACACCCGAAATAGTACGCCGCACGTTGTTACTCCTGTAAAAGGAAATAGTTCTCCCACTGTGGGAATTCATTTAACATAAGTAGCATTTAAAAATTCTGGTGTCCAATTTGCAGCAGTATTCTTGTAATTAATACCAGAAAAAGGCATTATAGTGTCCAGTGTTGTCATTTTGGTTTCAAAAAGGACAATTTAATCAATCTGGTGTTGGTGACACCCGAAATAGTAGGCCGCACGTTGTTACTCCTGTAAAAAGGAAATAGTTCTCCCACTGTGGGAATTCATTTAACATAAGTAGCATTTAAAAAACTCTGGTGTCCAATTTGCAGCAGTCCTCTTGTAATTTATAGCGTAAAAAGGAATTATATCTTCCAGTGTGGGAATTTTGGGGCTAAAAAATAATATATTTTATTGTGGTGCGAGTTGAATCGCAACAATGAGAAAACATTCTATTAAGGGACGAGGACGCGGTCGTGGTGGGGTCCGTGGAGTCTCTGTTGCTGGCAGAGGACGTGGCCGTTCGGCCTCAGGCGCACAAAGTAGTGAACCAACTCCCTCAAGTAGCCGGCAGAATTTACAGCGATATTTGGTGGGGCCCAATGCCGTTATGAGGATGGTAAGGCCTGAGCAGGTACAGGCATTAGTCGATTGGGTGGCCGACAGTGCTTCCAGCACGTTCACCACATTGTCTTCCGCCCAGTCTTCTGCGGAAAGCGCACAGGTGGCACCGGAAAACCAAGCCCATCAGTCTGTCACATCACCCCCATGCATATCAGGGAAACTGTCCGAGCCTCAAGTTATGCAGCAGTCTCTTCTTCTGTTTGAAAACTCTGCTGGCAGGGGTTCCCAGGGGCGTCCACCTAGCCCTTCCCTAGCGGTGGAAGACATACCATGCACTGACGCACAACCACTTATGTATCCAGATGATGAGGACATGGGAATACCACCACAGCAGAGTGACTGAGTGTCTGATGATGACGAAACACAGGTGCCCACTGCCGTGTCTTATTGCAGTATGCAGACTGAACAGGAGGAGGTCAGGGAGGAAGACTGGGTGGAAGACGATGCAGAGGACGATGAGGTCTTAGACCCCACATGGACTGAAGGTCGTGCCGCTGACTTAAATAGTTCAGAGGAAGAGGCAGTGGTGAGACCGAGACAACAGCGAAGCCAAAGAGGGAGCAGGGGGCAAAATCAGAACACCCGCCGTCCCGAGAGTTCGCCTGCTATTGGCCAGTGCCAACAGGGACCCAGCACCCCAAAGGCATCTTCAAGGAGTTCCCTGGCATGGCACTTCTTCAAACAATGTGCTGAGGACAAGACCAGAGTGGTTTTCACGCTGTGCCATCAGACCCTGAGGCGAGGCATTAACGTTCTTAACCTGAGCACCACCTGCATGATCAGGCATCTACATGCAAAGCATGAACTGCAGTGGAGTGCACACCTAAAAAAAAATGAACCCGCTCAGGCTCCCCCTGCTCCCTCTACCGCTGCTGCCTCGGCTTCCGCCTCGAGAGGAATGTTGCCACCTGCCGAGCAGCAAACAGAGGATGTGCCACCGACACCACCACCACCACCGCCACCGTCACCTTGCGTCTCCACTATTTAACACAGCAGCGTTCAGCTCTCCATCTCTCAAACCTTTGAAAGTAAGCGCAAATTCCCACCTAGTCACCCTCGAGCCCTTGGCCTGAATGCCAGCATTTCTAAACTACTGGCCTTTGAAATGCTGTCATTCCGGCTGGTGGACACAGACAGCTTCAAACAGCTGATGGCCATGGCTGTCCCCCAGTATGTGGTTCCCAGTCGCCACTACTTCTCCAAGACAACCGTGCCTTCCCTGCACATGCAAGTGTCTGATAAAATCAAGTGTGCACTGCGCAACGCCATTTGTGGCAAGGTCCACCTAACCACAGATACGTGGACCAGTAAGCACGGCCAAGGACGCTATATCTCACTAACTGCACACTGGGTGAATGTAGTGGAGGCTGGTCCCCAGGCGGAGAGTTCCTTGGCGCACGTCCTTCCGCCACCTAGGATCGCAGGGCATCATTCTCTGCCTCCTGTAGCCTCCTCCTCCTACTCGGCTTTCTCCTCCTCCTCTGCTTCCACCAGCTCCTCCTGTCAGCCACACACCTTCACCACCAACTTCAGCACAGCCCGGGGTAAACGTCAGCAGGCCATTCTGAAACTCTTATGTTTGGGGGACAGGCCCCACACCGCGCAGGAGTTGTGGCGGGGTATTGAACAACAGACGGACGAGTGGTTGCTGCCGGTGGGCCTCAAGCCAGGCCTGGTGGTATGCGATAATGGGCGAAATCTCGTGGCAGCTCTGGGACTAGCCGGTTTGACGCACATCCATTGCCTGGCGCATGTGCTGAATTTGGTGGTGCAGAGGTTCCTTCACAACTACCCCAACATGTCAGAGCTGCTGCATAAAGTGCGGGCCGTCTGTGCGCGCTTCCGGCGTTCACATCCTGCCGCTGCTCGCCTGTCTGCGCTACAGCGGAACTTCGGCCTTCCCGCTCACCGCCTCATATGCGACGTGCCCACCCGGTGGAACTCCACCTTGCACATGCTGGAGAGACTGTGCGAGCAGCAGCAGGCCATAGTGGAGTTTCAGCTGCAGCACGCTCGCGTCAGTCGTACTGCGGAACGGCACCACTTCACCACCAATGATTGGGCCTCCATGCGAGACCTGTGTGCCCTGCTGCACTGCTTTGAGTACTCCACCAAAATGGCCAGTGGCAATGACACTGTTATCAGCGTTATAATACCAATTCTATGTCTCCTAGAGAAAACGCTTAGGGCAATGATGGAAGAGGAGGTGGCCCATGTGGAGGAGGAGGAGGAGGAGGAGGGCTCGTTTCTAAGACTTTCAGGCCAGTCTGTTAGAAGTAGCTCAGAGGGAGGTTTTTTGAAGCAGCAGAGGGCAGGTTCACAAGTTGCCAGCCAAGGCACTCTAATGGAGGACGAGGAGGATGAGGAGGAGGTGGAGGAGGACGAGGATGAAGCAGGTTCACAGCAGGGTGGCAGCCCACACAGCTCAGGCCCATCATTAGTGCGTGGCTGGGGGGATACGGTGGACGATGACGATACGCCTCCCACAGAGGACAGCTTGTCCTTACCTCTGGGGAGCCTGGCACACATGAGCGATTACATGCTGCAGTGCCTGCACAACGACAGCACAGTTGCCCACATTTTAACGTGTGCTGACTACTAGGTGGACACCCTGCTGGATCCCCGGTACAAAGACAATGTGCCCACTTTACTTCCTGCACTGGAGCGCGATAGGAAGATGCGCGAGTACAAGCGCACACTGGTAGACGCGCTCCTGAGAGCATTCCCAACTGTCACAGGGGAACAGGTGGAAGGCCAAGGCCAAGGCAGAGGAGGAGCTAGAGGTCGCCCACGCAGCAGTGTCACGGCCAGCTCCTCTGAGGGCAGGGTTAGCATGGCAGAAATGTGGACAAGTTTTGTCTCCACGCCACAGCTAAGTGCCCCACCACCTGATACGGAACGTGTTAGCAGGAGGCAGCATTTCACTAACATGGTTGAACAGTATGTCTGCACATTCCTCGACGTACTGACGGACGGTTCGGCCCCATTCAACTTCTGGGTTTCAAAATTGTCCACGTGGCCAGAGTTAGCATGTTATGCCTTGGAGGTGCTGGCCTGCCCGGCGGCCAGCGTTTTATCAGAACGTGTATTCAGCACGGCGGGGTGCGTCATTACTGACAAGCGCAGCCGCCTGTCCACAGCCAATGTGGACAAGCTGACGTTCATAAAGATGAACCAGGCATGGATCCCACAGGACCTGTCCCTCCCTTGTGCAGAGTAGTCCTTAATAACTGCCTAAAACATGTCTTGTTGTACTACAGGCCACTTCTTTATTTAATACAAATTTTATGTAACCCACTGTTGAATGAAACTCTCCTCTGTCTGGGCGCCGGGGCCTAACTAGATGAAAGTGGCCTGTTAAACTATCGGGTGACATAAAGCCATAACCTCTGCCATGCTACCTCTGTCCTCTGTCTGGGTGCTGAGGCCTAAGTCAAATAAAGCGGTCTTCTGCTGTGCTGGGGGATATGAAGCTAATCTCTGACCTCTCTCCTCTGTCTGGGTCCAAAGGCCTAAGTCACTGAAAGAGGCCTTCTCCTGTGGTGTGTGATATGATGCCTGAATTTGTGCTGTGGGACCTCTCTCCTCTTCCTGGGTGCAGGGGTCAAAGTAACTAAAAGTGTCCTTCTCTTGCGGTGGTTTATATGATGCCTGAATATGTGCTGTGGGGCCTCTCTCCTCTGTTTGGGTGAAGGGGTCAAAGTAACTTTATGGTGGCTTCTCCTGTGGTGGTTGATATTATGCCTGATTCTCTGCTGTGGAACCTCTCTCCTCTGTCTGGGTGAAGGGGTCAAAGTAACTAAATGGTGGCCTACTCCTGTGGTGGTTGATATGATGCCTGAATATGTGCTGTGGGGCCTCTCTCCTCTGTCTGGGTGAAGGGGTCAAAGTAACAAAATGGTGGCCTACTCCTGTGGTGGTTGATATGATGCCTGATTCTCTGCTGTGGAACCTCTCTCCTCTGTCTGGGTGAAGGGGTCAAAGTAACTAAATGGTGGCCTACTCCTGTGGTGGTTGATATGATGCCTGATTCTCTGCTGTGGAACCTCTCTCCTCTGTCTGGGTGAAGGGGTCAAAGTAACAAAATGGTGGCCTACTCCTGTGGTGGTTGATATGATGCCTGATTCTCTGCTGTGGAACCTCTCTCCTCTGTCTGGGTGAAGAGGTCAAAGTAACAAAATGGTGGCCTACTCCTGTGGTGGTTGATATGATGCCTGAATATGTGCTGTGGGGCCTCTCTCCTTTGTCTGGGTGAAGGGGTCAAAGTAACAAAATGGTGGCCTACTCCTGTGGTGGTTGATATGATGCCTGAATATGTGATGTGGGGCCTCTCTCCTTTGTCTGGGTGAAGGGGTCAAAGTAACTAAATGGTGGCCTACTCCTGTGGTGGTTGATATGATGCCTGATTCTCTGCTGTGCGACCTCTCTCCTTTGTCTGGGTGCTGGGGTCGAAATAATAGTAAGTGACCTTCTCCATTGGTGGGTGACTTGAAGCCTGATTCTGTGCTATGGGACCTCACTCCAATTAATATTGTTTAATTTTTATTTATTTTATGTTAACTCATCATTTCCCTATCTACATTTGTTTGCAGGGGATTTACCTACATTTTGCTGCCTTTTGCAGCCCTCTAGCCCTTTCCGGGTGTGTTTTACAGCCTTACCAAAAACCTTACCAGATCTAGCACATAAACCAGTTGAACTTGAAACCCTTGAAAGATTACAGTAATGAAAAATAATTATTAATATGGGCAACACTATCTGTACCCTTTGTTTCCAATCAAACAAAACGCAATAAATTTGATTTAACATTATAGTTTTATAAAATAATCTTTAACAAAATAGAATTATTTTTTAACATAAATATATAAATAACCAAAAAATTAGGGTAATTTTTTAAATTTTCTCTGCTCCTCCAGCAGATCATCGATGTCCTTAAGATGAGCCTCCTCCATGGCTCGCATTTGGTGGGAGAACTGCATCTTGAGCTGCCTCATCTTCCTTGTTTGCTGCTCCCTGAACTGCTGCATTCGCAGCTGGTGCTTCCTTCGCATTGTTTTTATTTTTTTAACATGATGTTGTCAGCTGTAAAATAAATGAAATAAAATTTGGAAATGTACATTAAAATACAATCATTAATTGTTATATAAAGCTGAGATGATATTTTTTCTTGAAAATCACTGGTTAGACCACACATGGAGTACTGTGTACAGTTCTGGGCTCCTGATGAACAAGACAGACATAGCAGAGCTGGAGAGGGTTCAGAGGAGGGCAACTAAAGTAATAACTGGAATGAGGGATCTACAGTACCGTGAAAGGTTATCAAAATTAGGGTTATTCACTTTAGAAAAAAGACGACTGAGGGGAGATCTAATAACTATGTATAAATATATCAGGGGTCAGTACAGAGATCTCTCCCATCATCTATTTATCCCCAGGACTGTGACTGTGACAAGGGGACATCCTCTGCGTCTGGAGGAAAGAAGGTTTGTACACAAACATAGAAAAGGATTCTTCACTGTAAGAGCAGTGAGACTATGGAACTCTCTGCCTGAGGAGGTGGTGATGGTGAGTACAATAAAGGAATTCAAGAGGGGACTGGATTTATTTCTGGAGTGTAATAATATTACAGCCAGGCTATAGCTACTAGAGAGGGGTCGTTGATCCAGGGAGTTATTCTGATTGCCTGATTGGAGTCGGGAAGGAATTTTTTTCCCCTTATGTGAGGAAAATTGGCTTCTGCCTCACAGGGGTTTTTGCCTTCCTCTGGATCAACTTGTAGGAAACAGGCCGAACTGGATGGACAAATGTCTTTTTCGGTCTTATATACTATGTTACTATGTTACTATGTAAATCTGTTATATATTGGTTTAGGTAGGATTAATAATAGTTCCTTTTAGTTTTGGGTTATTGACTTAGTAGTTACGTTAATGGTTTTGATGTTGATCAATTACTTTTTAGTGTTTATTTTTTATATTACTGTTATGTGTTGTACTTTATTTGTTGCCTGTTTTATTATATTTTCTTCATTTAAAAAAATAATATAGTTTGTTAAAATATATTCTTAGAAAAATTTATATATTGCATGCTTGTTATATCGTACTTCCAAAAATGGATGTGGCAGTTAGATACGTTATGGAAATCAGTACTCCCACCCGTAACATTAGCTTTCTGGAACACTGAATAAATAAAAATATCCACATCATCCATTTACCTTCTTGTCGGGGGTAGTGACCATCTCCTCTTCTGCCTCCTCAGAGTCATCACCCTCCTCCACTGCAGCAGGTGGGCTATGGGCCCGATAGCCTGATGGCCCTGCCTCTTCCTGCTCCTCCTCGTCCGAGTGGTCTGTCTCCTCCTCCACCTCCACCGCCTTCTTCTTTTTAGAGAGCTTGGCTCTCACTTTGGGAAGCGGAGCATCTGTAATGATGATGATGACCAAATTTTTAAAAATGCCAAGATAAACAAGTAAAGCCAAATTACAGTTAAGGGTACACAAATTAATCTATGGTAGTGTCTGGATGGCATAATAATTAACTACACCTATCTTTCTTCTCCTTTTGGCTTAGATCAAGTGTAGTATCATCAGTGTCTGCCTTGACCTGCCGGACCAGGACCCTGTGGGTACCCCCTGCACTCTGCCTTTGAGCATCGTTGATTAAGTTCAGCTTCAACTCACTGCTGCTATTGGGTGTTGGGCCACTCCCCAGGGAACAAGAGTGATTCGAGTCTATGACTTCATTTGGGCATGTGGCCTAATTGTCCTGATCGATGCTTGTTGTCTACACTCGTCCAGACGTGCGAGGAGTTTGGACAAGCTTCAGGGGCCAAAGTCAACTGTGTAAAGTCAAAAACATATGTGGCCCAGAAAGAGGTCTCATATTGCCACTTTTAGCACCCTTTCCCATCAGTTCAACACCACTGTACTAAGTGATTTATTGTAAAGGGTTAAAAATACTTATTTCTCTCACCAACATATTGTGTTATCTATCTGCTCAGTTATGCAAATAAGTATTGTACCTGGAAGAGATTTATCTCGGATCTTAGTGATCAGATCCAACCGGTGGCGCTTCAGATCTGACCACTTTTTTAGAATCGCATCCTTCCGATGAGTGCACCCATTCTTCTGCCACAGATGGAAAGCAATTCTCCGCACTATGGCCTGCTTTTCACCCCTTGACCTTCTGCGCTCGTACCCCTTCTCCAACATTTCCTGCAAGATAACAATTAAATCATGTAATCCCACAGTTCTAAAATACAATTATTAGTTATCATAGTCATAAGAACCATCAAAAATAACATTTAATATCAAAACAGTCAAAGAGTAGAACATCGCCATCCCTTTAAAAGTGACTTGAACATTGCCGCCCCTTTAAAAGTGACTTGAACACTGCAGCCCCTTTAAAAGTGACTTGAACATCGCCATCCCTTTAAAACTGACTTGAACATCGCCATCCCTTTAAAAGTGACTTGAACATTGCGATCCCTTTAAAAGTGACTTGAATATTGCCGCCCCTTTAAAAGTCACTTGAACATCGCCATCCCTTTAAAAGTGACTTGAACATTGCGATCCCTTTAAAAGTGACTTGAATATTGCCGCCCCTTTAAAAGTCACTTGAACATCGCCATCCCTTTAAAAGTGACTTGAACATTGCGATCCCTTTAAAAGTGACTTGAATATTGCCACCCCTTTAAAAGTCACTTGAACATCGCCATCCCTTTAAAAGTGACTCGAACATCGTCATCCCTTTAAAAGTGACTTGAACATTGCCACCCCGTTAACAGTTTCACTAATCACTCATGTAGTTGTGCAGTCAGCTAAAGCCTGTGATGAGTTTATGTCACCAAGCAGTAGGACATGTGACAGTGTAAGGCAGTTATGAGATCAGTGAAGGCCTGCAGGCTTCTTGGCTAATAAAAATCATTAATAAGTTTAAATCACATTACTGAATTACACACTAACTAAGTTCAATTACTTACAGTTATTAAGAAATCCAGCTCTTCTTTCGAGAAATTACTTTTCGCCATAATCGCTGGGACAGTCACCAATCTCCACTCTCGTCTCTCTCGATCCGATCCGAGGTAACGCACACACGTACAGACGCACGTACACGATTCTTGAATAGTTGTATTATCGCGATAATAAAACTAACAGTGTAAAGTTGACTGTATTGCTCTAAGTTATATTCGCGTGCGAATGTAACTTCTATTACAGCACACCAATACTAAAACTGACTAAGAGACAGCTTTAAGTTCTATTCGAACGCGATTATGCGATTATTATATATCTGCTTAATCACATTGCCGTTTCAACTTAGCATTGCTAATTCTAAATAATTCCATCCATATTCGTTAACTTACTGACTCAGTAAGTTAACAATATGGATGGAATTATTTAGCAATGCTAAGTTGAAATCGCAATGCGATTAAGCAAATATATAAGAATCGCATTGCGATTTCAACTTAATTCTCAGATCCGACAGTACATTCTACTGGAGGAGGCGTTCCCATGGTGATCGTTAGCTCAAAGTTGTAATCGCAATGCGTTTATTGCGGTATATTATCCCTCTGGGTGTCTTTTACAGGTTAATATTTATTTATTTTATGTTAAGTCATCATTTCCCTATCTACATTTGTTTGCAGGGGATTTACCTACATTTTGCTGCCTTTTGCAGCCCTCTAGCCCTTTCCGGGAGTCTTTTACAGGCTTTTTAGTGCCCAAAAGTTCGGGTCCCCATTGACTTCTATGGGGTTCTGGTCCGGGATGAAGTTCGGGTTGAGTTCGGATCACGAACCCGGACATTTTCCGGAAGTTCGGCCGAACCTCTCGAACCCGAACATCCAGGTGTTCGCTCATCTCTAACTATGGACACTAGTTGTGGAACAAATTATTTAAATTTGCGCTACAGACACTGTTTTCAGATGTAGTACAGTATATGTTACAGAAATCCACACACTATGGACACTAGATTAGGCCTAGATTAATTAAATTTGCTCTACAGACACTGTTTTCAGATGCAGTACAGTATTTGTCACAGAAAGCCATACACTATGGACACTAGATGTGGGACAATTATTAAATTTTTTGCTACAGACACTGTTTTCGGATGTAGTACAGTATTTGTCACAGAAAGCCACACACTATGGACACTAGCTGTGGGACAAATTATTTAAATGTGTGCTACAGACACTGTTTTCTGATGTTGAACTGTATTTGTCACAGAAAGCCACACACTATGGACACTAGCTGTGGCATAAATTATTAAAATTTGTGCTACAGACACTGTTTTCTAATGTAGTACAGTATTTGTCACAGAAAGCCACACACTATGGACACAAGATTAGGCCCAGATAATTTAAATTTGCGCTAAAGAAACAGTTTTCGGATGCAGTACAGTATTTGTCACAGAAAGCCATACACTATGGACACTAGATGTGGCACAAATTATTACATTTTTTGCTAAAGACACTGTTTTCAGATGTAGTACAGTATTTTTCACAGAAAGCCACACACTATGGACACTAGATTAGTTCCAGATTATTTAAATTTGACCTACAGACACTGTTTTTGAAAGTAGTACAGTATTTGTCACAGAAAGCCACACACCATGGACAATAGATGTGGGACAAATTATTTAAATTTGTGCTACAGACACTGTTTTTGGATGTAGTACAGTATTTGTCACAGAAAGCCACACACCATGGACAATAGATGTGGGACAAATTATTTAAATTTGTGCTACAGACACTGTTTTTGGATGTAGTACAGTATTTGTCACAGAAAGCCACACACTATGGAAACTAGATTAGGGCCAGATTATTTAAATTTGTGCTACAGACACTGTTTTCGGATGTAGTACATTATTTGTCACAGAAAGCCAAACACTATGGACACTAGATTAGGCCCAGATTATTTAAATTTACGCTAAAGAAACAGTTTTCGGATGAAGTACCGTAAATGTCAGATATGTGTATTAAAAGCACTCACTATAGACAATAAATGTGGCGCTGATTATTTGAATTTATGCAAAAGGACAACAGATGATGTACAGTATATGTCACTGTCGGGCTTTGATACTTGATGTTTCATTTTAAGGTTGTTATAGGTTCAGAATGTTGGGTAAGTCACATTTTCATCAGTTTGCAGTGTCACAACGTCAGACCAGACCCGTCACTCAGGCCTCAGCGGTTTCAACCATTTTGTTGGTTTCTGATGCCTGCATGCCTCATGTCAGTGTCAGCACACTACCACAGCCAGGGTCATCATTGCATGTTATTTTTGCTGTTCAGGTCCTGTCACAGCTCTCTATTCTCCGTTGGTTTGCTCTATTACGTTTTTTGCTCATGTAGAAGGAAAAGAAAAAAAATGAAAAATACAAAAAAAATTTTTTATAAAATTTTATCAGGTTACAAACTCGCTACTTGATGTTTCTTCAAAGGTTGCTATAGGTTCAGAGTGTTGGTAAGTCACATTTTCATCAGTTTGCGGTATCACAACGTCAAACTGCACACGTCGCTCAGGTCACGGCGGTTTTAACTATTTGGTTTTTCCGGTGCTTCTGCCGGCACTGGTTTTGTTGCCATTTCTTGGCCCCCAATATAATCCTTTTCTTTCCGACTTTCCATTAAGGGTGCCCGGTTCGCATCTTTCAGCAATTACTGGCATCAGTAACAGACCAAGGCCTTGAGAGTACTCTGTTGTGGTTCCCATGGCACCACTCACCACTGTTGTTGGGCGCAGATATTCGTGGGGCAAATTTTGATTGTGATTTTTGCGAATATGTCGAATACGTGACCCCATATTTTCAATTACGTATATTCGCTCTTCAGATGGATATTGAGTGATAGGGAAACTGTAACTTGAAAAAAAAAAAATTCTGACATAATTCTCCCCAACCTTAGTTGCTTCTTTAACAATTTCCACTGTTAAGGTCAGAGTAAAGATTTAATAGGTAAAACTGTCCTGCGAATGTTCGTCACTTGAATATTCGCATTAATCTATTGCGGTTTGTATTCCCTTACCTACCTAGCGTTAACAGGTTGTGTCAGACTCCAGTACGCTGCATGTATTGCGAAAATTCATATATGTCTTTTCCCGCCCTTCCATTCGCACAAACGACTCCCGCCATTTCAAGCTTTCAATACGTGTAAAGCTGTTTAAACATGATTAATAGCCTACAGATTATATGCGGACGCGAATATAACTTAAAAACTAATTGCAACTAATGATATTGAATGCGAAATAACGAATATTGCGAAATCGCGAATGTGTGACGAATATGATGCGGGTTGTTTGTCAAATGTCGCGAAGTCAAATGTGGGTCTTTGCGCTCATCACTACTTAACACCTCTCAGTCATGCGGCATGTCCGTATGCCAGTGTCCAATTTAGGGTTGAAACCGACAGCTATCGGGCCTTTCCTTCAGGTGAGGTGCGGCATATGCTGCCTCTAGGTACGAAAGTTCTGACCCATATTATCAGGAAGCTAGGTCGGTGGCGCTTTGCGTGTTCAATAGGTTCATACCTCAATCTAGTCGAGAGATGTTCTTGCATTCCAGAGGTTGGTCGTGTTAGTGTTGTTGCTGGCACTGGTTTTGTTGCCATTTTTTGGCGCCAAATATATTCATTCTCTTTCCGACATTCAATTCAGGGTGCCCGTTTCGTGTCTTTCAGCAATTACTGGCAGCAGTAACAGACCAAGACCTTGAGAGTAAGCTGTTGCGGTCCTCACGGCACCACTCACCACCTCTCAGTTATGCGGCATGTCCGTATGCCGGTGTCCAATTTTAGGGTTGAAACCTACAGCTACCGAACCTTTCCTTCAGGTCAGGTGCAGCATGTGCTGCCTCTGGGAACCAAGTTCTGGCCCATGTTATCCGAAAATTAGGCACTCTGCATGTTCAATAGGTTCATACCTCAACCTAGTCGAGAGATATTCTTGCATTCCAGAGGTTGGTCATGTTAGTGTTTTTGCTATAAACTATTGTGTATCATTAGGATGTGGGTTTTTTGCCCCCTTTCAGGCATTCCTCCTATGCAGCGGTTATGGCACAATTCAAGCCGCTTAGTTTAGTTAGTTAGGCAGGTAGACGGTTACGTGTCATGTAGCCCCGACCACAAATATATATATATATATATATATATATATATATATATATACATAATTTATTTATTTATTTATTTATTTATTTATTTATACAGTGTATCGAGAGCTTGATGGCAAAATTCACAACACATTTTTGATCCATGAATTGCCCAATAAATTTCCTGGTTCAATTAAAACTGGTATTTAAACAGTCCTCCTCATGCTGTTCACATTTTGACATCATTAGACCAAGACAACACCTAACAATTGATCATAAGTACCTGGCCATTACGAGGCTTCAATCAGGATGTTCTCAGACGGAAGTGGCCGCTGAGCTTAGACTGTCACAGAGTGTCATCAGCAGGTTGCAACAGAGATACAGGGAGACTGGAAGAGTCACAGAAAGGCATAGAAGTGGATGTCCTTTGGCCACATCCCACACTGATGACTGCTCTGTTGTGAACAATGCATTGTGGAACAGAATGATGAATGCCACACAACTCCAGTCACATTTAAGGGAGGTGAGAGGAACTCAAATGTCAGACCATTCAAATCTGTTTACATCAGGTCGGCATATGGGTAATACCCATTTTAGTTTTATTTTCGACCCTTGGAATTGGTTCTGGCTGACAATGTTGTGCACCCCTGATATATAACTAGAGCCATTATTGTGATATCAATTATGTAACTATAACCAAGACAAATAAATCAAATTGACACTGTATTAAAAATCTGATCAAGTACACCAGATTATACAAGGATAGACTTAAGCCTACAGAGTGATCATTTATAAGTTCTCGGGCTATGGCTGAGGTATTCTTTAAATCTGTGGAAATTATCTACCAAGAGCTAATATATTGACTTTATTTTAATACTACTAAGCCCAGATAATCTGAGGACACCTGTGACTAAGGTAATATTTTTTTATCCACTCTGAGCATAGAATAACTAAACAGAAGGGAGCAAGGATTACTGCAATCCTTTTAATAAAATAATATAAGTTTTAATATAATGTAAATAAAAATTAAGTATCAAGGGGTTACCAAGGGTTAAGCTTGGGTAAATGAATTACAGCTAATGGTTAAAATAATAAAATATTTACCCTAAACCTTGTGTGTATATATATAGGTCACTGGTAATGTTCCCACACCAGCTGTTTGTCCTACTTCACCATGTCCTCCTCCATGGACAGCCTCCTGTCCCCAACAGAAGCAAGGCAGAACATAGCTCCCACCTCCCTCCTATCATACTGTATGTCTAAGGTAAAGCATTGCCAAGTAGTGTTAGAGCTGATCAGCCTGGAAGAAAGCAGTCAAGCATCAAGCAGCAAATATCTCATAGGCTGTCTCCCAAACAACTACAACTGGACAAGATGGTCTGCAATAATGACCGGAACATCATGGTCACACTGCATTTGGGGGAAATAACACATGCTCTATGCATGGTGCACAGGATCAATGTAGCTGTGCAAACATTTTTGAAAATGTACAGTGGCAAGGAACTCCTTTCTGGAATTCAGCAAAAAAATGGTCTGCCGTTGCTCCTCTTAATCCTCGAATTTCCAACTCGAATTTCCAACTCTCCACATTGCACAAGCAGTGTAAAGCAATGGTTGCTTTTCTCATGCACCTGATCACCTCAAACAGAGACCATATGTTTCAAGGTTAGGCACTGACAGCTAATCAGAGACATCTATCATGTACTCAAGCCCAACTATAGCATGAAAAATGTCATCCCCTTGATATTTTCCTTAGAACAGACGCTCAGGCTGATGCAACAAAGAATGGTGGAAAACGAACAGCTTAGCATTTGGATGGCCCCCTGTCGATGTTAGGGACCCACATGAATAAAATCCCATTGTGTAGGAAGTGAATAATCAGGATGAAGAGCTTTCACTGGAGGAGGATCAAAAGGAGGAGTCATTTGAGCAAGAATATGAGGCTGATGATGTAGATGACGACAATACCAGTCACAATGACAAATCATCTCAGTGGACCGTGGAGCTGGAAAGTACAGAGCTCAATAATGCTTGCTTATATCATGTTAGGCATAATATTCACATGAAGCAATCCAATGATTACTGGATAGCCATGCTTTTAGGGGAATGTTTTCCTGTTGTCAAAAGGGAGGACAGATTGCTTTATTACCAGGTGATACTGTGTATGCAGCTTGTTGCAGATTTTAGGAGCAGATGCCTGCCGTCCATGTGTCTGAGGCCCCTCTCTAACCCCACCAAATCACTCATCTTCCACCATCTCAGCTACCATAAGTAGTAGAAGACACAGCAGAAGTTGCAGAAGCCAGTTCAGTATAATCTGCCTGCATACCATTGCGTTCCGTACCATATGGCTGCTGCTGATGCTGCTACAATCATGTCACTATCAGTGTCTGCCTGCCTACTATCATGTTCCATACTGTATGAATGCTGCTGCTGCCACCATCATGCCACTTCTAATGATTGCCTGCCTACCATTACAGTTGAGCGAACACCTGGATGTTCGGGTTCGAGAAGTTGGGCCGAACTTCACGAATATGTTCGGGTTCGGGATCCGAACTCGACCCGAACATGACCCCGAACCCCATTGAAGTCAATGGGGCCCGAACTTTTGGGCACTAAAAAGGCTCTAAAATAGCCCTGGAAATGGCTAGAGGGCTGCAAAAGGCATCACAATGTAGGTAAATCCCTTGCAAACAAATGTGGATAGGGAAATGACCGAAAATTAACCAATATCAATTGGCAACTTGGAGGAGGAGGTGGAATAGGAGGTTGGGGTGGCGTCAGGTGGGAATGCTATGGGAGTTGAAGTTCTCATCATAGCCAAAAATGATTCATGTCTGTCTGTAGTGCCACAGGCCTCATTCACACACTCAGGGCCATGGCAACCATACATGGGAGTTGAAGTTATCATCACAGCCAAGAAGGAATCATGTCTGCCTGCAGGGCCACAGGCCTCATTCAAACATTCAGGCCCACGGGACCCACAAAGAGGAGAGCTAAAATCATGCCAAGACAGTATTGATTTCACATAGCAATGCCACAGACCTCATTCACAGATTCAGACCCATGACACCCACAAAGAGAAGAGTTACAATCATGCCAAATCAGTATTGATTTCACCCAGCAGTGCCACAGGCCTCATTCACTAATTTAGGACCATGGCACCCGCAAAGAGGAGAGCGGTCCCGTAACAGCAACACAGGCCTCAGGTCAACCTGCAATGGAACAGGCCATTATCATTTATGTAGGCCCCTGATGCCCAGACAGAGGAAAGGTCATTTGACAGTAAAAATAGGTTAATGTCTCCCACCAATACAGCAAACGATTAAAAGAAATATAGGCCACTGACAACCAGACAATGGGGCAGTTATTTGACAGTATAAAGAGGATAATGTCACCCACCAAAGCAACAGGTGATTATCTGAAATGTAGGCCCCTGGCACCCAGACAGAGGAGAGATGTCCCATAGCAGAAAATCAGGCTTCATGTCACCCAGCAATGGAAAAGGCCACTTTCAGTTATTTACGCTACAGCAGCCTGACAGAGGAGATAGGTCCCATAGGGGAAAATCAAGCTTCATGTCACCCGCCAAAGCAGCAGGCGATTAACAGAATTTTAGGCCCCTGAAACCCAGACAGAGGAGAGGTTCATTCATCTTCGGGTTGCCCCCAAAATAATGGTACAATTAAAATAAGAGGATTCAATAAAGAAGTGCCCTGGAGTACAAGAATGTATGGTTGAAGGACGAGGCAGTTATAAATGTCTATTCTGCACAAGGTACGGACAAGTCCTGTGGGATCCATGCCTGGTTCATTTTAATGAACGTGAGCGTGTCCACGTTAGCTGTGGACAGGCGGCTGCGTTTGTCTGTAATCACGCCCCCTGCCGTGCTAAATACACGTTCAGACAATACACTGGCCGCTGGGCAGGCCAGCACCTCCAAGGCATAAAGGGCAAGCTCTGGCCATGTGGACAATTTGGAGACCCAGAAGTTGAATGAGGCAGAACCATCAGTCAGTACGTGGAGGCATGTGCGCATGTACTGTTCCACCATGTTGTTGAAATGCTGCCTCCTGCTAACACATTCCCTATCAGCTGGTGGTGCAGTTTGCTGTGGCGAGGTGACAAAACTTTTCCACAGCTTGGCCATGCTAACCCTGCTGTCTGAGGAGCTGGCCGTGACACAGCTGCGTTGGCGATGTCTTCCTCCTCTTCCTCTGCCTTCGCCCTGTGCTTCCACCCGTGTCAGTTGGGAATGCCCTCAGGAGCGGGTCTACCAGCGTGTGCTTGTAGTCGCGCATCTTGCTATCATGCTCCAGTGCGGGAGTTTAGGTGGGCGCGTTGTCCTTGTACGGGGGATCCAGCAGGGTGCCAACCCAGTAGTCAGCACAAGTTAAAATGTGGGCAACTCTGCTGTCGTTGCGCAGGCACTGCAGCATGTTGTTGCTTATGTGCGCCAGGCTGCCCAGAGGTAACGATAAGCTGTCCTCTGTAAGTGGTGTATCGTCTGTGTCCTCTGTATCCCCCCAGCCATGCTCCAGTGATGGCCCTGAGCTGCGTAGGGTGCCACCCTGCAGTGAAACTGGTTCCTCCTCCTCCTCCTCTACCTCATCCTCCTCCTCCCTGTCCTCCAGAAGTGTGCACTGGCCATGTTGGTTGAGTACTCCAAAGACTGCAACAAGGTACACAGGTCTCGCGTGCAGGCCCAGTCACTGGTGGTGAAGTGGTGCTGATCCGCAGAGAGACTGACTCGTGCCTACTGCATCTGAAACTCCACTATCGCCCGCTGCTGCTCGCACAGTATCTCCAGCATATGTAAGGTTGAGTTCCACCTGGTAGGCATGTCGCATTTGAGGCTGTGAGCAGGAAGGCCGAAATTACGCTGCAGCGCAGACAGGCGAGCAGCAGCAGGGTGAGAATGCCGAAAGCGCGCACATACGGAAAGCACTGTCAGCAGCAGCTCTGACATGTTTGGGTAGTTTTTAAGAAACTTCTGCACCACCAGATTCAGCACATGCGCCAGGCAAGTGATGTGCGTCAAACCGGCTAGTCCCAGAGCTGCAACGAGATTTCGCCCATTATCACACACCACCAGGCCGGGCTTGAGGCTCACCAGCAACAACCACTCATTAGTCTACTGTTCTATGCCCCTCCAAAACTCCTGTGCGGTGTGGGGTTTGTCACCCAAACACATGAGTTTTAAAATCGCCTGCTGACGTTTACCCCGGGCTGTGCTGAAGTAGGGGGGGAGGTTCTTTCGATGACCGGATGTGGGGGTAGAAGAGGAGTAGGATAACGAGGAGGATGATGCGGAGTAGGAGGAGGAAGCAACAGGAGGCAATGAATATTGCCCTGTGATCCTCAGTGGTGGAAGGACATGCGCCAAACCGCTATCCGCCTCAGGCCCATCTGCCACTACTTTTACCCAGTGTGCAGTTAGGGAGATATAGCGTCCCTGCTCGTGCTTACTGGTCCATGTATCTGTGGTTATGTGGACCTTGCCACAGATGGCGTTGCGCAGCGCACACTTGATTTTATCCTCCACTTGGTTGTGCAGGGAAGCAATGGCTCACCTGGAAAAGTAGTGGCGGCTGGGAACAACGTACTAGGGGACAGCCACAGCCTTCAGCTGTTTAAAACAGTCCGTCTCCACCTGACGGAATGACAGCATTTCAAAGGCCAGTAATATTGAAATGCTGGCATTCAGGGCCAGGTCTCGAGGGTGGGTATGTGGGTATTTCCTCCTTCTCTCCAAAGTTTGGGAGATGGACAGCTGAATGCTGCCGTGTGATATGGTGGAAATGCTGGGTGATGGTGTTGTATGTGGTGGTGTTAGTGGAACATCCTCTGTTTGCTGGTTGCAAGGTGCCACGGTGACGCCAGAGGTGGAGGGAGAGGCCGAGCCAGCAGCAGAAGAGGGAGCAGGAGGTGCATGAGTTTCTTGTTTTTAAGGTGTTTACGCCACTGCAGTTCATGCTTTGCATGTAGATGCCTGGTCATGCAGGTTGTGCATGAAGAACGTTTAAGCCTCGCTTCAGGCTCTGATGGCACAACATGCAAACAACTCGTGTCTTGTCGTCAGGACATTGTGTGAAGAACTGCCATGCCAATGAACTCCTTGGAGCAGGCCTTGGTTTACTCGGTGCCTGGGTACGGTGGACCGTAGCAGGCGTACTGTCTCTGGAACAGCCGCTGCGCTTTTGCACCCTGCTCCCTCTTTTGCTGTGCTGTTCCCTCTGTGTGACCACCGCCTCTTCCTCAGAACTTCACACCTCACTAGCACGATCTTCAGTCCAGTCTGGGTCTAGGACTTCATCATCCTCCACATCATCTTCCACCCATTCATGACCCCTGCCCTCCTCGTCGGTCTGCACATTGCAGAAAGCCACAGCAGTTGGCACCTGTGTTTCGTCATCATCATAGATGTTTTGTTGCGGTATTCCCGTGTCCTCATCCTGCAACAAAAGTGGTTGAGCATCAGTGCATTCAAGGTCTTCCTCTTCTGGGGCAGGGCTAGGTGGATGGGCCGGGGAAAACCTGCCAACAGAGTCATCAAAAAGCATGATACTTTCCTGCATGATTTGGGGCTCTGACTGCTTGGCTGATTTACAAGGTGGTGAGGTGGAAGACTGATGGGCATGGGCTGCAGGTGCCAACTCTGAGCTTTCTGCAGAGAAGTGGGTGTTAGATACTGTGAAGGAACTGGAGGCACTGTAAGCCACCAAATCTACTATCGCCTGTACATGTTCTGGCTCCACCATCTGTAGAGCGGCGTTTGGGCCAATCAAATAACGCTGCAGATTCTGTCACCAGAGGAAGGTGTTTGACTTTGATCGGTAGTTGGCGCTGAACGACCACGTCCTCTCCCAGCAACAGGAGCCCCACCAACACCACCACGACCATGCCCACGTCCCTTATTTGATGTTCTCCTCATTATTTGGGTTCACACATCGTTGGTACGCTGTATGCACAAGTGGTTTGTGGAACAAGAACAAGTATTTTTGTAATAAAATACAGAAAATAAGTATTTCACTGTTGTAAATTGAAATTAATTATTTATACGCTGGATGCAACTGTTTTTTCGGCCTAAAACATAGCTTTTTTAAATAAAACCCCAAAATGCAGTTTTTAACTGCTGGACATTAAAAGTAGATATTTATACTATGTATGGACACCAGATTTGGGGACCCAGAACACAGATTTGGTCACCAAAATTCACAAATGCAGTATTAGACTGCTATAAATTGGAAATAATTATTTAAACGACGGATGCACAACTGTTTTTTTGGCCTAAAACACAGCTTTTTTCAATAAAACCCCAAAATGCAGTTTTTTACTGCTGTAAATTTAAATTTGATATTTATACCGTGTATGTACAACTGATTTGTGAAGCAAGAATATTGCTTTTTTCACACTAAAAAGAATAATGCACTATTTCTCAGCTGTAATGTGAAATCGGTATATAAAGCGATGTATTTTAAGATGCTCTGTGGATCAGGATTACCACTCTTTTGTCAATAAAATACACTTATACTGTATTTCACATCAGCAATGTAAAATAGGTGGTTGTAATGTGTATTTCAGACTGTTTGGTGGACCTTGAATAACGTTTTCTATAAAAAACAAGGAAGCACTATCTCCATGCAGAAATATAAAATATGTCGTTGGACGGTGTATGCAGGACAATTTTGTGGACAAGGAATACGTTTTTTCCACCAAAATTACGCTGATTCTCTATTTCACCGCAGAAATGTCAAATATATATTTTGGCGGTGTAAAATAGGCTTGGTGGATCTGGATGACTTTTTTTTTAACTAAAATACACTGATGCAGTAGCTGAAATGGAATATACGGTTTAGTGCATTGCATGCACAAGTGCTCTGTGGCACCACAGATCCCAGGCTAGACAAATGGACTCTATCACCCCTTAAACATACAAAAGGAAATATAGGGGACTTGAGCAGCCAGAAAGAAAAGTTTTTTTTCCTTCACTAAGCTACAAAATAGAATTAGGCTGATGTCCCTGGCAGGCTGGCAGACAAAAATGGCCGCCGACCCTCACCTCAGTAACAGATGGATTACAAAAAAATTCTCCCTGGCAGTGGCTGTGTACATAAATGATGGATTGCTGAGGCTCCCTCCATCTCTATGTTCTGTATCTTGTGGATTAAAGTTGCACAGGTTCTTCAGATTTCTGCCCTATTCTGTCACTGATCGCACCAGCAGCAACCTTGCTCTAATCTCAATTCAGCAGACTGACGTGCGGCACTACGTAACTCCAGCTTTTAAAGAGGCTGGGTCACATGCTGCAGTCAGCCAATCACAGCCATGCCATTAGTAGGCATGGCTGTGATGGCTTCTTAGGGCAAGAAGTAAAACGCTTCCTGATTGGCTGCTTTGCAGTCCTTCAGAAAGCAGGAAGAAATCGCCGAACAACGGACCCGAACCAGAAAATAAGTGACAGAAAAACGCTCTGTGCAGCCTAAAAACCAGTGAGCAAGTAACTAGCAGAAGTTCAATCATTCACAGCTGTAGATCGATCCGTTCATTAGGTGCTGTTGCTGACTTTTCCCTGCCTAATCTTGCCCTCACAGAAGCTGCGTCCTCTCCCTACACTAATCAGAGCAGTGTGACGTGCAGCGCTACGTGACTCCAGCTTAAATAGAGGCTGGGTCACATGCTGCACTTTGCCAATCAGAGCCATGCCATTAGTAGGCATGGCTGTGATGGGCTCTTAGGGCAAGAAGTAAAACGCTAGATGATTGGCTGCTGTGCAGCCCTTCAGAAAGCGGGAAGTAATCGTCTAACAACGAACCCAAACCCAAACTTTTTTGAAAATATTCGGGTTCGGGTCCGTGTCCCGAACACCCCAAAATTCAGTACGAACCCGAACTATACAGTTCAAGTTCGCTCAACCCTTCCTACCATAATGTTCCGTACAGTATGGCTGCTTATGCTTCCATCATCACAGCTGATGGTACCTGCTGCTATTCCCCCAACTGCCTCCTCCATTACCCCTACAGCCACTACAATTACTACTAGTCAACCATCATTGCTACTACTACTACCATAAACAGCCAAACACACATCTACTGCTTTGCCTGTTCAATGCTGTGCTGCTACTGCTGCAGATACTACTGCAGATACTCTGCTGCTCCTAAATAAAAGGGACACCTTTTCCAGGCCAGTTCAGAACAAGCCACTATTTCTTCTGACAATTGACTACTAGTCTGCCACCGTTAACGCATAATTTTTTAATGATTGTGCAGAGCATGCTGTTGTTTCTTATGACATTAGCCTTTGTGTAAAAACAATTGAAAAAAGCAGCTCTCACCTGCTTCCTGCTATGCAGAGCACGGACAACAGCACCTGGGCTTAGCTGTTAGAAAGATAATCTAAAAAAACTCTAGAGATCCAGCTCATAGCAAAAACGGGGGAATCTTTATTTCAGCAGTTTAAAAACCTCCGATACAGGATAAAAATGTTACTCTTTCCAGACATCCTTTAATTTGGGTCCTTCATCTGAGGAGGTCTGAAACGCGTAACATTTTTATCCTGTATCGGAAGTTTTTAAACTGCTGAATTAAAGATTCCCCCGTTTTTGCTATGAGCTGGATCTCTAGAGTTTTTTTGTATTAACATTTGTGTATATAAACAAGGAATAAATTTGTCCCCCGTTAATGTATAATTTCGGGACACCTTTCTCCAATAACGCTGTGTGTAGGGAACATTTTTGGAGGTTTTCCAATATGAAAAAGCACTGTTTGTCACACTGACATTATTTGTTTTTGCTAGCATTGCTTTAAAGAGTTTAATAGGGAGGGGGAAGAAATTTAAAAAACTAATACAAAAGGATAACAAAAAGATTTAAAAAATACAAGTCCTTGGAAACTTCACAGTGTCACCAGGGGCGTAACTGTAGGGGAAGAAAGGGAAGCGGCTGCTTTGGGGCCCTGACCCAGAAAGAACCCATCCAAGAGGAGAAGAAGTACTAAATGATTTTGTCAGGGCCCCTCAACATTATTACACAATGAAATGATATACAGTGGCAGTATAGACAGTGTAGAAAACGGATTGAACAGTTGCCGGGCCTGGTCTTAGAGAGCGATCTTTACTAGCCACAGGAAAGGGGGCGGCATGAAAGGAAGGGGTTGTGAAAAAATTACTAGGAGAGGGGGCCCCATTTAAAATTTGCTGTGGGGCCCAGTCATTTCTAGTTACGCCACTGAGTGTCACATACCAATTTTCAGGCCAATTGGAGCAACTTTGATTCGTAACAAATCAATTTGAATTTCATGAAGTTTGCTCTTTCCTATTTCAGTGTAGTTTAAGCATCATGTTTCTACCATATTGCTATACACTTGCTATTGTTCATGGCAATCTTAGGGTTGTGTGCAACTGGTTATCCATTGTAGACCCATTTCATTATGCTTCCAATGCACAGGTATTGTGCTAATATCACTTCCAGAGGTAAACTGGAACTCTGTAGTGAGTCATTCAACAGATAATAAGCAATTTTTACTCATCATTTGCTTCAGTTTTCAATACCACTGTTTTCTCACTTTGCTCAGTCTACCTCTTCATGGTTGAGCTGTTGTCCCTTCATGGCACTTCCTTTACTCTTCACAATAATAGATTTTATAAGGGAAAATCTAGTAGATACAAAATTTTAGAAAGTGGCTTATTTCAAAGATGGGATTTATTGAGAATAACCTCTTACTCTCACGGACACAGCAATTTTTAGTTTTTATATCATTGCACTTAAAAACTTTTTTCTAATTTTTTCTATTGATGTAGCTATATGAGGTCTTGTTCTTTTTATCCAAGATGTAAAATATTTCTTACATACACCATTTATAGGTATGTATAATGCTTATACATTTTTAAGGAGGGGGAATGGAAAACAACAGAACATTTTTAATTTTCACTGTGTGATATAGATACTAGTGATTTACTACTTTGGCCATTGATAGTTTTACACTATAGGAGTTCCAAATATATCCAAACAAGTGTGGTCTCTGTTTTTGGAACACCCATAGACTTGAAAGGAGAGAGCTATACATGTTTGGCCACCTCCCATTTACACTGACTGTGGCACCAGGAAGGATGGGGGCTCTCATTCTGTAGGTAGGCATGGGTAATAGAAGTAGATCCCACATCATACATTTTTCAGACATCTTGTGGATATTCCATGAATGTCTAAGATAAGAACACCTCTTTAATTATCAATGCTCTGAGTGTGAGTTCTTATGTTTCATAGTGTAACCTTCTTCTATACTACTGCATCACTGGCTTCCTGTGCAAGTACTGACAGCAAAGAAAGCCTTATTTTTGAATGTAAAATTATTGTAATCCAGAAGGAGGGGCTTAGCTGATAATGTACATTCAGCAGTATCATATTTAACTTCTTAGGGGAGGGAGGGATGAATCGAATTAAATGCCAAACTGTAGCCTGCAGCAAACAAGGGTGCCTGAACAAGTCTTACTTTATTAATAAGCTACCTCTCATAATGTGAATATTTGTATGTATACCTTTTTTTTTTTTACACATGCTTTTGTATCCATTGGGCTTCGGTCTGCAATGTAATGAACAGAAGTTTATTTGTTTTATTACAAACCAGACTCCTCTATGACTTGCAGTGCAATGCATTGATTAGTTGTTAATCCTTAGAAATTCTATTGGGTGTTTGAAATAGATAGAAGCAGCACATGTAAATGTCAAGGTTAATTCAAGCAGCGTACATATATGTTTAAATCATTTGGTTAATAGTTTGAGTGTAGCATATATAGCTGAACATAGCGTTATTAGCATTGTAGAAGCAGTTGTGCTGACATTTGAAAGTGCTCAACCAGTTATGCAAATGACATCTTTATAATGCATCCTGCTGGTTGTGCTGAGAAGCTAGTGGGTTGATGGCACACATACTGAGAAACTCAAATTTATTTTCCTCTTTGCTACTTAAAGGAACTATAGCAAAATATTAACATTTCTAAATGTAAATCAAATAACGTGTTCTATGTTTTGATATCAGATTTTAAAGTAAATCAAGAAACGTACATACTATTTTACATAGCCACCTAAATATGTACAATCACTTATAAATAAAATAGACCAATACATGTCTTTCTCATATTAAATAAAATCTAAGTTAATAAATTACAAGATGATGATGCAATGCTCTTATTCTTTTCCAAAAGATATATAGGTAAAATTGCTAGCAGATCAGACTTTTCATATCACGGTATTCCAGAGACATAGGTAACTGAAGAAATTTGAGTATGAGTCAAGCCAAGTTAGCCCCTTAGTAGAATGGTATCAAATCATGATTAAAAGCCTAACCAAGGTTCAAGTGCGTAGTTCAGAAATTTCCAGATCAGAGGAACCAAGAAATTTGAAAAGATGGTGGAAGAATGAATACAAATGTTGGTATATATGTTTATGAAACATGAGTAAGCAATGCAATGCAATATCAAAGAGATAGAACAAAAAATTTAACTAGTAGTTACACTTTATATCATAACTAGAGATGAACGAATGGAAGATGACGAAGTGGAATTCAATCTGAATTTCTGGAAAAAATTGTTTCGCACCGAAGCCGAATTTCTTCGCGATTCATGGTAACGAATCGCAATTTTTCCTAAAATGGCTGCTGCACATGTGAAGACATGGAGAAAGGAACTCTTGGAAAGTGAGATCACCCATAATGCCATGCATGCAGCCAATTAGCAGCCAGCCCTGTGATGTTACAGTCCTATAAATAGCCTCAGCCATCTTGGATTCTGCCATTTACCAGTGTACTTAGTGCAGGGAGAGACGTCGCTAGGGACAGTGTTAGAAAAAACGTCATTGTGCTAAAAAAAAGATTTAGGCTACTTTCACACTGCCTTTTTGGTTTCTGTTTGTGAGATCTGTTCAGGGATCTCGCAAGCAGTCTAAAACGGATCAGTTTTGCCTTTAATGCATTCTGAATGGATAAGGATCTGCTAAGAATGCATCAGTTTGGCTCCGTTCCACCTCCATTACGCTTTGGAGGTGGTGTCCGTCTGACGAAACTGAGCCAAACGGATCCGTCCTGACACACAATGTAAGTCAATGGGGACGGATCAGTTTTCACTGAAACAATATGGCACAATAGAAAACGGATCTGTCCCCCATTGACTTTCAATGGTGTTCAAGACGGACCCATTTTAGCTATGTTAAAGATAATACAAACGGATCCGTTCTGAATGGAAGCATGCGGTTGTATTATCTGAACAGATGCGTTTGCGCAGATCCATGACAGATCCGCACCAAACCGGAGTGTGAAAGTATCCTTACAAGTGCAGGGAAAGATTATTCAAGTTGTAGGGCAAGGATAGGGAGGAATCATTCTGCAACATATATGTTGATCAGGGTTCAGTAGGGGAGGTTACAGCCTGGGTAATAGGAACAATCCCATTACACCTTGCTTAACTTACTGGGGATCCAAATTACCATTATATAGCTCTGTAATTCCAACAAACCATTCTTATTAGGATGAAAGTGATGTTTGAAACAAGCATTAACAGGGTTTATTATGAGGAAATATCTCTACGTCTTATTTGCCCTTGTGCGGTGCAGTTATATGTTCTAATGCATTTTTTGGCTTGTATTAGTGGGAAAAAAGGCTTATTAGCCTTTGTGTGATGATGTGCGAAAATTACAGAACTTTTTGTTGTATATTAGTGGCAAAAGTAACATATTTGCAATTCAGCGGTGCAGTTATCTGTTCTAAAGCCTTTTGTGACGTGTATTAGTGAAAAAGAAAAAATATATTTGTAGTGCCCCACATATGTGTGTATGGTCCACTACAAAATTGTTATGTATTATAATGTCTTTTTGCACTATTCCTTTGTCTTTCCCTTCCTGGTGACGCCTGTCCCTGATAGTGCTGAATTAACCACCCTCTTGAAAAAAAAAAAACATCTACAAAAAGCCACAAATAAGCAGTCTGTTGGGCAGATATTATCAAAAGGGGCGTATTCACTACAGTGTTCCTTCGTACAGAGATATACACTGCACCATCATAAAGCAGTGTGTTGGGCAGACATTATTAAAAGGGACTTATTCACTACAGTTTGCCTGGTACTGAGATATACACTGCACCACTATAAAGCAGTGTGTTTGGCAGACATTATTAAAAGGGGCTTATTCACTACAGTGTTCCTGCTATCGAGATATACACTGTACCATCAGAGAAATGATTTGTTCTGGGGAAATTAACCTAACTTGTGCCACATCTGTGTGTGCATTCAATCTGCAACCATTATATTAATTACTTCAGCAGACAGTGATTTATATTTTGGCCATAGTTAACAAGTTTTGGGCACACCTATGTGCGTTTAGGCCACAACCATATATACAGTATTCCAGCAGAGAATACATTTTATTTGGGACAAATTTGTATCCAATATAGAACTACATCCGAATAAAGTGTGTATTGTCAAAACTACCTTATCTCTGGCCTAGTGTAGTGGCGAAAAATTGTATTTCTCTGTTTCCTGTTCATTACAGCCAGCAAATACAGTGTGTACAGTAAAAATTATATTCTCTGGCCTAGTGTAGTGCCGAAAAATTGTATTTCTCTGTCTCCTGTACATTACAGAAAGCAAATACAGTGTGTACTGTAAAAATTACATTATCTCTGGGCTAGTGTAGTGCCAAAAAATTGTATTTCTCTGTCTCCTGTACATTATATAAAGCAAATACAATGTGACTATAAAATTACATTATCTCTGGGCTAGTGTGGTGCCGAAAAATTGTATTTCTCTGTCTCCAGTACATTACAGAAAGCAAATACAGTGTGTACAGTAAAAATTACATTATCTCTGGCCCAGTGTGTTGCTGAAAAATTGTATTTCTCTGTCTCCTATACATTACAGAAAGCAAATACAATTTTTACTGTAAACATGACATTATCTCTGGTCTAATGTGGAGCCGGAAAAATTGTATTTCTGTCTCCTGTACATTACAGAAAGCAAATACAGTGTGTACAGAAAAAAAAATCATTATCTGTGGCCTAGTGTACTCCTGAAAATCTTTATTTTTCTGTGTTCAGTACATTATAGCAAGTCAATGCAGTGTGTATTGTAAAAATAACATTATCTATGGGCTAGTGTAGTGCCGGAAATCAGTATTTTTCTGTATCTAGTACTGTCTTGCATCACAAAACTGTGTCTTTAGCTGCGCCACATCTACAGACAAAACCATTAATATGAAGAAGGCGAGCACAATGGGAGGGGGAAGTGGGCGTGATGATGACGGTACAAGCAGAGGCCGTATCCCTGGGCGTGATGCTGATGGTGCAAGCAAAGGCTGTGGCCCTTGGCATGATGCTGATGGTGCAAGCATAGGCCGTGGCCCTGAGCATCATGCTGATGGTGCAAGCAGAGGCCGTGGCCCTGAGCGTCAGACTGATGGTGCAAGCAGAGGCTGTGGCACTGGGCGCAATGAAACTGTGCCTTCTGCCAGTGCACCAGAAAAAAAAAATCTACCTTACCCAGCTTTATGTCCAACTTAGCTGGGCGGCGCAGGACAACACTGTCCAAGTCGGACCAGTGCGAACAGGTGGTCGGTTGGATTGCAGAAGATGATGCTTCCAGTCGGTTAAGCACAACCCTCATTTGACGAAGTCCAGTGGCTGTAGACAAGAGCCTAGTCAACCGAATCCTCACTCTGATACTCCTTCCTACCACCATGTCGCGTTTGGGCAAGCAAGTGATCCCAAACTCAGATATTCACATGACCTCTCTTCATCGCCAGTACTTGGTTTGGCTCGCTCGCCAAGCACGCTTGAAGAGGTACCTGAGATATTGTGCCCCTATTCCCAACCTCTTGAGCCTTCCCAGTCTCAAGAAGATGACGGTGGTGAACCACAATCATTCGTTCATGAGGTGGATGATGATGAGACACAGTTGTCAATCACTGTGGTGGTTAGGTCAAGTCAGGAGGATGAGCAGAGTGAGGAACATCACCCATGCCCTGACCAACGCACTTACTGGGAAGGTCTACCTCACTACTGAAACATGGACAAGTGCTTGTGGCCAGGGACACTACATTTCCCTGACAGCACACTGGCTGAATGTTGTGGAGGCCGGGAGAGAGTCGGACTCTGGGATGGCACAGGTGCTACCCACACCCAGTATTGCGGTCCCTACGTCCATCAGGGTCTCCGCCAGCAGCTATGTTATGGGCTCCAACCCCCACTTCTCCTCCTCCGCCGCCTCTTCCTCCAATTCCACCTCCAACAGCAGTCAGCCATCAGTCGCTAGCTGGAAGCAGTGTAGCACTGCTGTGGGGACAAACAGCACACCGCTGCAGAGCTGTGGCAGGGTATAAGGGACCAGACCGAGCTCTCGCCACTCAACCTACAAACAGGCATGGTTGTGTCCGACAATGGCCGTAACTTAGTGGCGGCTTTGGAGCTCGGCAACCTGTCGCACATTCCATGCATAGCCCATGTCTTAAACCTAGCGGTTTATCAAAACCTACCCCAATTTGAAGGAGCTACTAGTGAAGGCGCTCCGCTTGTGTGCTAATTTCCGCAAGTCGTCCACAGCTTTGGCCGGTCTATCAAAGCTGCAGCAGTGCTTGAGGCTTCCAGCTCACCGACTGTTGTGCGACATGAGCAAGTGGTGGAACTCTACATTCTACATGTTGGGCAGGCTTTGTGAGCAGCAGAGGGCAGTTGTGGAATACCAGCTTCAACATGGTTGTCGCCTTTCCAGTCAACTGTCACTATTCACAAACGAGGGGTGGGCATTGATGTCAGACCTATGTGAGGTTTTAAAAAACTTTGATGAATCCACACAGATGGTTAGTGGCGATAACGCTATTATCAGCATAACCATCCCACTGCTGTGTCTACTCAAACGATCGCTGCTCACAATTAAGGAAGATGCTTTGAATGTGGCAGACGAGGTATTGGGGGAGGAGATGTCACATGGTGATAGCCAGACCTCCCCCAGTTCGTATTCTCAGCTCGAATTGGGCCATGAAGAGGAGGAGGAGGAGGAGCTGTAGACACTTGGAACCCATGGTACCCATGGAACTTTAATTCTATCTGTTCAGCATTGTTGGGCAGAAGAGGAGGATGAGGGTATGGAGAGTCATCCTGAAGTTGACATCGACGTATTGCCCGTTGGTATTCTGGCATACATGGCTGACTTAATGTTAGGCTGCCTTTCCCACGATCCTCACGTTATACGCATTTTAGGTAACACAGATTACTGGGTGTTCACCCTTCTCGACCCCCGCTACAAAGAGAACTTCTCATCTCAGATTCCTGTGGTGGAGAGGACGAGTAAAACAGTGCAATACCAGAAGGTACTTGTTAACAGATTGCTCCACAATGCGTCCATCAGAGTCCGTACTTCCTTAGGCAACCGAGGAAGGGAGACAAGGGGAACACACAGTAGTTCTAACAGAGGCAGGGCAACATTTTCCAAGGCATGGGACACTTTCATGACACCCCGCCAGCAACCTCACCCTGAATCACAGCCTAGTGCTACAAGGAGGGAAAAGTTTTGGAAGATGGTGAAGGAATACATTGCAGACTGTGTCAGCGTCCTAAATGATCCCTCAGTGCCTTACAACTACTGGATGTCCAAGCTGGACACGTGGCACAAGCTTGCACTCTACGCCTTGAAGGTGCTGGCCTGCCCTGCTGCCTGCATAGTGTCTGAGCGTGTATTTAGTGCTGCTGGTGGCATTATAACAGATAGGAGAATCTGCTTGTCCACTGACAATGCTGACACGTTGACTGAGATAAAAATGAACAAGGCCTGGATTGCCCCTGGCTTCTTCACTCCACCAGAGGAAAGCTGAGCTAATGAGGAACAAAAACGCATTTAAATGTATTCTTTATAATGTACTCAATCCACAAGATTCAGATTTTTTCACCCCTTTAACCGCAAAAAATGGGTATATGTTTGAATCTTGTTTTCTCATCCGCCTCCTCCTCCAAATCCTCTTCCATACAGAATATATATGCCCTCACTACAATCTTTTGTAGCGTTCGCTCGGCTTCAGGCCCTCACCTCCAATGCTTTATACCATCTGCTCACCTTTAGGCCATCACTGAAATGATTTATGGGGTTCGCTAGGCTTCAGGCCCTCACCTCCAATGCTTTATACCGTCTGCCCACCTGTAGGCCATTACTACAATGTTTTATGGGGTTGTCTAGTCTTCAGGCCCTCACCTCCAAAGCTTTATAAGGTCTGCTCACCTGTAGACCATCACTGCAATGTTTTATGGGGTTCTGTAGGCTTCAGGCCCTCACCTCCAATGCTTTATACCGTCTTCTCACCTGTAGACCATCACTGCAATAGTTTATGGGGTTCACTAGGCTTCAGGCCCTCACCTCCAATGCTTTATACCGTCTGCTCCCCTGTAGGCCATCACTGCAATGTTTTATGAGCTTCTCTAGGCTTCAGGCCCTCACCTCTAATGTTTTATACGGTCTGCTCACCTGTAGGCCATCACTGGAATGTTTTATGGGGTTCGTTCACCTCCAGGTCCTCAACTATAATGTTTTAGACTGTTACCAGCACGCCGTTGCTCCAAATATTTTTGACAATCAAAAAACGTTAAGAGCGTATAAAGGTACCCTATAATTCAGAGAAGGAAAAAAATGTACCTTAAAACATGACGTTTATTAAATCTATTAAAAGACCAATGGTAGACCCAAATGATAAGAACCGGCCAAGTGAAGGCCAGTAACCATGAAATGGTAGGCACAGATGAGGAGAAAAAGGGGACAGACACAAGAAAAAACAGGCCCCTCGACAGAGCTGGGTCTCTGAGCACTAAATCACCCTAAGTCTCTACCCTGCCTGTAAAAATTCCTACACAACTCTCTAAAAAACGCCCTAACCAACACCGTGATGGACTGCCCAGCTATTTGTCCTAATGATGGAAAAACCACATATGCTCACAAGAGGGCCAAGGATGATGATACCCCCCTGTAAACTCTGTCCCAACGCCATAACAGAGTAATGTTCAAAAGAGCAAATATAAATTACAGCATACCACAATAGATCACTTAGAAAAATGTGGGCGCAATGCTATACTCATCTTAATCCTGCAGACGCATCTCCACAATCCAGGGTGTCCCCCTGCATTCATGCCAATCTCAACAGTGGTGCGCCGGAGATTAATATCAGCACGTCTCAACAGCAAGTGTGCTGGAGACGCTGATGGCCGACGGTGTCTGACGCCAAGACTCACCAGTAGGCCATCAATGATAATTTTTTAAGGGTGTGTATGACGCCAAGACTCACCAGTAGGCCATCAATGATAATTTTTTAAGGCTGTATCGGAGTGCTTCTTCCTTGTAATTTTTGGCAGCATTTGCACTTTATATACAATTGAATATCTAGGAAAGAATGTTTCCTAACAATTTTACCTCTAAAAATGTCTTTTTTTTTGAGGAAGTGGGATTTTGGGCATGATTTTGTTGCTATGTAAAAGTGGCGGACAACTGGGACAATATGGTTCCCAGCTGCGGCATTGGAGTCCAGGATGCACCCAGACATGGTCCCCATGCTGTTTCAGATCTATTTCAGTGTGTGTTTCTGTCAATTTCTGACCTTTTCCAATAGACCAGGCACCCTCCCCTCATCCGAGCATGGGGTGCCTGGTTGTCTCCCATTGACTTCCATTATACTCGGGTGCTCGGCCGAGCGCACGAATATCGCTATGTGTTTGGACTGAGTACCCGAACACCTGAACACTTTGGTGCTCGCTCATCACTAGTTATATGTTCAAAAGCCCTTTTTTGTGCAGAGGCCAGGCAGAGGTCACAGCAGAGTAAGGAGCCATGGCAGCAGGGGTCACTTCGAGAGGCCTGAGCTCCCAGTGTCAGCTAGCGGTCGTGTCGTGACCAGCAACCCAGTAGTTCTTGAATGGTTGACTCGATCTTTGACTTTGTCGCAAGTGACATCAGACACCCCCAGCCAAGGTCAGTGGGTTCGTCAGACACAACCCTTAGTTGGGATGGCCCGGGAGCAGGCCCTGTGCCCTCACCTGTCCTCTGTCCTTTTCTATTCCCTCAGCCAGACAAGTATTATGTGCTGTGGGCTCCACTACTTACGCAGCTTCTGGCAAGCCAAGATGTAAAGGAGACATCCTTTGCTTCCTCCACTATGCGGGCAAGAAGTGATGAGGAGAGTGGCGTGGGAGCTGGTGTTGCGAGCGGTCCGGCTCCTGACCCAGAGATGGTGAGGAGGACATCAGTGAAGTGCAGACAGTACTCGATGATGATAATGTAGCTAATCCCACTTGTGAGCCGGGTGACGAATTGGCTTCATCATCATCGGGAGAAGAGGGTGGCAGCTTGCCAGTGAGGCAGCGGCGGAGCCAGAACGTCGTTAGCGTGGCCGGGAGTCAGCAGGGTGGCAGCAGTGGGAGGTTGGGAGACAAACGTGCCCGGGTAGACCACCCACTTCTCAGGAGCCTACCTGCCCAGGAAGTAGTGGTGCACCGGTTCACAGAGGCAGCGGCAATAGCGGTCAGTCAGTACTGTTGGGGGTAAAATCACCTACTTGGCGGTGTGGCAGTTTTTTGTCAAGCCGACGGAGGAGGTGAACATGGCCAAATGTAGAATCTGTGGGCAGAAGGTGAAGCGTGGCCAGGGTGCCAACGTTGACATCACGGCCCTGCGTCAACATATGCAGCATCACCATAAAGTGGCCTGGGAGAATCATGGCGACCACTGCATCACCCGGTGCCACACACCCAATTTCATGCAGTCAAGGCTCCACCACCTCAGCCAAAGGAAGTTTTCTGTCCTTCCTATCATCTGCTGGTCCTGATGCTTCTGCTCCTACTCCTCGTCAGTCATTCTGTCAGCAATCGATCACGGAAGCGATTGCCACGAGACAACAATATGCGTGCAAGCATCCAGAAGTTGAATGTGCTCCTGTCCAAGTTCCCTTTCCAAGTGGTGGACTGCATCTTTCAGATAACTGATTGCTTGTGCCGAGCCAAGGTGGAGAGTCCCAAGCTATAATTTCTTTGCCATAAAGGCAGTACCTGCCCTGCACACACATATAGAACAGAAGGTGGGCCAGTCCTTGAGCCTGTCGGTGTCTGCCAAAGTAACTACGGTCAGGGACAATACATGTCCTTTACGGCCCACTGGGTTAATGTGGTTTTTGCACAGCTACACCAGCAACTTGGCCAGGTGACGCCGCTTCCACCTCCACGTTCTCGCTCTGTTGGTCCTGCGACAATGTACGCCTCTGCCTCCTCATCCTCCACCGTGTCCTCAGCCTCCACTGCAGGGCAATTTGCAGTGCCCCTCCAGCATACCACATGTGCAGAGCATGGCGGTATCACGCTGTTCTGCACCTGATTTGCCTGGGTGAATGGAGTCACACAAGGGAGGAACTGCTCCGTGTTATTCATCAAGAAATCGAATCCTGGCTTTCTCCGCGACAACTGAAAATCGGAACCATGGTGACCGGCAACGGGAATAACATGGTGTCTCAGCGTTGCGTCAAGGACGGCTGAGCCAAGCGCCCTGCATGGCACACATGTTCAATCTGGTTGTAAAGTGGTTCCCGAAGTCTTCCACCTTTCTGCAAGACATCCTAAAAATGTGCAGGAAACTTTGCACGCACTTCAGCCACTCGTACACTGCAGAGCAAACCCTCCTGGAGCTGCAGCGGCAGAACGGCAACCCCCAACAAAGGCTGATATGCGACATTACTCGAGTGCTCGAGTAGAACACTTTCAGAGCACCCAAGCACAATGGAAGTAAATGGGGGAACCTGAGCATTAAACCAGGCACCCCCTGCTCTGAAGTGGGGAGGGTGTCTGGTTCACAGAAAAAGCTCAGAAATTGATGGAAACACCACTGAAATGGTTTGTAAACAGCATGGAGAGGATGTTTGGATGAATCTTGGACTCCCACATCGCTGCTGGGAACGATGTTGTCCGAGTAGTACGCCACTTTTATAGACTGACAATACACCTGTATATCACATAAAGGAGGGCCTTATTCCCGTTGTGGTACATTTGTTCAGGTAGTGGGACTCCTACACTTATAAAGGCTATGCACTAAGTGAAAAGGCTGCCAAAAATTACAAGGAACGGCTCTCCAATACACCCTTTATTACACATAAAGGAGGGTATCATACACACCCTTGAAAAATTATGATTGATTTCCTGCTGGTGACCCTCTAAAATATTAGGAGCAAGGGCCTGCTGGTGACCCTTTAAAAAATTTGTGCGAGGAACTGTTGCTGATCTGACCATCTAAAACATTAGGGGTGAGGATCTGCTGCTGAGCCGACCCTCTAAAATATTAGGGGTGAGAATCTGCTTCTGAGATGACCCTCTAAAACATTAGGAGCAAGGGCCAGCTGGTGACCCTCTAAAACATTAGAGCGAGGGCCTGCTGCTGATCTGACCATCTAAAACATTAGGGGCGACGGCCTGTTGCTGAACTGACCATCTAAAACATTATGGGAGAGGGCCTGCTGGTGTCCCTCTAAAACATTAGGGGTGAGAGTCTGCTGATTAGCTGGCCCTCGAAAACATTTGGGGCGAGTCCCTGCTGCTGATATGACCATCTAAAACATTAGGTGTGAGGGCTTGCTGCTGAACTGACCATCTAAAACATTATGGGCGAGGGCCTGCTGGTGACCCTCTAAAACATTAGGCGTGAGGATCTACTGCTGAACTGACCCATAAAAACATTAGAGGCAAATGCCTGCTGCTGATCTGACCCTCTAAAACATTTGGGGTGAGGGTCTACTGCTGAGCTGACCCTCTAAAACATTAGAAGCAAGGGCAGCCTAATAAGCATGTTGATATGATGAGGAGGAGGACGACAACGAGAAAAGGAAGATTGGATCATATACCCTTTTTTGTGGTGGAAGGGGTGTATGGGAATACAGTCTATTCAATACACCATAAAGGCCACATTTAAAGTGCCACATTTTTATGTTCAGCCGCTTTCCTTGTGACACTAGGCCGCGCATCAGGGTAAGGGTGCTGGCGGGGTGTCATGAAACTGTCCCATGCCTTGAAGAGCGTTGCCCTGCCTCTGTTGTAACTGCTGTGTATTCCCCTCGTCTACCCTCCTCGATTGCTCAAGGAACTACATACTCTGCCAACAGCGTTGTCAGCTGGAAATTTTTGGAGCATTTTTTCCACAAGAACCTTCTGGTATTGCACCATTTTGCTTGTCCTGTCCACCACAGGAATGAGAGATGAGAAGTTCTCTTTGTAGCAGGGGTTGAGAAGGGTGAACAACCAGTAATCAGTGTTGGCCAAAATGCGTATAACACGAGGGTCACGGGAAAGGCAGAATAACATAAGGTCAGCCATGTGTGCCAGAGTACCAACAGACAAGACTTCACTGTACTCGTCAGGAGGAACACTTTTAATCGCCTCATCCTCTTCCTCCTCTTTGGCCCATCCATGCTGAACAGATGGAATAAATCATACATGGGTACTACCCATTGTAGCGGAGGCAACCGTCTCCTGCTTATCCTCCTCCTCATCATCCAATTTGCGCTGAGAAGATGAACTGTGGGGGGTCTGGCTATCACCCTGTGTAATGTCTTCCCCTATTTCCACCTCTTCCACATGCAAAGCGCCCACCTTCATTGTGAGCAGCGAGCGTATCAGTAGATACAGAAGTGGGATGGTTGCGCTGATAATAGCTGCATCGCCGCTCACCATCTGTGTTGATTCCCACAAGTTGCGTAAAACCTGACAGAGGTCAAACATCCATGCCCACTCTTCGCTTGTGAAGAGCGTAAGCTGACTGGAAAGGCGACGACCATGTTGCAACTGGTATTTCACTACTGCCCTCTGCCGCTCACAAAGCCTTGCCAACACGTGGAACGTGGAGTTCCAACGCGTGCTCACATCGCACAACAGTCAGCGAGCTGGCAATTGCAAGCGTTGCCGCAGCATTGCCAGACTGGCGGCAGCTGTAGATGACTTCCAGAAATGGGCACACATGCGACGCACCTTCACTAGTAGCTCAGGCAAATTGGGGTAGGTTTTGAGAAACCGCTGAACTACTATGTTGAACACGTGGGCAAGGCATTAGTGTTGATCGAGCACCAAAGTGCTCAGGTGCTCATGCCGAATACATCGGGATGCTCGGTTGCTCTACAGATCAACCAAGCACAATGGAAGTCAATGGGAGAAACAGAGCATTAAACCAGGCACCTCCTGCTCTGAAGAGGGGAGGGTGTCTGGTTCACCACTAAAATGGTTCAGGAGCAGCATGGGGACGATGTCTGGATGCATCTTGGACTCCCAGGTCGTATACAAGGAGATATATAACTTATACCAGCTATACATGTATAATAATATACATAAGATACCCAGGTTATACCAGCACGCTTCATATCACTATATACAAGGAGATATATAACTTATACCAGCTGTACATATATAATTATATACAGGAGATACCCAGGTTATACCAGCATGGTCTATATCATTATATACAAGAAGATTTCTAACTTATACGAGCTGTACATATATAATTATTGTGGCAAAGTGAATAGTGTTATGGGCAGTGAAGTCCAAAGGAAGCATTTAAAAGCGGGTTTTGTCACCAAGGAACATGTCTCCAAGGTTCCCGGCCTTGGTGGAGTAAAAGCCCTAGTTTGAGTGTTCACTAAAGTAGTTAGCGGACACCATAATACATAGCATAGCTGGTTCCAGCTAGTTCAGGGCGGGCTTTTACTAGGAACCGGCAATGTGCTGGGTGGATGCCTGTTCCCCATGTTCCAGTTCGGGACTTGCTTACTGCCAGCAATTAAATTTAGTATGCTTGCTGGACTTGGGTAACATAGTAACATAGTATAGAAGACTGAAAAAAGACATTTGTCCATCCAGTTCGGCCTGTTTCCTACAAGTTGATCCAGAGGAAGGCAAAAAACCCCTGTGAGGCAGAAGCCAATTTTCCCCACTTTAGGGGGAAAAAATTCCTTCCCGACTCCAATCAGGCAATCAGAATAACTCCCTGGGTGGTGCTCACTCTGGGGAGAGAGTCTTTGGTGACACAGAGGCTCTGTGTGAAGTGGTCTCAGTCAGGTGGACTGTGAGACCACTAGGCTATGCAAAGCCTAATCTTTCCGTGGTGTGGACTGTCGCTGATAAGCGAAACCTGCTAAACCTTGGAGCCTGAGACGCTGGCCGGTACTAAGCCTTACATAGAGGTGAGGTAGGGAACCGTAAATGTTTCGGCATAGCCCAGACGGGCAAGGTGTTTTTGTTTATGTTCATTTTATTATGCTGTCTGCCAAAATAAATGACACGGTTTGGACCGGAAATCAAGTGGTGATAAAGATGTTTGTGTGAATGATCTCCGAGACCAGAGCTAACCCATTACATATGGTGTCGGATGCGGGCAGGCGTCCCTGCTGGAAAAGGCAAAGGGTTGGTGGGAGCAACAACCAAGCAGAAAGAGCAGGTACTGCTGAAAACTGCTGTGCGGGAGTTTAAAAGGTCAGTGGAGCTGTGTACTGCAGTGGTGTGCTGGACTTTCCTGGGTTGCAAAAGAAACTGTTCATTTATTTTTTTTCGGGTGTGGTCCCTGATTCATAAGTAAACTTTTTGCTGACAACTCTGCTGCCATGGGTTTCATAGAGGAGTACACCTGGCGGTTGTGGCGCACACAGCAGGCAGAAGAAATGGCTACACTGGAAGTGAGCTGGAAAAATTTGATGCAGAGCGAGAGGCTTTAGAGTCGCAGCTGCAGCTGACTCTGAAAAGAGGGTCCTCATCGCTGTATGGACACTTCGCAGAGGACGGAGGTGTGGCCGGAGTTCCCAAGGAGAAGCGAAGGTGTGCCATTGCCACGGGCAACCATCGGGAAGATAAAGAGAAGGCGAGCGGTGCAATTCTCAGGAGTTCCCATATCCCCTGCAACTGTGCACAGAGCCCAAAAAGGTGTGGATAGAGTGACCGTCCGGAAAAAGACAGGAGACAAGTCCAAGGTGTTTACCGTAGCAACTATGGCATTCTGGAGCAGAGTGCTGAGTCTGTGATGACAATGGGTAAGACTGTTCCTGTTAGTAATTATGTAACAGTGCGGCAGCGGATATCTGCTGGGCTGGTGAGCGATAAGTCACAGAGGCGAGGAACTGTCTCGGAAGTGTGTGACATTCGGGAAACCGCAGTGTCTGAACAGGCGGGTAGGCCTGTTGTGATTACTCCCTCGCAAGAATCTGCAGGGAAAAGTGTTTTTGTATTACCTCAGCTGCCTATGATCAAAGCTAGAAAAATGGGTGTAGAAGGCGCAGCACCATGAAGTGCCTTTTGCGCTGTGGAATTAGAAGAATTATGATATCTCTGAGTTTTACTCTAAAAGACTGTCTATAAGGCTACATTCACACGACCGTATTTTTTTCATCCGTATTTTACGGACGCAAAAAACAGAAGCCGTGTGTCCGCATTTTGCGGAAGAAGGCTTCCGTATGTCTTCCGTTTTTTGCGGATCCGCAAAATACTGAACTGGAAAATAGGGGCATGTTCTTCAATAAAATATTCTAATAATAATACGGAAACGGATCCGCAAAATACGGATAACATACGGAAACCTTTCCGTATGTTATCCGTTTTTTGCGGACCCATTGACTTCTATGGGGCTGCGGACCGATTTTTGCAGACAATTATAGGACATGCTTCATATTTTTGCGGATGAAATATGCGGACACACGGATGCGGACAACTTACGGAAAGTTGTCCGCAAATTTTAAAAGGCCATAGAGATGAATGGGACCGTATCTATTCCGCAAAAAACGGAAACGGATGCGGAATGAAAAATACGGTCGTGTGTAATTCCTCTAGCGCCGTTCTATGGAAGTAGTAGGTTTGAAGAGCACACCAAATTCTTGAAATAACTTCTTTAATGACTTTAACTTTTCTCCATGCAGCAGTTTGTCCATATACAAAACACATGGTGAATAAAGTATCACAAAATGGCAGTTCAACAGTTCAGTCTTGTCAGTTAACATGAAATGGTGGATATATTTCTGTCTTTGACTCTATACAATTGCTCATTTGATTTGCAGTATGCTGTTTGATAGCAATTGGATTTGGTATAAGCAATGATGCAATCAATGATTTGGATTTGTACTTTAAATTTAAATTTGATTTGATGTTTGTTTGGTGGAACTGTAAGCAAACACAAAACCAGTTCAATTACCTTTCCCAAATGGTTCAGGACCCAACTAGAGGGACGGCCATACTGGACTTAGTATTAACCAATAGACCTGATAGAACAACAGACGTGCAGGTCGGGGGACACCTGGGAAATAGTGACCATAAAGTAATAACCTTCCAATTATCCTTCAAACGAGAGTTTCTACAGGGAGGAACAAGAATACCGGGCTTCAAAAAAGCAAAATTTAGCCAACTAAGGGAGGCCATAGGCCCAATTAACTGGGACATAGTCCTCAAAAATAAAAATACAACCACAAAATGGGAGATTTTTAAAAGCATTGTAACATCAAATTGTGATCGATGCATACCTTATAGAAATAAAAGGCTAAGAAATAAGAAGAAACCAATGTGGATAAATAGAACCGTAAAAAAGCAATAAATGACAAAAGAAAGCATATAAATCACTAAAACAGGAGGCGAGCCAGGAAGCACTGATAAACTATAAGGAAAAAAATAGAATATGTAAAAACTAATAAAAACTGCCAAACTAGAGACCGAGAGATTAATTGCCAAAGAGAGCAAAACTAACCCTAAAATGTTTTTCAATTATATAAATGGTAAAAATATAAACCTGAAGGAGTCGGCCCTCTACATAGCAATGAGGGGGAGTTGCAGAAAGCGACGAGGATAAAGCCAAGCTATTAAATATTTTCTTCACCACTGTTTTCACTGAGGAAAATAAACTGTCAGATGAAATGCAAAATGTAAAAGTAAATTCCCCTTTAAAAGTGCCCTGTCTGACCCAGGAAGAAGTACAGCAGCGACTTAAAAAGATTAAAATAGACAAATCGCCAGGAGCGGATGGCATACACCCCCGTATCCTAAGGGAATTAAGTGATGTCCTAGCCAGACCCTTATTTTTGATATTCACGGACTCCATACTGACAGGGAATGTTCCACCAGACTGGCGTATAGCAAATGTGGTGCCAATATTCAAAAAGGGTCCAAAAACAGAGCCTGGAAATTATAGGCCGGTAAGTTTAACATCTGTTGTGGGTAAACTGTTTGAAGGATTTGTAAGAGATGCTATCTTGGAGTATCTCAATGAAAATAAGCAAATTACACCATATCAGCATGGCTTCATGAGGGATCGGTCATTTCAAACTAATTTAATCAGTTTCTATGAGGAGGTAAGTTCTAGACTTGACAGCGGCGAATCAATGGATGTCGTATATCTGGACTTTTCCAAAGCATTTGACGCTGTACCACATAAAAGGTTAGTATATAAAATGAGAACACTTGGACTAGGAGAAAATATCTGTATGTGGGTAAGTAACTGGCTCAGTAATAGAAAACAGAGAGTGGTTATTAACGGTACACACTCAGATTGGGTCATGGTCACTAGTGGGGTACCTCAGGGTTCAGTATTGGGCCCTATTCTCTTCAATATATTTATTAATGATCTTGTAGAAGGCTTGCACAGTAATATATCAATTTTTGCAGATGACACTAAACTGTGTAAAGTAATTAACACTAAAGAGGACCGTTTTCTGCTACAGAGGGATCTGGATAGATTGGGGGCTTGGGCAGAGAAATGGCAGATGAGGTTTAACACTGACAAATGTAAAGTTATGCACATGGGAAGGAATAATGCAAGTCACCCGTACATGCTAAATGGTAAAACACTCAGTAACACTGACATGGAAAAGGATCTAGGAATTTTAATAAATAACAAACTAAGCTGTAAAAACCAGTGTCAGGCAGCTGCTGCTAAGGCCAATAAGATAATGGGTTGCATCAAAGGGGCATAGATGCCCGTGATGAAAATATAGTCTTACCACTTTATAAATCACTAGTCAGACCACACATGGAGTACTGTGTACAGTTCTGGGCTCCCGTGAACAAGGCAGACATAGCAGAGCTAGAGAGGGTTCAGAGGAGGGCAACTAAAGTAATAACTGGAATGGGGCAACTACAGTACCCGAAAGGGTATCAAAATTAGGGTTATTCACTCTAGAAAAAGACGACTGAGGGGAGATCTAATAACTATGTATAAATATATCAGGGGTCAGTACAAAGATCTCTCCCATCATCTATTTATCCCCAGGACTGTGACTGTGACGAGGGGACATCCTCTGCGTCTGGAGGAAAGAAGGTTTGTACACAAACATAGAAAAGGGTTCTTCACGGTAAGAGCAGTAAGACTATGGAACTCTCTGCCTGAGGAGGTGGTGATGGTGAGTACAATAAAGGAATTTAAGAGGGGCCTGGATGTATTTCTGGAGCGTAATAATATTTCAGGCTATAGCTACTAGAGAGGGGTCGTTGATCCAGGGAGTTATTCTGACTGCCTGATTGGAGTCGGGAAGGAATTTTTTCCCCTTAAGTGGGGAAAATTGGCTCTACCTCACAGGGGTTTTTTGCCTTCCTCTGGATCAACTTGCAGGAAACAGGTCAAACTGGATGGACAAATGTCTTTTTTCGGCCTTATATACTATGTTACTATGTTACTATGTAATATACAGTCCTAATCACACTATTAGCTATAGGAACGTTTATAGCTGCATTTAATACCTATTTGGCCTTTACTTCCATGAACTGCTCTGGTTGGAACTATGTCTGTTCAGCTCTCTATGTCTGGTGAAAAATGATTCTGGAAGAATCTGCAATGGAGACTTCTCACACAGGCTCAGTGTATAACAGGCTGTGATTGACCAAGACTCTTCGGCAGTGTGAGACTGGCTGTGACTGGCTTACCTTTACAGACATATAATGATGAATCTTAAAGGTACATTTTCTTTTTCTTCTTCTGTTAACACAATATACATATAACTGTTATATATGACATTCAGAAACATAAATCACATTAATAACTCTTCTTTAGGCTTTTATATACAAACAGATGAGCTGTATTGAGGTTATTTGAAGGGTCTAGGTGTATACATATGTGAGCCATATTAGCAATCCAGGACAGGTCTTAGCTGGCCAGCTACAATGGATGACATGGTGATAAAGGGCAGTCCAGTTGGAGTGTTGTTGGATGCTGAAAGCCAGGGGAGCCTGGCACATGCCAACTTGGTAGCTGGGGACAATTTTGCGGATAAGAAGGACTATCCGGTAGTTTACACTGAGAGTTAGGCTCCAGGGGGAACTGGGACTTATGAACTTCGTGTTGCAAATACAATTATGCATAACGTAATGTGGGGCAATGGGGGCACTTCTGTAGAAAGTGGTGACACTCCTACAGAACCTGTTCCTGTCCCTTTAAGTAAAGGTGTAAGGGAAATGACCATTGAAAACAGTAAAGTAGTTGAAGTGAAAAATG
Source organism: Bufotes viridis (assembly GCA_033119425.1). Taxonomy (NCBI): domain Eukaryota; kingdom Metazoa; phylum Chordata; class Amphibia; order Anura; family Bufonidae; genus Bufotes; species Bufotes viridis. The sequence goes on from CM065592.1 coordinate 277,133,030, forward strand.
AAACTGTGAGGTCATGTGCAAGATCTGATGGCGATGATGATGAAGATGATATGCCGTTTCTCTTGCAAAGCGATGGTACCATTTTTGCCGAAAAGCATAATCTTATTGTGGATAATGTGAAGGAGCACATAGAAAACAATTTACTTGAAGTGCCTAATGATATGTGTGACGATGATATACCTGCTTCTTTAAAGGGTGTGATCAGGGGAGAAGTGCCTCCTGCTGGTAAAAATGTATGTGATGCCAAAATGTTGATTAATGTTGTGAGCACGGGGGTTATACCACATGTACCAGAAGTGGATGTGCAGAATCCACAGAGTTTTATGGTTGCTGGGGAAGTGTCCAAGGTGGAAGTTAGCTCAGCGGTGCCCCTAGAGGACAGCATTAATAATTACATGAGTGATATAGGTGACATATGTGTTGGGACCGATAGCAACTCAGTGAATGAGGCTAGCTTCTCAAGATTGACGTGGTTACTGGTAGGGACCAGACAAAAGTTATACCTGACGAGAGGTGAGTGGGGAGATAGCAGCCTAGTGACTGAGACCCATACCCAGGCCAGGGTAGATGACCGGACCTGTCAGTACAGCTGCAACCATAAAGATGGTTTCTCTCTGTCCACATGGTCCCTAGATTCAATAGCTAAGGGACTAGCTGTCTCCATAGAGTCTTTGAAGAAGGCTACAGAAGGGTCAGAAGAGGAGACCCCAGAGGAGATGAGTGAACTGAAGGGAATACTGCCTGATTCCCAGAAGAAGATGAAAGTCTCCAGAAAGATACACAGGCCTGTAGTAGACATCGACAATGGACTTAAAAAGTCCCTGGGTGGAAATCCCACAGAGTATTTAAGGAAGACTGGTGGTACTCCTACGACTGCTGTTGCACCAGAACAGAGTGAAGAGTAGCTGAAACAGGAGGCCCAAGAGGCGAGCGTTTCTAACAAGCTGGTGCGAAAAACTCAGAAGGAACAGAAAAAATTTGACCGGCTCCAGGCTAAGGCGAAATACGTTGCAGCCCGATATGCCGAAGAATGTGACCGATGGGAGGCTAATGCTCGGGAGAAGGAGACCAAGGCCCTCTCCTTGGCTAGAGCCCTTGAAGAAGTGCTTGAGGAGCGAAATGAATTGGAGAGGCTGAACAAGCAACTCAGAGCAGAGAAGGAAGATATCAGGAGCTCAAAAGATGAAGTCTATGAGTTGGAGAAGCCTCTGCGTGCTCCTGCGCAGCAGGTGGAAGAAAATCAGAAAGATGCCAAGAAGTCAGAGCCTGTTAAGAATGGGTCTGGAGATGGTGGCGCCGTGGTGCAGAGAAGATGAAAGATGTATCTGTTGAACCAGTTGATGGAGCTGATGTGGAGGCAGAAGCCAAGAACTCTTGGCGGTGTTTAGCCAGGACTTGGTCGTGCAAGACATTCCCTCAACCAGCAGTCTGCTGGGGAAGCAATACCAGGAGACAGACGACCAGCATACAAATGATGTCCACTACTGTGAGGTGGCTGTCCTAGAGCCTAAACGAATGGGGAACAATATCCAGGGTGAACCTCTGGAAGGATTGCCAGTGGATGACGAGTCTGGTGAAGACCCTGAGGTCCCCAGTAACTCCAACCTTGATGAGGAGGAGGAGGAGTTAAGATGGCAAGTGTATGATGCCGTGTCTGAGAAGGATGAGAAGGCTAGTCAACTGAGTGAAGACTCCAAAAGAGATAAAGCTGAAGAAGAGTCTGCCACAGTGGGAGGAGCTACTGTAAAAGCAGAAGATTCTGAAACTGAAGCCAAACCTGATGTAACCTCTGCGGGGAGTAAAGGAAAAAGAAATATGCTATCTGTTGATAGAAAGAAGAAACAAAGTGAGTGTGAACACCAGGTGACTTCCGAGTGGCTGAAGGGTGGTTTACAAGTGACCAACCATATCTTCAACAAGAAGAGGAGGGGGAGCTCTCCAAAGAATATGCAGCTGTGAAGGTTGTGGACGTTAAAGATCGTGGACCAAAGAAGAAATTGGGAAAAGAAGCAAGCCAGAAGGCCAAGTTCTCAAGTGGAGAGGAGTCAGAGAAGGCCCTTAGACACTGTAGGCTAGGTAAAAGGACAGTATTTCTGGAAAACCAATCTCTGCTAGCCTGGGGGTGGCAAAATAGAGGGAAAAGTGTGACGCTGACCACATCTTTCAGAGGGAACATTGAGCCGGAGAGTAGGAAAATGTGGATGCCCTGTCATGAGTATCCAGTTGGTACAAGTGTTCACCCCCACAAGGTTAAACAGAGGGGGGGGGGGATATGTGGCAATATGAATAGTGTTATGGGCAGTGAAGTCCAAAGGAAGCATTTAAAAGTGGGTTTTGTCACCAAGGAATGTGTCACCAAGGTTCCTGGCCTTGGTGGAGTAAAGGCCCTAGTTTGGGTGTCCACTAAAGTAGTTAGCGGACACCATAAGACATAGCATAGCTGGTTCTAGCTAGTTCAGGGCGGGCTTTTACTGGGAACAGGCAATGTGCTGGGTGGGTGCCTGTTCCCCACGTTCCAGTCCAGGACTTGCTCACTGCCAGCAATAAATTTAGTCTGCTTGCTGGAATTGGGTGGTGCTCACTCTGGGGAGAGAGTCTTTGGTGACACAGAGGCCTAGAGCAGAGGCTCTGTGTAAAGTGGTCTCAGTCAGGTGGACTGTGTGACCACAAGGCTATGCAAAGCCTGATCTTTCCGCGGTGTGGACTGTCGCTGATAAGCGAAACCTGCTAGACACTGACCGGTACTAAGCCCTACATAGAGGTGAGGTAGGGAACCATAAATATAAGGTCAATGATATGGCAGTAGCAGAATTAGGTCATTTATTTCAAATCAATTCATATAAATACATACACATCGTCGCATAAAAAAAGAAAAAAAAATGGATATATAAAAAAATGGATATATATAAAAGAATGGATATATATTAAAAACGGAGGCAGCTGGAATAAACCAGTCAAAAATTGATATCTCTCCTCCTAAATTTCATATGTATCACAATACAAAATGGATAATAAATAAACAGAAGTTAGCAGCTTATATCAAGAGTCCATCATCCCACTTGAATATAGTCCAATTTCATATACAATGACAACTATTCTTCAACCCCTTTAGTTACGACACCATATTGAATATTCAATTCATATGAAGGATGTCCATATATAAAGCAGAAGCGTATGGGGTATTTCAATATCTAATACTTCATTCCATGCCCCATTAGTGGAGAAAAGGTTAAAACAGAGTTCTCAAAGTCCTGCTTTTCAGTGGCGTCCCACCTATTCAGCATTTATATTCTCCTTACCTCCATAGGGCTCATGGGTAGATGTTTAGGCATAGCCCAGACGGGCAAGTTGTTTTTTGTTTGTTTATTTTATTATACTGTGTGCCAAAATAAATCACACTGTTTGGACCGGAAATCAAGTGGTGATAAAGATGTTTGTGTGAATGATCCCCGAGACCAGAGCTAATCCCTTACATTATATAGAGGAGATAACCAGGTTATACCAGCATAGTCCATATCACCATATACAAGAAGATGACTAACTTATACCAGCTGTAAATATATAATTATATACAGGAAATAGCCAGGTTATACCAGCATGGGCCATAAAAATATATATTAAGTAAAAAGGCTGAGATGTACCTTTTCTTCAGAATGTTATTCAGATACAAATAATGCGTTTCACGTTATGCTTTGCTGCTCGGACGGACAGTTGACTATCTGAGATAGCTAGTAGGGGAGGAGACTCGAGCAACGGGTTTGAGCACACGGGGTGTTCGGCCGAAGACCGCCAAGTGCCGAGCATCGCGATGCTTGAGTCAAACAGGTGTTCGGTAGTGTTGAGCGCGAATATTCTAACATTGAATTTTTATCGGGAATAGGAAAATTTGTGAATATTTCGAATATAGGGATATATATTCGTAAAAGCGAATATTCGTTTTTTTTTTTTGTTTGTTTTTTTCCATCTGAACCCATTACCTAGTATACCTACCTGCTTCTTGCTTGTGGGCCAATGTGAGAAGGCTGCAATATTGTAGTCTGTAGTGAATTAGAATATTCTTCTTATGTGAAAAATCGGCAATGTAATATTCGCGTAATGCGAATATTCTAAAACACGAATATATATAGCACTATAGAATATAGTTTTTTAGAATATGCGTCATTTTTTCCAATTTAATGTGAACAGTCATTGGCCCAAAAGCAACTTGCGCAGGGGTGAATCATGACTTCAGATGGGTAAAAATGACGAATATTCTAAAAATAAATATATAGCACTATATTCCATAATAAGCCATCACAGCAATGCTTACTAATGGCATGGCTGTGATTGGCCAAGTGCAGCATGTGACCGAGTCTCTATTTAAGCTGGAGTCACGTAGCGCCGCCCGTCACTCTGCTCATGTTAGTGTTAGGGATAGGATGCAGCTGCTGTGAGGGCGAGATTAGGCAGGGAAGACTCGGCAAAACGACTTAATGAAGTGATCGATCTACACCTATGAATCAATCAACTTCTGTTAGTTAATTGCTCACTGGTTTTTAGGCTGCCTAGAGCATTTTTGTGTCACTTTTTTCTGGTGTGATCAGCGGCCGTTTTGTGATCTTTTGGTGCACCAGTACATGTTTTGAGCTGCCACCGAGTTCAACATACATTTTTGGGTTAAATAGTAGGCTTCTTTTTGCAATATCCTACATCAGGGGTTGTGCATATTGTCACAACTTGAAACACAGTATAGAAATTGCTATATTTTATTGAGGGGTGAAATTCAATTGGCAAAATACCAATCCCCTAAATCTGGTGTTCCAGCTGTGGCTCCTGAATTACTCCTGAATTAGTGAATGAGGCATGTAGCACTGCTGGGTGAAATCAATACTGATTTGGAGTGATTGTATCTCTCCTCTTTGTGGGTGCCATGGGTCTGAATCTGTGAATGAGGCCTGTGGCATTGCTGGGTGAAATCAATACTGTCTTGACATGATTTTAATTCTCCTCTTTGTGGGTCCCGTGGGCCTCAATGTTTGAATAAGGCCTGTGGCCCTGCAGGCAGACAAGATGCCTTCTTGGCTGTGATGACAACTTCAACTCCCATGTATGGTTGCCATTGGCCTGAGTCTGTGAGTGAGGCCTGTGACACTGCTGGCAGACATGAATCCTCTTTGGCTGTAATGTGAACTTCAACTCCCATAGCATTCCCACCTGACTCTACCCCAACCTCCTATTCCACCTCCTCCTCCAAGTTGCCAATTGATATTGGTTAATTTTTATTTATTTTATTTTAAGTCATTTCCCTATCCACCTTTGTTTGCAGGGGATTTACCTACATGTCGCTGCCTTTTGCAGCCCTCTTTCCTGGGCTATTTTACAGCCTTTTTAGTGCCCAAAAGTTCAGGTCCCCATTGACTTTAATGGGGTTCGAGGTCAAGTTGGGATCCCGAACCCGAACATTTTTGTGAAGTTCGGCCGAACTTCTCGAACCTGAACATCCAGGTGTTAGCTCAACTCTAGTCGCTGGCCAAAAGCACTTGTCCATGTGTCAGTCGTTAAGTGGATCTTCCCAATAACTGCATTCGTCAGGGCACGGTTGAAGTTACAGGACACATGCTGGTGTAAGGCAGGGAGGGCGCACCTGAAAAAATAGTGGCGGCTGGGGACTGAGTAACAAGCGAGGGCAACCGCCATCAGGCTGCGGAAAACCTCTGTGTCCACAAGCCTAAATGGCAACATTTCCAGGGCCAACGATTATGGTGTGCATTTAGTGCTATGGCTTTTGGGGGGGGGGGGACCTGGTTATTTGCGCTTTCGTTCAAAGGCCTTGGATATGGACATCTGTACGCTGCACTGGTCTAGGTGCAGGGTGGGAGGCATCCAAGCCAGCTTCTTGGACAGGGGATTCGCCAGCACGTAACACAGGGGAAGAGGAGGCAGTGGTATGACCCGCAGACACTGATTGTGGACCCAGGCGTTCGGCCCGACTACAAGGGTGCTTTGATGCCATGTGGCGGATCATGCTAGTGGTGGTGAGGTTGCTAGTGTTCACGCGCCTGCTCATTTTGGTAAGGCACTGGTTGAAAATTATAATTATTTTATCATCTGCACTTTCCTTAAAAAAGCGCCAGACTGCGGAACACCTACCCCTTGGCAAGGGAAATTGCTGCAAGGGGCTGCTTCGGGGGAACAGTTGCGGGCCTGTTTGGTCTGGCCCGCCTTTTGCTACCCCACTGCTTCTTCCAACCTGTTGTGGTGCTGCGAATCCCTCCCTCTCTGTACTGCTGTTCTCTCTTGGCTTGCCACCTTCCCAGGTTTTGGCAGTGATTTCATCTTCCACCACCTCCTCTTCCACTTCCTCACTCTGGTCATCCTCCTGACTTGTAGATCTAACAAGAAGCTCACTTATTGACAGCTGTGTCTCATCCTGATCATGAACCTCTTGAGACACTAATTGCGGTTGACTTATTGGCAACTGTGTCTCATCATCATCCACCTCATGAAACACTAATTGCCGTTCCCCACCGTCATCTTTTTCTGACTGTAGATGCTCAAGAGTTTGAAAATCAGTGTGCAAGATCTCCTCATGTGTCTCTTCAAACAGGCTTGGCGAGAGGGCCAAATCAAGGAATGGCGATAAAAAGAGCCAAGACGCAACATGGTGGAAGGAAGGAGGATCAGGGTGAGGACTCTGTTGACCAGACTCTTGGCCTCAGAGACTGGACTTGGTGGAAGACAGGGTGGTGCTTAACCGACTGGAAGCATTATCTGCTGCAATCCAACCGACCACCTGCTCGCACTGGTCTAACTTTGAGAGTCTTGCCCTGCGCCGCCCTGCTAACTGGGACATGAAACTAGGTATCATGGATGAGTGTTTTGCTTGTGCTCTGGCAGCAGGCAGAGTTTAACCATGCCCAGAACCACAGCCTCTGCATGCACCATCAACAGCACAGCCACTTCCCCATCCCTTACTGCTCGCCTTCATCATATTAAATGGTATATATGTTTGCAAGTATGTCACAAGTACAGTAGCGCAGGTTTTGTAAGTGTATGTGCAAATAAAGTACAGTGAATGTCACAGATATTTGGGATATGAAAACATTATACAGAGAATGTAGTGCAGGTAATGTTGCTGCTGTCACCAGCGGCTAAAAAAAATTCCAGGGAAGGTAACAGCTATTTGGGATGCACAAATATTATACAGGAGATCTATAGTAGGTAATGTCGCTGCTGTCACGAGCGGGCGAATAAAAAATTACAGGGAATGTCACAACTAGAGTTGAGCAGACACCTGAAAGTTCGAGTTCACCGAGTTCGGCCGAACTTCCCCGCAAACTCCGAGTTTGGGACCGGAACTTGACCCCAAACCCCATTGAAGTCAATGGGGACATGAACTTTGGGGCACTAAAATGGTTTTAAAAGAGTCATGGAAAGGGCTAGAGGGCTGCATGACAAGTGCCCTGCAAACAAATATGGATAGGGAAATTACTTCAAATAAAATAAATACAAATAAAAAATAATAATCTTTAACTAGGAGGAGGAGGTCCATATGGAGTAGGAGGTTGAAGAGGTGCGGACGTGGCGGTGCAGGAGGAAGTAGTCGCCAACACAAGTCCTGTGGGATTTATGCCAGGTTCATTTTAAAGAACGTGGGCTTGTCCACATTGGCTGTGGACAGGCGGCTGCGCTTGTCTGTGATAACGCCCCCTGCTGTGCTAAACACACATTCAGACAATACACTGGCTGCAGGGCAAGCTCAGGCCATGTGCACAATTTGGAGACCCAGAAGTTGAATGGGGCAGACCCATCAGTTAGTATGTGTAGGCGTGTGCACACATACTGTTCCACCATTTTGCTGAAATGCTGCCTCCTGCTAAGACACTGAGGTACCAGTGTCAGTTGGGATTGTCATCGGCATTGCGTCTACCAGCGTGCGCTTGTAAGGGGTAAAGATCACCCAACAATCTGAACGCCACCAAATTTACAGAATATATTTCTCAGTAAGGTATGGAGTGCAGGGGTAGTTTGAAAGACAAAAGGGGTCATGGAGCGTCCCCGTCATCCGGCATCTATTCGCCCCGCTGAAGGATTATTTTGAAAGAGTGTAGAAGCCACACGGGGCCCCCACGCTGCAGATTTATCATGGAGACCTTATGTAGATTTTACAGCATATAAATACAGCACTCAACAATCTAAATCCTGCCGATTTTACAGAATAGATTTCCCAGTCAGGTATGCAGGGCAGGGGTAGTATGAAAGAAAAAATGAGTACAGATCACCCAACAACCTAAATACCGCCAAATTTACAGAATATATTTCACTGTCAGGTATGCAGTGCATCAGGAACACACCCTTCAAGCCACTTGTGAATGACTGGCTAATACCCGTGGAATGTCCACCCACAATCTAAAAGCTGTGTGCTTTTTTTAAACAGTATAACAGCAGTATTTAACAGTTTAAATGGACTATCAGAAATGCATTGCAGGCTGCTAATGTACTAAATATATGACATGTGAGAGTGAAGCTGGGTTGCACATCCTCAACACTATGCTTTTGATATAACGACTGTACTTCAGCATAATTACATGGCATCTCGGCTCAATTTGTAATATATTCTATGCTGTGCATAAATGAGTCATTAGTATACAGTTTGATCAAAGTGCATAGGCCCACTTACCGCGACAAGGTTGCCTCTTCAAGTGGGGACCTACTCTAGCATTGGTGCAGCACTGTGCGGCAAACACTGGAGCCCCAGCACCACGCCAGCAGACAGCAGGGCCCAGTAGTCACACAGCGCCCCCACTATGCAGCAAAGCCACCTTGGCTCTGGGCTCCACCACTCCACCAGCACAGTACCAAGGCACCAACAGCCGCCACACCTTGCTGCACCATGTGAACAGGTGCAAAGAGTTTACCTGGTCATGTGTCTCTGGGAATCCAACTGAGAGATAGTAGGAATTTATAGACCCTTTACTGACTACTGGTAATTAAAAACACCTGGTCCAAATGAGGAGTGCTGACACCCACAAGTGAAAAAAAAAGACAATACTATACTAAATGTATGACATGTGAGAGGGAAGCTGGGTTGCACATCCTCAACACTATGCTTTTGATATAACGACTGTACTTCAGCATAATTACATGGCATCTTGCCAGTAGTCAGTAAAGGGTCTATAAATTCCTACTATCTCTCAGTTGGATTCCCAGAGAGACATGACCAGGTAAACTCTTTGCACCTGTTCACATGGTGCAGCAGGGCACGGCGGCCATTGGTGCCTTGGTCCTGTGCTGGTGGAGTGGTGGCGCCCAGAGCCAAGGTGGCGTTGCTGCACAGTGGGGGCGCTGTGTGATGACTGGGCCCTGCCATCTGCTGGGGCACTGGTGTTCAACGCGCAGTGCTGCGCTAAAGTTAGAGTAGGTCCCCACTTGAAAAGGCAACCTTGTCACGGTAAGTGGGCCTATGTGCTTTGATCAAACTGTATACTAATGCCTTATTTATGCACAGCATAGAATATATTACAAATTGAGCCAAGATGCCATGTAATTATGCTGAAGTACAGTCGTTATATCATAAGCATAGTGTTGAGGATGTGTGACCCAGCTTCACTCTCACATGTCATGTGAATGTACTATCTAGCACAAAAAAAGTGTGCTTTTGTCAAACAACAATGTAAATGCAGTATTTAACGGTTTTATTGGACTATCAGAAATGCAGCGCAGGCTGCAAATTTACTATCTAGCATAAAAAGTGTTTGTTTTTCAATCAACAATATAACAGCAGTATTTAACGGTTTAATTGGACTGTCAGAAATGCAGCGAGGGCCGAAAATGTACTATCTAGCTCAAATAGTGTTTTTTTTATACCGACAATGTAACAGCAGTATTTACTGGTTTTATTGGTCTGTCAGAAATGCAGCGCAAGCTGCAAATTTACTATCTAGCACAAAGAGTGTGCTTTTTTCAAACAACAATGTAAATGGAGTATTTAACTGTGTTATTGGACTGTCAGAAATGCAGTGCAGGCCAAAACAATTACTTTTTAGCACAAAAAATGGGAATTTGTCAACCGACAATGTAACAGCAGAATTTACAGATTTTTTTTTTTTTGACTGTCAGATATGTAGTGTCGGTATCAGAGAAAAAATTCACTTTAGGTCGCACAAATTTGTGACAGACTAATGTAATTTAATTATTTTCACTGCCAGGTATGCACTACAGGCTGCAGGGGTAGTTGACTGCCAAAAAAAGGGAATTTGTCCCCCTAGAATCTAACAGATCAATTTAATGAATAGATTTTCCCTGTCCGATATTCAGCACAGGGGTAGTTTACAGAAAAAAGTGGGAATATGTCCCCTGGGGCCCTGAAGTCCCAGACGGATTACCTATATTATTTTCCATTCCCTTGGCACATATACAGTGCAGGTGTCCTTAAAAAATGACTTGATGTTGCCTACTGAGCTACCAGAACAGGATTAAACTAACGTCCCTTGCACACATTTAGTAGCAAGTGCACTGCACTTGAAAAAATGGTCGCCTACGCCCACCTAACAAACAGACTGATTAAAGCTTATTTCTCTGGCACTGGGCTCATGGGTACAAAAATATAGCATAGCACCCACAAAAATAATCGCTGTAGTTTGCAGATTTAACAACAAGTACACCAGAATTGTTTCCTAATATCTCCCTCACAGCAGCAGCATCCTATCCCTACACTAGTAAGAGCTGACGTGACGTGCGGTGCTACGTGACTCCAGCTTATATAGAGGGTGGGTCACATTATGCACTGGCCAATCACAGCCATGCCATTAGTAGGCATGGCTTTGATGGATTCTAAGGGCACACTAGTTAAATGTTTGTTGATTGGCTGCCCTGTAGCCTTCCAACAAGCGTCATTAAATCGCCAAACACTGAACACGAACCCGAACTTTTACGGAAGGGTTCGGGTCCGGGTACTAAAAACCCTAAGGTTCGGTACGAATCCAAAATTTACAGTTTGGGTATGCTCAACCCTAGTCACAGCTATTTGAGATGTGCAAACGTTTTACAGGAGATGTAGTGCAGGTGATGTCAATGCTGTCACCAGCGGGTAACATTATACAGGAGCAGCCAAAAAATTGCATGCAATTTAGTGCACGTTGCGCTAATATATTTCTCAGCCAGATAAAACACTAGTCCTTAAAAGGATAGTTGGGTCTCTAACACCTTTTAACAATCAAAACTACTGAAAAAAAAAAAAAAAAAACAATTCCTCTCCCTACACTATCTGACCCCTTCTGCTGCACCTCGCCCTGACTAAGTCTGAGCCGAACCACGTGTCATCGGGTGCTATATAGCATCCGAAGACGCGTTACAGCCAGCTAATCACTGTAATGCCAGTAACCAACATTGCTACTGCATTAGAGTGAATGCGGGAAGATGACTCGAGCATCATGCTCAAGCACACGTGGTGTTCGGCTAAACACCCCGATCTGCTCGTTCTACACTAGTTTCCACCCGTTGGAATTCCACCCTCCATATGTTAGACTGAGTATACCAAAAAAGAAAGGCCATAAATGATGTCTTGATGATCCAAGCGGACAGGAGTACTCACTGTGTAACTTCTATGTCAGCCAGTGGCAGCACATGAGTGACACATGCCTTTTGCTCAGGCTTTTTGAGGAGCCACATTATTTTTCAGTCGCCAGGACTACGGGATAAACTATGTTATTCCACTGCTTCATGTCCTGGAAAGGATACTGGTAAATATGGCTGGTCAGAGGACTGGAGACTTGGTGCCTAGATCTTATAGCCAGGTGAGCCCAGTGGTGGCTAAACTGGAGGAGGAGGACATTGAAGCACAAACAATGTGTAGTGAAATCAGTGGTTTTTACATATAGGTGACAGGAGAGGAGGAGCAGGAGGAGCAGTACCAGCCAGAGGAGCTACAGGGTGATGAGAAAGATGAGGCAGAGGACATAGACACTGTAGCAGTATGCAGTGGAGATGAAGGAATGGAGTCCCTTCTAGTCACATGCATAAATGGCAAGATGTATGCTCACTTGCTTGCATAGTGACAGTTGAATTGTCACCATTCGGGAGAGGGATCACTTCTGGCTATTTACCTTGTTGAACCCTGAGTACTGGTCCAGAATGGGGGCCTTTTTTACACCCGCTGAGAGGGAGGACAATCTGGACTACTATAGAGACATCCTATGAAGTCAGTTGGCCGCTGCCTATCTGCGCAATTGTCAATCCTCTTGCAGGTCTGACCGAGGAAGCCCTCTGCCCTTACATTGCCATGGCTGCTGTTGCAGGGTGGGGGGGTAGGAGCAATTCCACCTCCATCAGCAGCAACTGGAATTTAGAGTCACTGATAAGCAGCTTTCTTCACCTGCCTAGTGAAGAAACTGCTCAACAGCAGCAGGTAGACCTGGAGCAGGACCTGAACCACCAGGTGGTGGCATACTTGGGCAACACTGTGCCACCCCACATTGAAAATACATCGGACTACTGGACAGCCAAATTGGATTTGTGGCCACAACTGGCATTGTTTGCCTGGGAAAAGCTGTCCAGCACGACCAGTAGTGTGGCATAAGAGCAGGTGTTTAGTGCAGTGGGGGCCATAGTGACCCCAAGAAGAACTCGCCTGTAGAGTTGAGCGAACACCTGGATGTTCGGGATCGAGAAGTTCGGCCAAACTTCCCGAAAATGTTCGGGTTCGGGATCCGAACTCGACCCGAACTTCATCCCGAACCCGAACCCCATTGAAGTCAATGGGGACCCAAACTTTTGGGCACTAAAAAGGCTGTAAAATAGTCCAGGAAAGGGCTAAAGGGCTGAAAAAGGCAACAAAATGTAGGTAAATGCCCTGCAAACAAATGTGGATAGGGAAATTAATTAAAATAAAATAAAATTTATAAAAATTAACCAATATCAATTGGAGAGAGGTCCCATAGCAGAGAATCATGCGTCATATCACCCACCACTAGAGAAGGCCACTTTCAGTTATTTAGGCCCCAGCACCCAGATAGAGGAGAGAGGTCCCAGAGCAGAGAATCAGGCGTCATATCACCCACCAGTGGAGAAGACCACTTTCAGTTATTTAGGCCCCAGCACCCAGACAAAGGAGAGAGAACCCACAGCAAGGAATAAGGCGTCATATCACCACCACTGGAGAAGGCCACTTTGAGTTAGTTAGGCCCCAGCACCCAGACAGAAGAGAGAGGTCCTACAGCAGAGAATCAGGCGTCATATCACCCACCACTGGAGAAGGCCACTTTCAGTTATTTAGGCCCCAGCACACAGAAAGAGAAGAGAGGTCCCACAGCAAGGAATAAGGCGTCATATCACCCACCACTGGAGAAGGCCACTTTGAGTTATTTAGGCCCGAGCACCCAGACAGAGGAGAGAGGTCCCACAGCAGAGAATCAGGCATCATATCACCCACCACTGGAGAAGGCCACTTTGAGTTATTTAGGCCCCAGCACCCAGACAGAGGAGAGAGGTCCTACAGCATAGAATCAGGCGTCATATCACCCACCACTGGAGAAGGCCACTTTCAGTTATTTAGGCCCCAGCACACAGAAAGAGAAGAGAGGTCCCACAGCAAGGATTAAGGCATCATATCACCCACCACTGGAGAAGACCACTTTGAGTTATTTAGGCCCGAGCACCCAGACAGAGGAGAGAGGTCCCACAGCAGAGAATCAGGCATCATATCACCCACCACTGGAGAAGGCTACTTCCAGATATTTAGCCCACAGCACCCAGACAGAGGAAAGAGGTCGCATGGCAGAGGTCCAGGCTTCATGTCACCCACCATTGTAACAGGCCACTTTCAGTTATTTAGGCCCCGGCGCCCAGATTGAGGAGAGGTTCATTCAACTTTGGGTTGCACCGCAAGATCATGGTAAAGTTAAAAAAATAAGGATTCAATAAAGAAGTGCCCCGGAGTACAAGAATACATGGTTGAGGGGGAGGCAGTTATAAATGTCTATTCTGCACAAGGGAGGGACAGGTCCTGTGGGATCAATGCCTGGTTCATTTTTATGAACGTCAGCTTGTCCACGTTGGCTGTTGACAGGCGGCTGCTTTTGTCAGTAATGACGCCCCCCTGCCGTGCTGAATACACGTTCAGACAAAACGCTGGCGCCGGGCAGGTCAGCACCTCCAAGGCATAAAATGCTAACTCTGGCTACGTGGACAATTTGGAGACCCAGAAGTTGAATGGGGCCGAACCATCAGTCAGTACGTGGAGCGGTTTGCAGACGTACTGTTCAACCATGTTAGTGAAATGCTGCCTCCTGCTAACACTTTCAATATCAGGTGGTGGTGCAGTTAGCTGTGGTGTGGAGACAAAACTTTTCCACATTTCTGCCATGCTAACCCTGCCCTCAGAGGAGCTGGCCATGACACAGCTGCGTTGTCAACCTCTTGTTCCTCCTCTGCCTTCGCCTTGGGCTTCCACCTGTTCCCCTATTACATTTGGGAATGATCTCAGGAGCGCGTCTACCAGTGTGCGCTTGTACTCGCGCATCTTCCTATGATGCTCCAGTGCAGGAAGTAAGGTGGGCACATTGTCTTTGTACAGGGGATCCAGCAGAGTGGCAACCCAGTATTCCGCACACGTTAAAATTCGGGCAACTCTGCTGTTGTTGCGCAGGCACTGCAGCATGTAGTCGCTCATGTGTGCCAGGCTCCCCAGAGGTAAGGACAAGCTGTCCTCTGTGGGAGGCGTATCGACATCATCCTCTGTATCCCCCCAGACACGCACCAGTGATGGGCCTGAGCTGTGTCGGGTGCCACCCCGCTGTGAAGATGCTTCATCCTCATCCTCCTCCACCTCCTTCTCATCCTCCTCGTCCTCCAGTAGTGGGCCCTGGCTTGCCACATTTGTACATGGCCACTGCTGTTGCAAAAAACCTCCCTCTGAGCCACTTCTAACAGACTGGCCTGAAAGTGCTAAAAGTGACCCCTCCTCCTCCTCATGGGCCACCTCCTCTTCAATCATCGCCCTAAGCGTTTTCTTAAGGAGACATAGAAGTGGTATTGTAACGCTGATAACGGTGTCATTGCCACTGGCCATGTTGGTGGAGTACTCGAAACAGCGCAACAGGGCACACAGGTCTCGCATGGAGGCCCAGTCATTGTTGGTGAAGTGATGCTGTTCCGCAATGCGACTGACGCGTGCGTGCTGCAGCTGGGATTCAGGCCCAGGGCTCGAGGGTGGCTAGGTGGGAATTTACTCTTTCTCTCCAAGGTTTGTGAGATGGAGAGCTGAACGCTGCCGTGTGACATGGTGGAGATGCTTGGTGACGCAGGTGGTGTTGTCGGTGGCACATCCTCTGTTTGGTGGGTGGCAGGTGCCAACATTCCTCCCGAGGCGGAGGAAGAGGCCGAGGCAGCAGCAGAAGAGGGAGCAGGGGGAGCCAGAGTGAGTTCCTTGCTTTTAAGGTGTTTACTCCACTGCAGTTCATGCTTTTCATGTAGATGCCTGGTTATGCAGGTTGTGCTAAGGTTCAGAACGTTAATGCCTCGCTTCAGGCTCTGATGGCACAGCGTGCAAACCACTCGGGTCTTGTCGTCAGCACATTGTTTAAAGAAGTGCCATGCCAGGGAACTCCTTGAAGCTGCCTTTGGGGTGCTCGGTCCCTGGTGGTGGTGGCCAGTAGCAGGCGAACTCTCTTGGAGGCGGCTATTCTGCTTTTACCCCCTGCTCTCTCTTTTGATACGCTGTTGGCTCGGTCTCACCACTGCCTCTTCCTCTCAACTATGAAAGTCAGTGGCACGACCTTCATTCCATGTGGGGTCTAGGACCTCATCGTCCCCTGCATCGTCTTCCACACAGTCTTCCTCCCTGACCTCCTGTTCGGTCTGCACACTGCAGAAAGACGCAGCAGTTGGCACCTGTGTTTCGTCATCATCAGAGACGTGCGGAATCGTATGAGGTGGTATTCCCATGTCCTCATCATCAGGAAACATCAGTGGTTGTGCATCAGTGCATTCTATGTCTTCCACCACTGGGGAAGGGCTAGGTGGATTCCCTTGGGAAACCCTGCCAGCAGAGTCTTCAAACAGCATAAGAGACTGCTGCATAACTTGAGGCTCAGACAGTTTCCCTGATATGCATGGGGGTGATGTGACAGACTGATGGGCTTGGTTTTCAAGTGCCACCTGTGCGCTTTCTGCAGAAGACTGGGTGGGAGATAATGTTGTGAACATGCTGGATCCACTGTTGGCCACCAAATTGACTAGCGCCTGTACTTGCCCAGGCCTTACCATCCTTAGAACGGCATTGGGCCCCACCAAATATCGCTGTAAATTCTGGCGGGTACTGGAACCTGAGGTAGTTGGTTCACTAGGACGTGTGGCTGTGGCAGAATGGCCACGTCCTCTCCCAGCACAAGAGGGTACACTAACACCACCGCGTCCGCGTCCCTTACTAGATGTTTTCCTCATTGTTACCGTTCAACAAGCAACACAATAAGAAAAAAAATATTTGGCCCAATGTATTGATTTCAAATTCAGGCCTTTTTTTACAGGCACCTAACAATATCTGCCTATTTATTTATGTAGCGTATTACACTAATCCAGGCACAGCAGTAACCACTGATTTAGGGGAATATCTCTTTTAGGGCTAGTATTTAGGGCCTGGATGAAAGGTATCCTTTTATGGACAGATTTACACTTGGCCTGCAACAGCTCGAACACCAGATTCAGGGTATTGCTATTTTGGCAATTGAATTTCACCCCACAACAAAAAATACCCTTTTAAGGACAGATTAACACTTGGCCTGCAACAGCTGGGACACCAGATTCAGGGTATTGCTATTTTGGCAATTGAATTTCACCCCACAACAAAATATACCCTTTTACGGACAGATTATCACTTGGCCTGCAACAGCTGGGACAGCAGATTAAGGGTATTGCTATTTTGGCAATTGAATTTCATCCCAGAACAAAATATATGTTTTGGCGGACACTATTATACTTTGCCAGCCACAGCTGAAACTACTGATTTATGGTATTGCTATTTTGGCAATTGAATTTAACCGCAGAACAAAATATATGTTTTGGCGGACACTATTATACTTTGCCAGCCACAGCTGAAACCACTGATTTATGGTATTGCTATTTTGGCAATTGAATTTCACCACAGAACAAAATATATGTTTTTGCGGACACTATGAAACTTGGCCAGCCACAGCTGAAACCACTGATTTATGGTATTGCTATTTTGGCAATTGAATTTCACCGCAGAACAAAATATACCCTTTTACGGACAGATTAACTCTTGGCCTGCAACAGCTGGGACACCAGATTCAGGGTATTGCTATTTTGGCAATTGAATTTCACCCCACAACAAACTATATGTTTTTGCGGACACTATGAAACTTGGCCAGCCACAGCTGAAACCACTGATTTATGGTATTGCTATTTTGGCAATTGAATTTCACCGCAGAACAAAACATATCCTTTTACTGACAGATTAACACTTGGCCTGCAACAGCTGGGACACCAGATTCAGGGTATTGCTATTTTGGCAATTGAATTTCACCCCACAACAAACTATATGTTTTTGCGGACACTATGAAACTTGGCCAGCCACAGCTGAAACCACTGATTTATGGTATTGCTATTTTGGCAATTGAATTTCACCGCAGAACAAAACATATCCTTTGCCAGACAGCAGACAGTATTATACTTGGCTAGCCAAAGCTGGATTGGTATTTGGGCAATTGTATTTAACCCCTTAATAAAATATTGAAATTGCTATCCTGAGTTTCTAGGGGTGACAATTAGCACAGCCAAGCCCCTGATGTAGGATATAGCAAAAAAAAACTAGTATTGATGGATTGATGGACTTGGTGGCAGCGTGTTCTGGTGCACCACAAGTCACAAAATGGCCGCCGATCACCCCAGAAAATAAGTGACAGAAAAACGCTCTGTGCAGCCTAAAAACCAGTGAGCAAGTAACTAGCAGAAGTTCAATCATTCACAGCTGTAGATCGATCCGTTCATTATGTGCTGTTGCTGACTTTTCCCTGCCTAATCTCGCCCTCACAGAAGCTACGTCCTCTCCCTACACTAATCAGAGCAGTGTGATGTGCGGCGCTACGTGACTCCAGCATAAATAGAGGCTGGGTCACATGCTGCACTTGGCCAATAACAGCAATGCCATTAGTAGGCATGACTGTGATGGGCTCTTAGGGCAAGAAGTAAAATGCTAGCTGATTGGCTGCTGTGCAGCCCTTCAAAAAGCGGGAAGTAATCGCCGAACAACGAACCCGAACCCGAACTTTTTTGAAAATGTTCGGGTCCGTGTCCCGGACACACCAAAATTCGGTACGATGCTCGAACTGTTCGCTCAACACTAGTTATTATGAGAAATCTCTCGAGACTTCGGGAAGTAATAACTTTGGCTCTTCAGAGTCAATATGTTCTAATATTGTATAGTGCTCGCTCCGAACAGTATTGAAACAGACTTTCATGCAAATTGACTTCTGCTGTTTCATCCGAAGTCTATTCGCTTATCTCTACATGTGACCAATGTATGGTCACGTCATTGGCCAAGAAAGAGATCCCATGTATCAGATCCCCACTGCTCTAATATTGATGACTAGAAATGAGAGAAGTTTTCAAAAATTCGATTCTCTGAATTTTTCGGGATAAATTTGATTCGATGCGAATATATTCGTGGCAAATTATGTTAAAAAAAACTGCTATTTCCTTGCTGCTGAGAACCTTTATAGTGGTGTAGAACACTGTGCCTTGCAGTAACACGCATAGGGAATCTGCTTTGGTAGTGAAATAATACTGTGGCTCCGTATGACATGCAGATGACAGGCATCGCTCTTAGAATCATTGCATACTTAACTTATATGGGCGGTCATGGGGCCAAAACTGAAAAAATAACTAAAGTATCAACTCAGCCTTACATGTAGATGTTAGTGTAAAAAAGAAGTGCACTCCTTTTACACCCTTGTCAGCTGATTCAACATAGATGTCTACAGAACCTGTTCTATTAAAAGCTTATAAAAGTAGAGCCCCCGACAGAGTGGAGAGGGTGTCAGCAGTAAGTTTGTGTTGACGTCACTGATTAATTTTTCCCTTCTCTGATCCGTCAGAACAATTACCCAGAAAAAACGGACACTGTCTGTGGAGCATACACCTTCACTCGGTTAGCATTAGCTCAATAATCCATTAGTATTGCTAAAGGCAAAAAAAACAGAGTGGATCTAAAACAGAGATGAAACATGAATGGAATATTTTATGTCTTCTGTGTTTTCTACCCACTCCTGCTTTTGGCTACCAAATCATAAGCCAATTCTGATGGGACCATACAGGCCTTAAAGCTTCTACACAGACAGGACCGGTTGTGCATCTTGTTTTTACTTTCTTCTGACAGATCAGGAGAAGTGTGAAATAAATGATGATGTCAGCCAGGCCAAAAGCCAAAATAGTGGACCAGTCATGAAGTGGGGAGGGTGGGTACAGCATGAGAAGTCCACAGAGTGGCCCTATGACATAGTGTTTAGGTGGAAGCAGCATGAGGAGACCACAGAGTGACCCAATGACAGGGTCTGGAGGTGGCAGCAGCATGAGGAGACTACAGAGTGGTACAATGACATAGTCTGGAGGTGGCAGTAGCATGAGTAGGCCACAGAGTTACACAATGACACACTATGGAGGCGGCAGTAGCAGGAGGAGACCACAGAGTGGCACAATGACACAGTATGGAGGCGGCAACAGCATCAGGAGGCCACAGTGTGGCAAGGTGGCATACTGTGGAGGTGGGTGGCAATATCAGTACCTGCTGAAGATGGTTTGTGAAAGAAGGAGCACTTGGCATCAGATGTGTGGCATCAGAGGCAGGTAACAGCATCAGAATAGTAGCTGAGCCAGGTAGCCAGAAGAAACCGGTTTGTCAAATTGTTGGTGTGGCACCATGGATGATCTAGTCTGATGTACCAGGCATTGGTGTATGGAAATCCTGGCTGAGCCAAGCCTGATTCATCTTAATGCAGTTTCCCACTATGTGCTCTATGTGGGCACTTTAAACTCTTGCTAAATGTCATATCAAATGTATTGTGGTATCATGCTATAATTCTCTTTAACAGGCTGGCAGTGTCATTTACCTTTTATTTGCTCCTAGGTGGTGCTCGCAATAGAGATGTCCCGAACTATTCGCCGGCGAACAGTTCCCGGAGAACATCGAATGTTCGCTTTCGCCCCCTATAGGTCATCATTGAGCAAACTTTGACTCTGTACCTCACAGTCAGCAGACACATTCCAGCCAATCAGCATACCCTCCCTCTCAGACCCTCCCACCTCCTATCAAAAAGCAAGGACAGCATCCATCTTAGCTTCATTCTGAAGGTGCAGTGTTAGTTAGAGCAGGGAGAGTGCTGCTGCTGAATTAAAAAGGAAAGTGTTAGCTAGGCCAGTGTTCTGTGTCCACTCCAGTCCTCAAAGAATCATCTGCTATAAGGACAGCGTCCTGACAGCACCCCAAAAAGCCCTTTGTATATATATATATATATACAATTGCAGTAGCCTGCCCGTGTGTGAGAGGCAGCAGGCCCACAGACTGTACTGTGTGCACACCACTCATATAGGATGGCACAGTACCTTGCAGATAAAAGTCATTTAATTGTTACCCTTTAATATAATTGCAGTTGCCTGCCAGTGTGTGTCATGCCCACGGACTGTCTTGTGCCCACTGCCCACCACTCATATAGGGTGGCACAGTACCGTGCAGATAAAAAAGTCATTTAATTTTTACCCTTTAATATAATTGCAGTTGCCTGCCAGTGTGTGTCAGGCCCACTGACTGTACTGTGCCTAATGCTCACCACTCATATAGGGTGTCACAGCACATTGCACGGCGCACGCGCAGTGACCTAAAATTCAAACGAAGGGGACCGAGCATGGGTCTTTTTCCTTCTCGCGGTTCCAAAAATCTATTCATTACACCGGCCCTGGCCCTGATAATCGACAAAACAGAGATTAAACTGATAGGAATAGTATTTAGTTAACACTAGTTGCATTGGTGGCAAATTCCATTGCAAGTGCCCAAAATTAGAAGGAAGCGGAAAGAGCAAGCTTTTTTCTCTATCTCCCTATGCAAGGATTCAATTCAATACACGTCCCCTGATAGGGGACTTAACAAAGATTAAAATGGTAAGAATAGTAGTTCACACTATTTGTATTGGTGGCACAGTAAATTGCGCGGCACAAACGCAGTGCCAAAAATTGGGAGTAAGAGGACCGACCAATCATCTTTTTCCATCTTCCGACTTTTTAAAATCTATTCTATACACGTCCCCTGATGGGGGACGTAACAGGGATTAAACTAATAGGAAGAGTACTACTTAACACACCACTCATATAGGGTGGCACAGTATATTGCACGGCGCACGCGCAGTGCCCCAAATTGGAAGGAAGAGGACCGACCAACCATCTTTTTCCATCTCCCGGTTTCTAAAATCTATTCCATACACCGGCCCCTGATAGGGGACAAAACCAAGATTAAACTGGTAAGAACAGATTTTTTTAATTTAAAAAAAAAAGACAGCCTCTGCGGAGCTGGGTGTTTTTTGGCCGCGTTACTGAACGCTCATGCACAATGGCTGTAGGCTCATGCGTCCTTTTGCGGAGGTGACAAACCTGGTCAGTCAAACCCAAGGCAACATCATCGACCTCATCCCATATGATTTTTTCTGTAGCGTGCCCTGCGAAGAGTGCTGGATCAGGCCGTAGATGAGCATGAAGAGGAAGAGTTGTGGTCACCATCACCACCAGAAGCAGCCTTGTCGTCGATTGCTGGACCTGCGGCAACGCAGAGAGAGGAGTCTGAAAAAGAGGAGTCAGAGGAGGAAGAAGGCTTTGAGGAGGTGGAAGACCAACCACAGCAGGCATCCCAGGGGGCTTGTTGTCACCTTTCGGGGACCCTTGGTGTTGTACGTGGCTGTGTGGAGGAAGAGACCTTCAATGACGTCAGTGAGGACAAGGAACGGGACATGGCTAGCTTGGTATCCAACCTTGTGCAAATGGGGAGTTTGCGGTTGTGCAAATGCACTGTTTGCGGTGCGTTAAACGGGGAGTTTGGTCTGTCACTGTGAAGCGGGCGTAACCCTTACACTACCTGATCGATACAACATCATACCTGAATGTATACACACACTGGATGTTTTAAAGCATGTTATTCCAAACAATTTAGGAATTTTAGGTGATTTATGCCCTTTATGGATTAAAACCCGACTCTGCGTCAACTACGTAATTTTCCATGGAAGTTTTGCCATGGATCCCCATCCGGCATGCCACAGTCCAGGTGTTAGTCCCCTTGAAAAAACTTTTCCATCACTATTGTGGCCAGAAAGAGCCCCTGTGGGTCTTAAAATTTGCCTGCTTAACGAAGTTCATGGCGGTTCGCCCGGTTTTCCCGTTCACGAACATTTGCGGAAATTCGCTTTCGCCGTCCGCAAACCGAAAATTTTATGTTTGCGACATCTCTTGCCGGCACCACTGATATATATAGCTGGGGGGAAGGGGGGGTATGTAAAGTTAGTGTGTCCGATGATAATGAAGAGATGAGGAATTTAATGGAGAAGGTGGAAATTTCCACCGAAATAATAAAAAAAATATTTTACCACATATAAATGCAGCGCTTAATGCTGAATACAAGATTTTTTTTCCACCAAAATACTCTAAAAAAATATTTTACCGCATATAAGTGCAGCATTTAACGCTGAATATTTATTTTTTCCACCAAAACAATTCAAAATAGATTTTACCGCATACAACTGCAGCACTAAACACCGAATATCTTTTTCTTTTTCTACTGATATACGTAACTAAAGGCTTTACCACATTTAAATGTTAAAAAGTATAAATCTGAAGGTGTCGGCCCTTTAAAGAGTAATGAGGGGAGAGTTGCAGAGAGCGAGGAGGAGAAAGCAAAGCTGTTAAATTTTTTTTTTTTTTCTCGAGCTTCATCTGGCCTGCCAGCTGACCTGGCGAGACAGTTCCTGGAGAGAATTTCTCTTCCAAGGCTAACAGAAGCCCAAAAAGAATCCCTGGAAGGAGAGGTGTCTCTTGCGGAGATTCAAGAGGCCTTGAAGTCTATCTCCGGGAACTCATCGCCAGGGTCAGATGGTTTTCCATATGAAATTTATCGTAAGTACAGTGATGCCATTCTCCCTCATCTACTGGAAGTGTTTGCCACTGTCTATGATGGAAGCTGTGATAGTTTTAATACCAAAAAAAGGTAAAGACCCGGCGGATTTGAGCTCGTATAGACCAATCTCCCTATTAAATACGGACGCTAAGTTGTTAGCAAAGGTTCTAGCTAGGAGGCTTTCTCAGGTTATGTCCTCTCTGATCCACTCAGACCAAAATGGTTTTATGGCGAAAAGGGGTACTCACCACAATCTGCATAGGTTTTTTGCTAATATTCAGTCCCCCGGAGGGGGCGCCCGCTCGGTCCTGTCTTTGGATGCTACTAAGGCGTTCGACAGGGTCGAATGGACGTTCCTCTGGGAGGTGATGGGAAGAATGGGCTTTGGCCCCAAATTAATAGGGATGGTTCAGCTGCTATATAAATGTCCGAAGGCCAGAATCAGGATCAATGACATGCTGACAGAGAGTTTTGCACTGGGAAGAGGTACTCGTCAAGGTTGTCCTCTTTCCCCTCTCTTATTTAATATCTATATTGAGCCCCTTGCAGCTAGCATAAGGCAAGACTCGAGAGTGGTCGGCTTCGGTGTAATGGGGGAGCAGGATCGTATATCCCTTTATGCAGATGATATCTTGTTTTTTATTCATCAAACAGAAAAAACACTCCCTCGAATAATGGAATTGGTCAGCCAATTTTCCTATTCTTCTGGCTTGGAGGTTAACTGGGGGAAGACTGTTCTTCTCCCTATAGATAAGTTGCGAGGATCTGTGGAAAATCTCTCTAATCGAGTATCTATCTCTGACTCAATAAAATACCTGGGGATAACAGCTTCTGCCAAAATTCAAGACTATCTCCAACTTAATTTGATCCCTCTTCTTTCGAGGTTGAGATCCAAAATTAAGATATGGCAAAAAGTCCTGCCCGCAAGAGGGGACAGAATTTCATTAATAAAAATGGTGGTGCTGCCCCAGGTACTTTATGTTCTTCGCAAATTCGCCCGTTTGGATTGAGGATAGGTATTTTAGGCTGATAGAACGGATGATTAATGACCTACTATGGGGGAGGAAGCAGGTGAGACTAAAGTTGCTTTAAGACCTCCCCTATTTTAGAGGATACTTCATGGCCTCTCAACTTTGCTTCCTTAATGATTGGGAAAATAGCCAACTTTGTAGAAAACTGGTGAAAGACTCAGGTTTTTCAGATTTATTTACAGTATTGGAGTCCGATTATTTGCTTAACATACAGACTGGCTATAAACCCTTCCGTAGAATGGCCACAAAGGCATGGTTGGTGATAAAGAGCTGGTTCAAAGTTAATGCAGCACTTATTTGCACCCCATTATGGCATAATTCAAAGCTTCTCAAATTAGATGATCCAAATTGTTGGCAATACTGGAGGACGCAAAATATTCAATATCTGAATCAGGTGGTTAAAAATGGGCAGGTCCTGTCTCTTATGGAGCTAAAACAGAACTCCAAATTAGGTGAGGTGGCTTGGTATGCATATTTTCAATTGAGGTCAGCACCTCTTAATATTGTCGATAGGTATTCACTTGAGGTAGACACCCCGGAATTTTTGCACAATCTGATTTGTAAGAAAGGTGGTATTAAGGTTAAATTATCACATTGTTATAGGCACTTGATGAAATTTTTTTTTTCGGATTGTTTATCTCCAGGACAGAAATCCTGGTCTGTATTAATGTCAGAGGTGGGTTCTCCGGATTGGGAGAATATAGGGGAAAATTTTAGTCAGGTTTCGCATAACTTTAATCACACTGTTGTACAGTTTAATATTATACACAAAATATATGTGACACCTTTATGGCTCCATAAGAGGGGACTTAGAGCCGCATCTGACTGCCCTCGCTGCGGGGATCCCGGGGCAGATCATATGCATCTGTTCTGGGACTGCCCGATAGTGAGTAACTATTGGAGAGCGGTACAAACAACTTTGACTAGGAGACTCAATATAGATATTCCTCTATCTCCCAAGGTATGGGTTTTAGGGGACCTATTAGAGGTTAACTGCCAGCTTATGAAGGGCCGTCTGCTGACTAAAGTGATGTTTTGGCCAGGCTTCTTGTAGCCAGAGAATGGTTTTCCCCTTCTGCTCCAGATTGCAATAACTGGTTATGCCTGGTGGATAAGGTGAAAATCTATGAGAGAATCATGTATAGACAAAGAGGGTCCTATATGAAATGGGCCAATGTTTGGAGAGACTGGGATGGTTGAGGAGAGGGTTTTTTTTTTTTTCCTTTCCCTCTTCCCTGCAGGAATGGAGGGTGGGCTGAGGGGGGGGGGGAGGAATGGGGAAGGGAGTAAATTTGTTGTATGAATTTTGTTTCTTCTTTTTGAGATGATTGAAATAAAAGATTTAATAAAAAAAAAAAAAAGGATAAATATTTTTTTCTCCAATGTATTTACTGAGGAGAATACGTTGTCAGATGAAATGCTGAATGTAAAAAAAAGTCCCCCACTAAAAGTGCCCTGTCTGACCCAAGAAGTACAACAGCGACTTAAAAAGATTAAAATAGACAAATCGCCAGGACCGGATGGCATACACCCCCGTATCCTACGGGAATTAAGTAATTTCATAGCCAGACCCTTATTTCTGATATGTGCAGAATCTATACTTACAGGGAATGTTCCACAGGATTGGCGCATAGCAAATGTGGTGCCAATATTCAAAAAGGTCCAAAAACAGAGCCCGGAAACTATAGGCCGGTAAGTTTAACATCTGTTGTGGGTAAACTGTTTTAAGGTTTTCTGAGAGATGCTATCTTAGAGGATCTCAACGGAAATAAGCAAATAACGCCATATCAACATGGCTTCATGAGGGATCGGTCATGCCAAACAAATTTAATCAGTTTCTATGAGGAGGTAAGTTCTAGACTTGACAGCGGCGAATCAATGTATGTTGTATATCTGGACTTCTCTAAAGCATTTGACACTGTACCACATAAAAGGTATGGTACACGCTCAGATTGGGTCACTGTCACTAGTGGGGTACTTCAGGGGTCAGTATTGGGCCCTATTCTTTTTAATATATTTATTAATGATCTTGTAGAAGGCTTGCATAGAAAAATATCATTTTTTTGCAGATGACACTAAACTGTTTAAAGTAATTAACACTGAAGATGACAATATACTGCTACAGAGGGATCTGGATAGATTGGAGGCTTGGGCAGATAAGTGGTAGATGAGGTTTAACACTAACAAATGTAAGATTATGCACATGGGAAGGAATAATGCAAATCACCCATAGATACTAAATTGTAAAACACTAGGTAACACTGACATGTAAAAGGATCTAGGAATTTTAATAAACAGCAAACTAAGCTGCAAAAAACATTGTCAGGCATCTGGCACCAAGGCCAATAAGATAATGGGTTACATCAAAAGTGGCATAGACGCCTGTGAGAACATAGTCCTACCACCTTACAAATCGCTAGTCAGACCACACATGGAGTACTGTGTACAGTTCTGGGCTCCTGTGAACAAGGCAGACATAGCAGAGCTGGAGAGGGTTCAAAGGAGGGCAACTAAAGTAATAACTGAAATGGAGGGACTACAGTACCCTGAAAGATTATCAAAATTAGGGTTATTTTCTTTAGAAAAAAGACAACTGAGGGGAGATCTCATTTCTATGTATAAATTTATCAGGGGTCAGTACAGAGATCTCTCCCATCATCTATTTATCCCCAGGACTGTGACTGTGATGAGGGGACATCCTCTGCGTCGAGAGGAAAGAAGGTATACACACAATCATAGAAGAGTATTTTTTACGGTAAGAACAGTGAGACTATGGAACTCTCTGCCTGAGGAGGTGGTGATGGTGAGTACAATAAAGGAATTCAAGAGGGGCTTGGATGTATTTCTGAAGCATAATAATATTACAGGTTATAGCTACTAGAGATGAGTCGTTGATCCAGGGAGTTATTCTGATTGCCTGATTGGAGTCGTGAATAATTTTTTTATTCCCCTTAAGTGGGGAAAATTGGCTTCTACCTCACAGTTTTTCTTTTGCCTTTCTCTGGATTAACTAGCAGGATGATAAGCTGAACTAGATGGACAGATCTCTTTTTTCGTCCTTATGTACTATGTTACTAGTGAACGCCGATAATATTTTTTTTTCAACTTATATATGCTACTAAAGGCTGTTCAACAGAGAGTTATAGGCTGTCATTTTCCAAAAAACAACGGCGCCTGAGGCGGAGTGATCTGAAGTGAATAGAACGTAGCGGAGGAAGTAGGTCAGTGTTGGATGAGCGAGACGCGGTCCTCATGCTGTTTCTGTCCTGCAGAAAAGTCCCCGTTGTGTCCAGTAAGCAATACAGCAGATAGATGCGGGCTGGTGTGAATTAGTTTGCATTTTTGTGCAGAGTTAGTGTATAGTGTATTCACCTGTATTGGTGCGCTGCTCTTATGGACGTCGTCACGTAAGTGCGCAGCGTGTGAAACGTAAATATAAAATTTTCCCCCAACATAATTTAGTCCATACTGCAAAAAGGACTTTCCCACATATAACTGCAGCTCTAAACGCTTAATATATCTTGATTTTTTTCTACAGAAATACGCCACTAAGGGCTTGACCACATATAACTGCAACAGTTAACGCTGAATATATTTTTATTTTTCTACTGATATACATCAATAAAGGTTTTACAAAATAAAAGTGCAGCAGAAAATGGCCAATGTATATTTCTTTTTGATATGATACTATGATATGCTGTTTCAGGCTCTAAAACAGACTGCAGTATTGTTCACGTAATTAGGATCTTTGATTAATTAGTAGTGAAACATCATTCAAATATATAATAAAAACACATTCTAGAGATTCTTACTTAAAAAAAAATTAGAATCTTATAAAAAGAACAAATAGATAAAAGTAAACAAATGTATATATTAAAGATAAGCAAATCTTTTGGGATTAGGTTTGTTTCAGATTTTGTTCTTTTCGGACCTGAATTGTTTCTACCTGAACCAAAGTTGCTCCGATTGCCCTGAAAATTGGTACAAAACATCTTCTAGTCTACTAGGACTCAAAAATATATCTCTTTGTATTCATTTTAATTATTAATTTTTGCTCTTTTTCTTTCACTTCCTTCATCCCTAAGCTCTTGAACGCAATGTAAGCAATAACAAATAATGTCAGTGTTATGCCAGGTAGGGCTAGAAAATGATCTTAGTTCATTTGCCAGAGTTTAAGAATCGTTTCAGATCACGACGACTATTTCTTCTCCAATTCATTCTGCTGCAATTCCTGTATTTCTGTAGTTATTAATTAGGTTACAGCACCCTCTAGCGGTGGTAAAAATGTACTGCACTTTGTTTTTTGTTAATAAAGATTATCATATTGTGGGAAGTGCAAGGCATTGGGGGTAGTGCAAGGCATTCTGGGAAGGAAAAGCCCAGTCTCCATGTTACAGGACATCAGCAGAGCTGTCTCCTGCATTTCTTCTTCTTAAAGTCTACCATCTTTGTGCAAGTGTATCTGGTGAGTGATGTCTACCTTTGATTTAGGGACAGTATGTTATGCAGAGATGTTCTACTAGTTGTAGTGTTACTTAGGGAAAAGGTTGTAACTGTTAGATGCTAGACATGCAGTCCTATGTATAGGCAGCCATTTTGGACATGTGCTTTCTCTGTCAATGTATTACTGTACATGTTATTCTATATGTTTTACTTACACAAGCCATTTGTATTCTTGTAGTTTTACCAATTCACAACACTATTAACCAATAAACAAGTTAGACTATAGAAAACAGTCCTCTTATTTGGAAGACAGGAATGGTTTATGCTGAATGTCAGACTGCATACTGTGTGAACATAGATGAAAGTAGAAAATTTGTGGCACACCGGAATCAGTTAATGCTTTTTAATTGATAGACATATTACATCAGAAAGAGAGGGAAAAAAGAAGATTACACAAATATCATCTATTACAACACTTACTTATTGGGAGCTCTCCCCAGATATGTACACTAAACACACTAATATAAATCACAAAAAACAAATAATGAATAAAAAATATAAATTTTATTATACTCAAATCAAAATATAAAATATAACAAAAAAATATACAGGACACAGCAGGTAAATAATACCCTCACCCTAAATACATACTGAAGGGAATGCCTAATGCCTAATTTGAGGAAAAATATGCACATATTTGCAATTGCAGCTTACGCCCTACACAGTCAATATAATATATATAATTGCAGACAAGCTGCTAAACATAAGCCAATGACCGTGGTGGCGTGCAAAAACGTGTGCCTCAATAAACAAAGCAATAATCTATGAGCTGAATATATTTTTATTTTTCTACTGATATACATCAATAAAGGTTTTACAAAATAAAAGTGCAGCAGCAAATGGCCAATGTATATTTCTTTTTCTACTGATATACGTCAATACAGGTTATTCTACGTATTAGTGCACCAGCGAATGGCGAATGTATATTTCTTTTTCTACTGCAATTCATCAGTAAAGGCTTTACCAGATATAACTGCAACAGTGAAAAGAGAATATAATTTTCTTGTTGGACTGAAATAAGCTACTATACGCTGTCAACAAAAATAACTGCAGAAGTGACCTGAGAATATAAATTTCTTATTGGACTGAAATAGGCCACTATACGCTTTTACCATAAATAACTGCAACAGTGCAGTGCGTATATATTTTTCTTTTTTACTGAAATACGCCCTTATACGCTTTCAACAGAAATAACTGCAGAAGTGAAATGCGTATATCTTTTTCTTGTAGTTTAGAATATGATATTAAGATATAAGCCTCTAAAGGCTTTTCAACATAACACTTGCAGCCCAATAACAAAAAGCTGGAATGACAGAGCTGTCTACTGACTATTTGGATCCCCAAATAATTTTTCCCTGCACTTGTAAATCACTTTCCTATCAATGTCCCTAGCGCCTTCTGCCGTCTTTCCCTGCACTAAGATGCTCTGAAATGATTCCTCCCTATCCTTTCCCTTCACGTATAAATTGTTTTTCTGTCTTCTTTTTCCCACAGTCGTTTTTCCACTTGCTATCCCTAGCACTTTCACATGTCTGTCCCTGCACTCTGAATGCTGGAAAATGTCTGACTGTCAGATGGTTGCCTTATTTATAGGGCTGTGACATCACAGGGCTGGCTGGCTGCTGATTGGCTGCATGCAGGCATGTCAATCTGGGTGATCCTGCCTTCCCAGTGTTCCTTGCCCCATGTCCTCACACGTGTAGCCACCATTTTTGGAAAATTGCGCTTCGTTACCACAAAGCACAAGAAAATTAGTTGCAAATGAAAATTTTCCTGAAATGCTAAAAGAATTCCTCTTTTGTCAGCTTTGATTTGCTCATCTCTATTGATGACCCATCCTGAGGATAGGTTATCAATATTTTTCCCAGATAACCCCTTTAAACACCGTACTTGTTTCTCTACAGAAATTACACAGACCCAAATAGTACTATAGATTCTTATTAAAAAAAAAACTAATACTTTTCTGTGTAGTAGCTTATCCCATGCCACCCTTCCTACTTCTCCAGTTTCTGTCCTTTCATGCATTTTTTTAATTTCATTTGCAATTTCTCATAATAAAATTGTTCAGTTTGGTCATATTCTTTTGCTTCACTCATCTTTCACTCATGCTTTCACTCTTGGATACTCTTTGTTAATATAAATGGAGATGAGTCTCAAAAATTCAGTAGATTATTTAATTATTTATATATATATATATATATATATATATATTATATATATAACAAAATAGAGCAGGCAGCACTCCGGACTTGTGAAGATAACGTGGGATTTATTAACACCCAAACAACCGCAACGTTTCAGCTCGCCTCAATGGAGCCTTTGTCAAGCAAAGTGTAGTGCTCAAGTGAACATTATATAGTGGAAGCTCATAGTTAATTTCATAACAATCAATCAATAATCAAAGTGGTAAAAAAGTACAAAAACAAGCATGCGATCCATGGAAGTTTCCGTGACTAGCGTATGTCCTTATTTTATTTAATCACTCACATACCTACACGTGATTGAATTGTTTTTTCTAAAAAACTTTTGATTTTTATACCGATCATATATTATAGGATCATGTTAAAATTGATTATGGACACTGTGTTTGAACTTTTTTACCACTTTGATTATTGATTCATTGTTATGTAATTAACTATGAGCTTCCACTATATAATGTTCACTTGAGCACTACACTTTGCTTGACAAAGGCTCTATTGAGGCGAGCTGAAACGTTGCAGTTGTTTGGGTGTTAATAAATCCCACATTATCTTCACAAGTCCGGAATGCTGCCTGCTCTCTTTTGTTATATCCTGCTGATCACCTGGTCCGGGACCCTACAGTGATTTGCACCTGGCATCCCAAAAGAGTGCTGCTCTTAATAACCATTAATTTCTAATTATATATATAAATATATATATATATATATATATATATATATATATATATATCATACATTGCATTCCTTTACAAAACAATTTAACTTATGCAATGTAATTTATCAATGTTTAGTAAAGTATTACATATATTAAATTAGTAATATTGTATTTAATCATTCAATAATTCCACTATTGTGTTAAAATATTAATTTAGTTGTCCATTTCTAAAGCCAATTTCTTAGTGTTTGCTAACTGTTTGTTCAAGTTTCCTGTTTACAGTCAACAAATTCAGGTAGTTTATTCTCTAGAAAAACCACTATATCTTGACAGAAAATAGATTGCATGGTTTGAAAGATTTTTAAAATACCTATGAGCTTAGGTATAAAAATACAAATGTACTCAAACTAGTTTATTGTTCTTGTTTTCCATAGATTCTATATTAATATCTAATATCCATAGACTTCAAAATGATTTATGGAACAGTTATGCATATATATTAAGATTATGATGCCTATTACACTTGGCACTTATGTTATTTACTTACAAAGATGGATCTAACTTGTCAGTGTCTAAATCTACATTTCTCTGGCTGACGGCTGTTTTTCACAACAGAAAAATGTCATTCCAATCAAGCAATCATCAATCATCTGTTTGTTTTTCTCCATTTGCTGTTTCAGGCTCTAAAACAGACTGCAGTATTGTTCACGTAATTAGGATCTTTGATTAATTAGTAGTGAAACATCATTCAAATATATAATAAAAACACATTCTAGAGATTCTTACTTAAAAAAAAATTAGAATCTTATAAAAAGAACAAATAGATAAAAGTAAACAAATGTATATATTAAAGATAAGCAAATCTTTTGGGATTAGGTTTGTTTCAGATTTTGTTCTTTTCGGACCTGAATTGTTTCTACCTGAACCAAAGTTGCTCCGATTGCCCTGAAAATTGGTACAAAACATCTTCTAGTTTACTAGGACTCAAAAATATATCTCTTTGTATTCATTTTAATTATTAATTTTTGCTCTTTTTCTTTCACTTCCTTCATCCCTAAGCTCTTGAACGCAATGTAAGCAATAACAAATAATGTCAGTGTTATGCCAGGTAGGGCTAGAAAATGATCTTAGTTCATTTGCCAGAGTTTAAGAATCGTTTCAGATCACGACGACTATTTCTTCTCCAATTCATTCTGCTGCAATTCCTGTATTTCTGTAGTTATTAATTAGGTTACAGCACCCTCTAGCGGTGGTAAAATGTACTGCACTTTGTTTTTTTGTTAATAAAGATTATCATATTGTGGGAAGTGCAAGGCATTGGGGGTAGTGCAAGGCATTCTGGGAAGGAAAAGCCCAGTCTCCATGTTACAGGACATCAGCAGAGCTGTCTCCTGCATTTCTTCTTCTTAAAGTCTACCATCTTTGTGCAAGTGTATCTGGTGAGTGATGTCTACCTTTGATTTAGGGACAGTATGTTATGCAGAGATGTTCTACTAGTTGTAGTGTTACTTAGGGAAAAGGTTGTAACTGTTAGATGCTAGACATGCAGTCCTATGTATAGGCAGCCATTTTGGACATGTGCTTTCTCTGTCAATGTATTACTGTACATGTTATTCTATATGTTTTACTTACACAAGCCATTTGTATTCTTGTAGTTTTACCAATTCACAACACTATTAACCAATAAACAAGTTAGACTATAGAAAACAGTCCTCTTATTTGGAAGACAGGAATGGTTTATGCTGAATGTCAGACTGCATACTGTGTGAACATAGATGAAAGTAGAAAATTTGTGGCACACCGGAATCAGTTAATGCTTTTTAATTGATAGACATATTACATCAGAAAGAGAGGGAAAAAAGAAGATTACACAAATATCATCTATTACAACACTTACGGTCAAAATGGGGGTATAACGCACCCTATGTATACTTATTGGGAGCTCTCCCCAGATATGTACACTAATCACACTAATATAAATCACAAAAAACAAATAATGAATAAAAAATATAAATTTTATTATACTCAAATCAAAATATAAAATATAACAAAAAAATATACAGGACACAGCAGGTAAATAATACCCTCACCCTAAATGCATACTGAAGGGAATGCCTAATGCCTAATTTGAGGAAAAATATGCACATATTTGCAATTGCAGCTTACGCCCTACACAGTCAATATAATATATATAATTGCAGACAAGCTGCTAAACATAAGCCAATGACCGTGGTGGCGTGCAAAAACGTGCGCCTCAATAAACAAAGCAATAATCTATGAGTAAGAGTCAGCAGACTACGAAATAACATTAACGGCAATAAGACAATTTTTTACCTAATAGTGTCAGGGTGAGGGAAATAAATACAGACGCTCCTCGACGCGCGTTTCGCGTGATCCGCTTCCTCAGGAGGAGTGCAGAGGAAGCGGATCCTGAGGAAGCGGATCACACGAAAAGTGCGTCGAGGAGCGTCTCTAATTAGGTGAGGGTATTATTTACCTGCTGTGTCCTGTATATTTTTTTGTTATATTTTATATTTTAATTTGAGTATAATAAAATTTATATTTTTTATTCATTATTTGTTTTTTGTGATTTATATTAGTGTGTTTAGTGTAAATATCATCTATGTTGAAGTCGCAGTAGGATAAGATTCCACATCATACAGTATAAAAAAAAGTACAATCTTTATAGTGTATATATCACCACATATCATCACAGTTAACATATGTAATTGGGAGCAATGGGATTCATGTATGTATTCAGATAGATACCACATAACGTGCTACCTAATGTATTATAGAGCACCTGGAGCGTTAATATAGTCTGTTCTGTAGAAAGGTCTGTACCTTGGAGAAGGAGGGAGACTAACGTGTGGAAGCACATACCTGTAACTTGTAAGTGGAATCCTGTGCCGGATGTGTACGCCGAGACTGGCGCTCTCTAATTTATAAAGGGTATCATCTTCCGGGTGGCTACATGCGTCCGGAGTGACGCCACGATCTTCCGTGTATGCGCAGTAGATGTAGTGAGGCTGAAAAGGGCATAGGAGTTGCCCTTAGTGGGATGAGGATTTTGTCTGTATATCAAAGCTGGGGATGACCTAATGAGGAGGAATACTGGAAGTATGTGTATATAGGAGGCTTGTGGAGGACATCTATAGCACTGGTATAAAGCTAGTGAATATATTTTAACATGACTGAACATCTTTGGCTAATAATACAATCCTATGTATATAGAGGAAACCAGTGTCCCATAATTATCACAAAACTGAATCCGTATAATGGATAGCTGAGCTCATGAGGGGAGGGAGGGAGGGAGAAGAGTGGATTGGGGAAAAAAAAGGGAAAGGGAGGGAAGTGAAAAAAGGGAAAGGGGGGATGGAGAGGAGGAGGGGGATTTGTCTTACCCATGCGTTCTAGTTAGAAAATCCACATTAGCGAATCTGTGCGGAAAAATGTATAATAGTGGTCATTCATAAGGTTATTAAAGGAATAGATGCATATAGTCCAACAATATTTACATTTAGTCCATTATATGTTAAAGAAGAAGTCACATTACCGGTTAAGTCCTCTGGGAGTTAGTGTATCCAAACGGTGTATCCAGTATGATTCATGCTGATTTAGTAATAGTGTCTGATTGCCACCCCTCTGTGGGGTTTTAACTTGTTCTAATACCTGGAATCTCAGGAAAGAGATTTGGTGATTCCGTTCCTTGAAATGGGCCGGGATGGGTAAGAGTAGTTGATTTGCTCTAATGCTGGACTTATGTTTTGAGATCCTGTCTCTGATGTGTTGGGTGGTTTCACCCACATAACAAAGTCCGCATGGGCATTTAATCAAATAAACCACATCTGTGGAGTTGCAAGTGAAAAAAACATTGATCGTATAACGTTTTCCTGAGTTTGGGTGGGTGACAATGTTCCCTTTGATCACACTGGAGCACTGCGCATAATGGAGGCAGGGGAAAGTGCCTGATTTTGTGGTGCCCAGAAATCCCTGTCGGGGGAACTTCGTTAGGGGTCCGATGTCAGATCAGACCAGCCCATCCCTGATGTTCTTGGAGCATTTATAGCAAGTAAGTGGTGGGGTTTGGAATTCCGATATCCCTGGGTAAGCTTTTGTGAGTATATGCCAATGTTGTCTGAGTATGTATTGTATTTTAGGTGTAAGGGGATGGTATGTGAGTATACTCGGTATATAGCCTTATATTAGAAGGCTGTATCTGCGAACTGTTCGTACATAGGGGTTTTGGTTTCCGTGTAAATGAATGATCGGGGTAACCTCTCTCTATGACCTTTTGGTCATCTCTCCTAGTCTCTTTTCCTTGACAGATGGATCAGTAACGATGTGTTCTACACGTGTAAATTGTGAGCGTGGTAATGATCTCTTGGTGGCTTTCGGGTGATTGCTGGTGTATAATAGGAGGCTCTTTCTGTCGGATGGTTTACTGTGCAAATCGACAGGTCTATTCCAGAGACAGAATATATAATCAATGAAGCATAGCCATATGTGAGCATACTGTTGGAAAAGTGGATGTAGGTACATATATGTCTCTTCAAAATGAATCATGTATGCATTTGTATATGGGGAGCCACATTGGCCCCCATAGCGGTCCCTCGTTTCTGGATGTAAAATGTATTCCCAAAGAGAAAAAAATTCTCAGGTAGTACCATTGAGAATAGAGATAGACAAAATGCTTGTTGTTGACTATTGAGCGTTGCTTGTGTTGCAAGTATTTTGGCTGTGGCTTCAATGCCTTTCTCGTATAGATGTGTACAAGCTATTGATGTCCATGGTTATCTGTATGGAATGTGATTGTGGTGTGCTATGGCTTAATTTAATGATGAAGTCTTGGGTGTCTAATAAGAAGGAACAAGATGTCTTGATAAGTGGGGTCAGAATCTTGTCCAGATAAATGGACAATGGTGATAAAATTATTGAAATGACTATAGGTCTGCCTGGTGGATTGTTGAGATTTTTGTTGATTTTTGTAAGGGTGTAGAAGACTGGTGTTATCGGGTGTTGTTTGGTCAAGAAAGTGACGGTATTATCGTCAATTATCTTGTGTTCTCGATAATGATGGAGTATGGATTTGATTTTTTGGGCAATATTTGAGGTTGGATCGGTTGTAATGGGTTCATATGTGTCTGGATCACTTAGTTGGTTAGAGATTAGGGATGAGCGAACCCGAACTGGATAGTTCAGGTTCGTACCGAATTTTGGGGTGTTTGGGACCCAGACCCGAACATTTTCAAAAAAGTTTGGGTTCGGGTCCATTGTTAGGCGATTTCTTCCCGCTTTCTGAAGGGCTGCACAGCAGCCAATCAGCTAGCTTTTTGCTTCTTTCCCTAAGAAGCCATCACAGCCATGCCTACTAATGGCATGGCTGTGATTGGCCAAATTCAGCATGTGACCCAGCCTCTATTTAAGGGAGAGATTATGAGGGAGAGATTAGGCAGGGAAAACTCAGCAAAAACACCTAATGAAGTGATTGATCTAAAGCTGTGAATCATTCAACTTCTGCTAGTTAATTGCTCACTGGTTTTTTGGCTGCACAGAGCGTTTTTCTGTCACTTTTTTTGGAAGTGATTGGCGGCCATTTTGTGTCTTGTGGTGAACCAGCACAAGCTGCCACCAAGTCCATCAATACTAGTTTTTTTTTTTTTTTTTGCTATATCCTACATCAGGGGCTTGGCTGTGCTGATTGTCACCTCTAGAAACTCAGGATAGAAATTTCTATATTTTATTGAGGGGTTAAATTCAATTGCCAAAATAGCAATCCCCTAAATCTGGTGTTCCAGCTGTGGCTAGCCAAGTGTAATTCTGTCTGCTGTCTGGCAAAGGATAGATTTTTTCTATTGGTGAAATGCAATTGCCAAAATAGCAATCCCCTAAATCTGGTGTCCCAGCAGTGGTTGGCCAAGTTTAATAGTGTCCAGCAAAGGATATATTTTGTTCTGGGGTGAAATTCAATTGCAAAAATAGCAATACCATAAATCAGTGGATTCAGCTGTGGCTGGCCAAGTTAAATAGTGTCCGGCAAAGGATATATTTTTTTCTGGGGTGAAATTCAATTGCCAAAATAGCAATACCGTAAATCTGGTGTCCCAGCAGTGGCTGGCCAAGTTAAATAGTGTCCGGCAAAGGATATATTATTTTCTGGGGTGAATTTTAGTTGCCAAAATAGCAATACCGTAAATCTGGTGTCCCAACAGTGGCTGGCTAAGTTTAATAGTGTCCGGAAAAGCACTTATTATTTCTGGGGGGCAATTCAGCTGCCAAAATAGAAATCCCGTAAATCTGGTGTTTCATCTGTGACTGAACAAGTTTAATAGTATCGGTCAAAGGATAGATTTTGTTCTGGGGTGAAATTCAATTGCCAAAATAGCAATACCCTGAATCTGGTGTTCTAGCTGTTGCTGGCCTAGTTTAAATCTATCCGTAAAAGGGTATATTTTTTTCTGGGGTGAAATTTAATTGCCAAAATAGCATTACACTGGATTTAGTGTTCCAGCTGTGACTGGACAATTTCCCTAGTGTCTATCAAAGGATAAATTTTGTTCTCTGGTAAAATACAGTTGCAAAAATAGAAATACAGTGAATCAGGTGTTCCAGCTGTTGCAGGCCTAGTTTAAATCTGCCCATAAAAGGGTATACTGTATTTTTTTTCTGGGGTGAAATTTAATTGCCAAAATAGCAATACCCTGAATCTGGTGTTCCAACTGTGACTGGACAATTTCCCTAGTGTCCGTCAAAGAATATATTATTTTCTGGGGTTAAATACAGTAGCAAAAATAGAAATACAGTAAATCTGGTGTTCCAGCTGTTGCAGGCCTAGTTTAAATCTGTTCGTAAAAGGGTATATTTTTTTCTGGGGTGAAATTTAATTGCCAAACTAGCAATACTCTGAATCTGGTGTTCCAGCTGTGGCTGGACAATTTCCCTAGTGTCCGTCAAAGGATAGATTATTTTCTGGAGTGAAATACAGTTGCAAAAATAGAAATACCCTAAATCTGTGGTTTCAGCTGTAGCTGGCCAAGTTTAATAGTGTTGGTCAAAGAATTTATTATTTTCTGGTGGAAAATTCAGTTGCCAAAATAGAAATACAGTAAATCTTATGTTCCAGCTGTGACTGGATAATTTTCATAGTGTCCGTCAAAGTATAGATTTTGTTCTGGGGTGAAATACAGTTGCAAAAATATAAATACAGTAAATCTGGTGTTCCAGCTGTGACTGGACAAGTTTAATAGTACCTGTGAAAGGATAGATTTTGTTCTGGGGTGAAATTCACTTGCCAATATAGCAATACCCTGAATCGGGTGTTCCAGCTGTTGCAGGCCAAGTGTTAATCTGTCCGTAAAAGGGTATATTACACTCAGCATGCATCTCCAAGTATATATCTTTCCGTAAAAGGGTATATTACAAAACATGTTACATTACAATTGCTAAAAGCATAATCCTGTAAATCTGCATGCACTATTGTGCATCTCATAGTGTATTTCTGTCCGTAAAAGGGTATATTACACACAAGGTGTACATACAAGTGCTGAGAGGGTCATCCTCAATAACTTCACACACTACCATGCATCTCCAAGTGTATTTCTGTCTGTTAAAGGGTATATTACACAAAGTGTTAAAAATACAATTGCTAAAGGCATAATCCTACATATTTTTTTACTCGCTACTGTGCATCTCCAAGTGTAAATCTGTCCATAAAAGGATACCTTTCATCCAGGGCTTAAATACTAGGTCTACAATTGATATTCCCCTAAATCAGTGGTTACTGCTGTGCCTGGATTAGTGTAATACGGTACATAAATAAATAGGCAGATAGTGTTAGGTGCCTGTAAAAAAAGGCCTGAATTTGAAATCAATACATTGGGCCAAATATTTATTTTTCTTATTGTGGTGCTTGGTGAACGGTAACAATGAGTACCCACCAGAATTTACAGTGATATTTAGTGGGGCCCAATGCCGTTTTAAGGATGGTAAGGCCTGAGCAAGTACAGGCGCTAGTCAATTGGGTGGCCGACAGTGGATCCAGCACGTTCACAACATTATCTCCCACCCAATCTTCTGCAGAAAGCGCATAGGTGGCGCCTGAAAACCAAGCCCATCAGTCTGTCACATCACCCCCATGCATATCAGGGAAACTGTCAGAGCCTCAAGTTATGCTGCAGTCTCTTATGCTGTTTAAAGACTCTGCTGGCAGGGTTTCCCAAGGGAATCCACCTAGCCCTTCCCCAGTGGTGGAAGACATAGAATGCACTGATGCACAACCACTTATGTTTCCTGATGATGAGGACATGGGAATACCACCTCATCGGATCCGCACGTCTCTGATGATGATGAAACACAGGTGCCAACTGCTGCGTCTTTTTGCAGTGTGCAGACCGAACAGGAGGTCAGGGAGGAAGACTGTGTGGAAGACTATGCAGGGGACGATGAGTTCCTAGACCCCACATGGAATGAAGGTCGTGCCACTGACTTTCATAGTTCAGAGGAAGAGGCAGTGGTGAGACGGAGCCAACAGCGTAGCAAAAGAGGGGGCAGGGGGCAAAAGCAGAACTGCCGCCGCCAAGAGAGTTCGCCTGCTACTGGCCACCGCCACCAGGGACCGAGCACCCCAAAGGCAGCTTCAAGGAGTTCCCTGGCATGGCACTTCTTTAAACAATGTGCTGACGAGTAGTTTGCATGCTGTGCCTTCAGAGCCTGAAGCGAGGCATTAACGTTCTGAACCCTAGCACAACCTGCATGACCAGGCATCTACATGCAAGGCATGAACTGCAGTGGAGTAAACACCTTAAAAACAAGGAACTCACTCAGGCTCCCCCTGCTCCCTCTTCTGCTTCTGCCTCGGCCTCTTCCTCCGCCTCGTGAGGGACGTTGGCACCTGCCGCCCACCAAACAGAGGATGTGCCACTGACAACACCACCAAAAGACTACTATTGGTCGAAACATGGATGACATCACTCACCACATAGCAGGAGGGAGGGGGCCGTCCACCCGATGGCCAGTTGGGTAACACGCTCCCCGGCTGCTCCCACTGACATGCACGGTCACGTGGTGACCAGTCACGCGACCGGGCGTGTCATGTGGGAGTGATGTCAGCCAAAGGTCCTCAAGCTGTAAATCAGTAACGGGGAGTAATGCAATGAGAGGAAAAAGAAAAGAGGGAACGAAAAGCATATATAAAAGTGCATGAGTGCATAAATGAATATATAAAACATGTATGATAAAACATATATATTGAAAAAAGGAAAAAAAGTTTGTCATAATAGTATGAGTGACGAAAGCAATATATGCTATAGGTGAAACAATCATGTAAAAATTAAAATAAGTAATTGTGTGCATCAATAATATGAAAAAATATTTATATGTGGAGTGCACACACCAATAGAATATATAAAACATAAGTGAAAGTAAAAATGACCAAACAACCAAATACAAAAATGTGACAAATCAAATGCAGTGCAGAAGAGAAAATAAAATAAAAAATCTTTTCCACTTCCCCTTCTTTCTGTTCTTCTATTTTCCTGTTATCCCTTATCATAGCAGAACAGACAATCTTCTTTCTACTGAAGTCCTCTCCAAGCACTCCCAAGTAAGATCAAGAGGAACATGGTGTTAGTAATACAGGTGGCTTTAAAATATAAAAAAAAAAAAAAAAAAAAAAAAAGGAGAACATAAGTCATTATAATAAACAACAATGCTAAAGATAAAAAACATTAAAAGATGAATAATAAACAGTTTAAGATAAGCTGCATCTAAATAGCGTTCAAAGAAACTAAGCAAAACTCAGAACATCATTAAGACCCTTTGGTTGTACAGTATCCAAGATCCATATCCATCTAGTCTCTCGTTGAGATAACGTTTTCATTACATCACCACCCCTTAAACCACAATCAATATAGTCGATACCCCGTACTTTCAAAAGGGATGGGTCGCAGTCATGAAATTGTTTAAAATGTCTAGCCACCGGTTTCAAAATTACCATGTCTATTTCATTCTTCGCCTTCAAAATGTCCCGAACATGTTCTCTCACTCTTGTTTTAAATTCACGAGTAGTAAGGCCTACATAAATCTTTGGACATGGGCATGTTGCATAGTATACCACAGCCTTAGTATTGCATGATATGCAATGTGTAATCTTGAAAGTCTTTGTATGAGTGGAGTTGGTAAATTCAGTTGTTCTCTCAATATTTGGACATGCCACACACCTTCCACAAGGGGTACACCCCCACTTTAGCCCCTTAGAACCAAATATGGTACTGAGAGTTTGTGGTGAGTAATAAGATTTCACTAGGTAGTCACCCAGGTTCTTTGATCTCCTTGCAACTAGGGCTGGCGTGTTAGTTATAAACCGTTCCAAAATGGGGTCAGTGCGTAATATAAGCCAAAATCTTTTCAACAGGTCACATGCATCGTATCCCACTGTGAGTGATAGTTTGTACTGTACCTCACAGTCTCTGCTGATTGGACCTTTGGTTTAGGGTGTAATTCATCACGTGGCATGTATTTGGCTCTATTATAGGCCCTCTTCACTGATCTTTTACTGTATCCTCTTTCGAGGAACTGATTCTTCAAAATATCTGTCTGCTTGGTGCTCAAAATCTTCGTTCCGTGAGCATATCCGTCGTATTCTAATGAATTGTCCAACTGGCATCCCCCTTATCGTCTGTCTCAGATGTGATGATGTTGCATGTAATACAGCATTTACAGATGTCGGCTTTCTGAAGACGTCTGTCTGCAGAAAACCGACTTCATAAACCATGACCACAACATCCAAAAATTCAATACTCCTGGGATCAAATTTATAGGTAAGATGTTGTGGTCATTATGATTCAACTCCTCAAAAAAACAACTCAACATATCAGATGTTCCATGCCAGATTAGGAAAATGTTGTCAATGTACCGGGTCCAAAAAATGACCCGGTCAATTGACGGTCCCCGATCTAACATGAAAAGCTCCCTCTCCCACAGCCCCAGGAACAAATTAGCATATGAGGGCGCAAAAGCCGCCCCCATAGTTGTACCCTGGAGCTGCAGGTAGAAGGAGCCATTGAAAGTAAAAAAAATTGTGAGTCAGTACAAAACGTAGGAGTTGAATCATATAGTCGGACTGACATCGGTCATCGTTCTCCATGGACAGATAGTAAAATGCAGCCCTTATACCATCCTCGTCCTTAATATTGGTATACAGTGACTTAACGTCATATGTTACCAAAAGCATGTCCTGATCCAGGTGGAGGCCATCGATTTTCTGAATAAAGTCTGCAGTGTCCCGAGTGTATGAAGGTAAATACTCCACTAAAGGTTTGAGAATAGAATCCAACAATTTGCAGACTTTTTCAAAAGGCCCACCACACCCCGAAATTATGGGCCTACCTGGAGGTTTCTTCGCATTCTTATGGACCTTAGGTAGTAAGTACAAGGTCGGTATTGTTGGATTTTTCACGACTAGGATGT
This sequence comes from Bufotes viridis, assembly GCA_033119425.1. Taxonomy (NCBI): domain Eukaryota; kingdom Metazoa; phylum Chordata; class Amphibia; order Anura; family Bufonidae; genus Bufotes; species Bufotes viridis. The sequence continues at coordinate 277,176,025 of CM065592.1, forward strand.
CCCTGAGTTGTTTTCTCAAGCACTCAGGGATCTTACCTGTAATATTTATTTGTTGTTCCTCCAATAGGCTTTCAAGTACTTGTAAGGCTTCCTTTTCTGTAGTTGTATTAAAAACATTCAAATCCTCAGGTTTGGAGTGCCATCTTTTCAAGATCAACAATCGTCCAAATAAACAGAGATCATTCACAGTACAGATGTAGCAGGGATAACACACACACTCTGAAATAGAATGTCTATACTCATCGTCTTATCTTTAACCAAAAGCACTATAAAAGATAACGCATTACACTTTTTTATGCATTTAGTAGACATCATATGTCCCATAAAGCATGTGGGTTAACCCTGCTACATCACTAACCTAGGAATTCATACCATAAATCTAACTCCACTTGGAATTTAAATATCCTTTTGGTAAAGAAAGGAGCAATGTGAATGGTTGCTATCGCCAACTATGACATTTCACATTGATCAATTCAAACCATTCACAGTAAATAAGAATTCAACAGTGTGTATAGCTTCACATGTAGTGGTCCGTGTGTAGAATAGACTTACGGACGCAGCTCCATGACGGCGCGCAGGAACATCAGCTGCTCCAGGAATATGTACGGTATTTTCTTGGGGGGACCAGCCCCGCTCCGCCCATGCTGTTTCATTTCTTTGCGGAACTGGTCACGGCAGCTCCCCCAACAATTCTTGACCTTTTTAACTTGTAATACAAAGAGAAGAAAGGGACATGTATCAATTTCTAAAGTGATAGGGACACTAACGTATAACTAGGCTTATATACCAGGGACTCTAACGTATAACTAGGGGTATAACCTATAAACTAGGGAGGACAGCAAGGAACAGACATGTATACATTGTTTACTTACTTAAATTCTTTCGGCTTTGGCCTTGGGTCGTTTCCCATATAGGGGCAAACAGATCCTGGGTTACCTCCACCCAGACCGAAGATCCCAGAGGCAGGGCCTGTCCTGCACCAGAACAATGAGTTTCTCCACGTCCATGGCACGTGGTGTTTTTGGCATTGTGGCAACTTTTGGCTCCACAAGGGCTTGGAGATGATGCAGCCAACTTCACACTCCTGTGCTGACACAAACCAGACGCAGCCAGACGGAGAAACGCCTACTTCCTGTATTATATCCCATGAGTGTTACTAAGTTACCTGCGTGAAAAACGCAATGCAACGCAGAGTATCCGTATTCTTTGAGTTTTCCCCACAGCCACATTCACTTCTATGGGGCCTGCGTTGCGTGAAAAACGCAGAATATAGAGCATGCTGCGATTTTCACGCAACACAAAAGTGATGTGGGAAAATCACTGCTCATGTACCCAGCCCCATTGAAATGAATGGGTGCGGATTCAGTGCGGGTGCAATGCGTTCACCTCACGCATTGCACCCGCGCGGAAATCACGCCCGTGTGAAAGGGGCCTAAGTGGTGTAATGATAGACCGCTCTTATGCTGCCAGGAGGGCATTTCTTGCCACATAAGAGTTGCTGAAATGTGAACCAGTGTACATTTTCTAAAAGCATTGCACAACTAGCTTTATCACTTCCACCATACAGGTAGCATGTCTTATTTCTACCAGATTCAGGTTGATCACGATGTTGCAACCATTTTTGCGGACCACCAGTTAGAAATTGGTGGGGTGACAGCGAGTGGGATGTTTGCTGCTTGATGCACTTTAGCAAGAACTCTAATACCATATGGTAAAACGACACTTTACACGTGAGATAGCAGGGGAGGGGAGTAGGAGTGATGCTCTGTCTTGCTGTTGTTGATCTTACATGTATAGCGCCACAGGCAGTGTCTAAAAACTCTGTGCCGTATTTACATGGTGCTCTGATCGGGCGGGGGCAAGAGCTGAGCTCGAACAACCAGCAGCAGGGGACTGGCTATTACTGACAGCCAGGCCCATACTGTATCCACATGCATCGGTGAAAAATCTGATGCTGGCGGATTAACCCTTAAGATGCCACTTAAAAGGTCTTCACGGAATCCCTGAACCTTGCTGTGGTAGTGGGGTCGCATGGTTGACATGTCACCCGAAAGGCTAACAAAGGCTCTATGGAGGCCTATGAAGCTTAGTCCTCAGGTTGGGTATCATAGGAACACAGTCAGTGCAATGAATCACAATACACCAGGTATTGAAAATTTCCAATGCATTGTAGAGGGCATAAGACCCACAAAAGTGGGACAAAAATAAAAAGTAAAAAAAAAGTTTTAAAAAAGTGTTTTACAGAAAATAAGTTTCAAGTAAAAAAAAAAATATGCCCCTTTCCCGTAATCAAGTAATTTTATATTATAAAAAATTGAAAAAAGAAAAAAAAAATAGACATATTAGGTATTGCAGCGTCTGAAATGACTGGCTCTATAATGATCTACCTCATCAGGAAAAAAGTGTAACATTGAGCGATCAAAAATCTGTATGGTACCAAAATGGTACCAATGAAAATCTTACTTCATCCCACAAAAAATGAGCTCCCAAACAAGACCAAAGCCGGAAAAAAATGACTTTCAAAAAATGGTGAGACAAACATTTTTTCTTTTCAAAAATGCTAGATATATTAGTTACCTTAACATTCTGCACCATAAAAATGTCACATGAGCTACCATGTCAATTGAACACCGTAAAAAAATTAATGCAAACAGTCCCAGAACACCCATTTTTTGGTCAACTTGCCTCACAAAAAGTGTAATATTAAGTGATCAAAAAGTCATATGTACCCCAAAATGGTACTAAGACAAGACCATATAATGAAAAAAAAAAATATGGCTTTCAGAAAATGGTGACACAAAAAACTTTTTTTTTTTCAAAAATGCTTTTATTGTGTATTGGCAGTTTGTAGAATCTGTGGGCAAAATGGGAACTGTGGTCAGTGATCACGGCCCTGCCTCAACACATGCAGCATCACCATAAAGTGACCTGGGAAAACCATGGCGCTAATGTAGTGGTACAGCTTGATGCAGCAACTGCTGCATCTCCCAGTGGCTCACACCCTCCAGTCAATGCTCCACCACCTCAGCAGAAAGGATCTGTGTTTCATTCTCAACATCTACTGCTCCTGCTCTTCCATCTACTTCTGGTCACGTGTTTTACCAGCAATCGATCACCAAGGGGATTGCAAAAAGACAACAGTATGCGTGCACTCATCCAACAGGCAGAAGCTGAATGTGCTCCTGGCCAAGTTGCTGGTACTACAGTCCCCCCCTTTCCATGTGGTAGACTCTGCACCTTTCAGAGAACAGATGGCTTGTGCTGAGCCAAGGTGAAGATTCCCAAGCTGTCATTACTTTTCCAAAAAGGCTGTACCAGCCCGGCACACATATGTTAAACAGAAGGTGGGCCAGTCCTTGAGCCTGTCAGTGTCTGTTAAAGTTTATGGCAGCACTGACATGTGCTATAACTATGGTCAAGGACAATATATAGGCCCACTGGGTAATTGTGGTTCCTGCCAAGCCAAACCAGCAACTTGGCCAGGTGACGGCTGAGAGTCCTGCACCAATGTCCTCCCCTGCCTCCTCATCCTTAACCTTGTCCTCAGCCTTGACTTCAGGCACAATTCGGAGTGCTCCTCCAGCATACCACCTATGCAGAGCATGACGGTGTCATGTTGTTCTGTACTGGGTTTGCCTGGGTGAACGGTTTCACACTGAAGAGGAAATGCTTGGCATCCTTAAAGAGGAAATCATATCCTGTCTCTCTCTTCGCCAACTGAAAATCGTAACCATGGTCATCAACAACGTGAAGAACATTGTGTCAGCACTGCATCACGGAAGACCGACTCATCCGCCTTGCATGGTGCACGTATTTAATTTGGTTGTAAAGTGTTTCCTGATGTCTTCCGCCCAACTGCAAGAAATCCTGAAAATGTCTAGGAAACTGTTCATGCGCTTCAGCCACTTTTACACTGAAAAACACGGTCTTGTTGAGCTGCAAAGGCAGAATAACTTTCCCCAAATTGCCGAATTTAAAACCTTTCCACCCGTTGGAACGCCACCCTCCACATGTTGGACCGACTATATGAGCAAAGAAAGGCTGTAAATCATTTATTAATGATATAGGCAGACAGGAGCACTCCCCTCTGTAACTTTGACGTTAGCCAGTGGCTGCTCAAGCATGACACCTGACGTTTGCTCAAGCTCTTTGAGAAGGCCAGTTTATTTGTCAGTCACCAAGACTACGGAATGAACAACGTCATTCCACTCCTTCACATACTGAATCAGATGCTGATAAATCTGGCTGTCCAGGGTACAGGAAACATAGGACCTCCATCTCACAGCCACCTGAGCTGAACTGGCGGAAGAGGAGGAGGACATTTACACGCAAGCAATGTATACAGAAATGGGTGGTTTTTCTGCAAAAGTGACAGTAGAGGAGAAGAAGGAGCTAGAGGGTGATGAGGAAGACCAGGCAGATGACAACGACCCACAGTGGCAGTATGCAGTGGAGATGGAGGCAGGGAGCCCCTCTGAGTCCCTTGCCCAAATAGCCAGATGCATGCTGAGCTGCTTGCGTAGTAACAGCCGTATTATCACTATTCGGCAGAGGGATGACTACTGACTCGCCACCATTTTCCCGCTCCAAAATGGGGGTGTTTTTTCCACTCACTGAAAGAGAGGATAAACTCAACTACTATCAAGACATCCTATGTAGTCAGTTGGCCGCTGCCTATGTGCGCCATCGCTCATCCTCACGAAGGTCTGACCAGGAGAACCCTCTGCTCTCACACTCCACTGCTTTGACTGCTGGGAGGGTGTGGGAAGCAGGAGCAGCACTAGTTCCATCAGCAGCAACTTAAGTCTTGAGTCTCTAATGAGCACTTTTCTTCACCTGCCTACTGAAGAGCCACCCAGCAGCAGGACATGGAGAAGAACCTGAACTAGTGCTGCTGTTGCCCCCCACCTTCTCACTCTGAGACTGGGACACTATGCTGACTCCATGCTGTTGCTATCCTTCCCACTCTGATGTTGCCACTATGTTGACTTCTTTTGCTGTTGCAACCCTCACCATTCTGACTGGGCACTATGTTGACTTCTCTTGTTGTTGCTTCCCTCACTATTCTGTGAAGGGGCCACTAGTGTCCCTGTTTGGCCTAGTTTACATCAATGTTTATTTTACCCTTGTTCTGACCTGTGAGAAGAACCGAAAAAAACACAATGGATCCCGTCTTTTGAGCATCCATAAGCCCTCTATCACACAGTAAGTATTTTGTTTTGGTATTTGATTATGATTAGGAACCCAAAAACAGGAGTGGGTCCAAAACACAGAAGACATGCATATTTTCCATCATGTGTCTTCTCTGTTTTGGACCCACTCCTGTTTTTGCCTTAGCATTATTGATTAAATACTGATGCGAAAAACTGACCAAATATTGACCGTGTGAAGAAAGCCTTTAAAGTCCTGCATGTAGGACTTATTTTCCATCTGAATAAAATCGATTTCAGAGGCAAATGGCCAAAACTCAAGCAAATTTAGCCTCTATCACATGATCAGTATTTTGCATCAGGATTTGATCATTTGATCCAAAAGCAGGAGTGGATCCAAAACACTGAAGGCATGCAAATATTAACATCACATTTCATCTCTGTTTTAGACCCACTCCTGTTTTTACCTTACCAATACTGATCAATTGCTGACCAAATACTGATCCGTTTTTGGGGGGTTATTCTTCCGATAGATCTAAAGAAGGGAAAAATAAACAGTGACTTCAACTAGTGTTGCGCGGGCATGCTCGGCTGAACACCAGTTCGGCTCAAACACCGCTATGCTCGGCACATGATGGTAATCGGCCGAGTACCGCATGTTCTCGAGCACAGTGCTTGAGCGCAATGCTCGAGTCTCTTCCCCACACATTTCTTGGCTGCTACGCAGCCAATAAACGTGCAGGGTGGTGCTGGCATGCACTGTAATGCCGTAGCCATGTTGGCTATTGGCATTACAGTGATTGGCTGGCCGGAACGGCCAGCAGCAATATATATTTTTAGCGTATCATGCGCTAAATAGCGTCTAATAGGCTGCTGTGGACAGTTAAATTATCCGCGGCACATCTCCTGTGTAAAGTGAGCGCATCAAAAAATTATCAGTAACATCCAGAGTATTTTTTCAATAGACGGTGTCCACTTCTGAGAGTGAAATTACCAGTGCTATAACTAAAGTGTAACATGTGCGTTTAAAAAATGTATCTGTGACATACTTTTTTAATAGATGGTGTCCACTTCTGAGAGTAACATTTTACGTTTTACATCAAAATTATTATAATTTAGATGTTTAAAATTTTTATCTGTGACATACAGTGTACTTTTTCCGTAGATGCTACGAACGGTCAAATTACCTGTGGTTCCTCTCTAGTGTTGAGCGAACAGTTCGAAAATCGTTCAGGTCCGTACTGAATTTTGGGGTGTCCGTGACACGAACCCGAACACGGACATTTTCAAAAAAGTTCGGGTTCGGGGCCGGTGTTCGTCGATTTCTTCCCGCTTTCTGAAGGGCTGCATAGCAGCCAATCAGCTAGCGTTTTACTTCTTGCCCTAAGAGCCCATCACAGCCATGCCTACTAATGGCATGGCTGTGATTGGCCAAGTGCAGCATGTGACCCAGCCTCTATTTAAGCTGGAGTCACGTAGCGCCGCACGTCACACTGCTCTCACTAGTGTAGGGAGAGGATGCAGCTTCTGTGAGGGCGAGATAGGCAGGGATAAAGAAGTGATTGAATGATCTACCTTTCTACACCTGTGCATCAGAACAACTCAGCTGAGCTGTTCACTGAAAGTCACTATTTTGTCGAGACTGGCCAGAGCGATTTTTACTGGCACATGTAACTGGGCTGACCGGCGGTGGCCATTTTGGGACTTGTGGTGCGCCAGCACAAGCTGCCACAGAGTCGAAACCAAAGCTCCAAAGAAGTGTAAAATCTACACCTGTGAATCAGAACAACAGCGATTCAGCTGCTCAGTCAAAGTCAATTCTTTTTCTAGCTGGGCAGACCGTTTTCTGGCACATGTTACTGGGCTGATAGGCGGCGGCCATTTTGGGACTAGTGGTGCTACAGCAAAAGCTGCCACAACGTCCATTAATCTCATGTAATAGTCGATTTTTTCATAGATATACTACATCAGGGGTTTGGCTGTGCTTGTGTCACCCATACTAACTGCAAAGATATTTAATATATCAGTGGTGAAACTGAAAGTAACCCACTTGGATAGCAAATCCCATGAATGTGCTGTTCCAGCTAGGCTAGCCAGTGCCACTACAGCCGAGTCCAATACTGTCAGCCAGAAATATATATTATATATTATATTTATTATATTTATATATATTTTTTATGTGCCAGAAATATAAATTAAAAAAAACTTTCACCGTAATAATAAAATTATTCTGGTGTTAGACCAGAAGAAGCACTCCTGTTGTAATTAATACTGTAAAAAGGCTTAGGCAATATTTCTCCCAGTGTGGGAAATTTATCTAGCAAAACTAGCATTTTAAAATTTCCGGTGTTCTGAAATACCAGCAGTCCTCTTGTAATTAATACCGCAAAAAGGCATTATATCGTCCAGTGTTGTAATTTTGGTGAAAAAAAGGCCAATTTAATCAATCTGGTGTTAGTTACACCAGAAACAGTAGGCCTCACGTTTTTACTCCTGTAAAAAGGAATTATTACCGCAAAAAGGTATTACATTGTCCAGTGTTGTAATTTTGGTGAAAAAAAGGCCAATTTAATCAATCTGGTGTTTGTTAGACCAGAAACAGTAGGCCTCACGTTTTCACTCCTGTAAAAAGGAATTATATCTCCCCGTGTGGGAATCTTTGTACCAAAACTAGCATATTAAAAATTCTGGTGTCCAATTTGCAGCAGTTTTCTTGTAATTAATACCGGAAAAAGGAATTATATCTTCCAGTGTGGGAATTTATGTACCAAAACTAGCATTTTAAAAATTCTGGTGTCCAATTTGCAGCAGTCTTCTTGTAATTAATACCGCAAAAAGGCATTATTGTCCAGTGTTGTAATTTTGGTGAAAAAAAGGCCAATTTAATCAATCTGGTGTTTGTTAGACCAGAAAAAGTAGGCCTCACGTTTTCACTCCTGTAAAAAGGAATTATATCTCCCCGTGTGGGAACCTATGTACCAAAACTAGCATATTAAAAATTCTGGTGTCCAATTTGCAGCAGTTTTCTTGTAATTAATACCGGAAAAAGGAAATATATATTCCAGTGTGGGAATTTATGTACCAAAACTAGCATTTTAAAAATTCTGGTGTCTAATTAGCAGCAGTCTTCTTGTAATTAATACCACAAAAAGGCATTATTGTCCAGTGTTTTAATTTTGGTGAAAAAAAGGCCAATTTAATCAATCTGGTGTTTGTTAGACCAGAAACAGTAGGCCTCACGTTTTCACTCCTGTAAAAAGGAATTATATCTGCCTCGGAGATTTAAACATGCTTCTAGATAGGACCTTAGATAGACACTATCCACCAGGAGCTGATGTAGCTCACCCCAATTCAGAAACTTCCCTAGCTGCATTAATGGAAGAAGTGGGCTGGAGAGACCTGTGGCGGTTGAGGAACCCTGACCTCAGACAATACTCCTGCCATTCGATGAGTCATCACGCCTTGTCACGGCTGGACTAAGTTTTTGGTAATCCCAACGTGTGTACTCTGTCATATGATATCGAATATGGGCCGAGGGGCATATCTGACCACTCTCCGATACAGCTGGTGATTTGGGCTCGAGCGGATGCGCTGGGGCGTTCGATACGGTTAACCCCTTTTGGCTGACCCTGTTCGGACAGTCTGACCGCATCCCTGATCAGCTATGGGTATTTATAGAAGGCCACGTAGACTGTTCGAACCACTTGATCCTATGGGAAACCATGAAGGCATACCTTAGAGGATGCCTACGCTCCACCATATCCTTTATCAAGAAATCTGCTGCTAGGCAGGAGGAGGAATTGGTTGCTGAGTGTTCTAGACTGGAGAACGCATATGTCTCAGATCCCACAGACAGGAATAGAGATTCTTGGCTATCTGTGGGTAGACAGTATCTGACGCTACTGAAGGAGAAGGCCCAACGTAAGATGTTTTTTATGAAACAATCCTACTTTGAGGTGGGTAATCAGTCCAGCAAACTGTTGGCTCATATTGTCAAACAGAATCAGGCCTCTCCCATGATATTGCGCATTAAGAATGCTAATGGGCAGGCTTTGACTGAACCCGACCTTATTGCTGGGAGGTTTCATGAATATTATAGAGATCTTTACACTTCTCAGACTCTTTATTCCTCTGGTGAGGTTTTATGGTACTTGGAGGACCTGACTTTCCCCACGCTCTCGCAGGAAGAGATGGGATCCCTGGAGGCTCCCATTACTGCACAAGAGATTTCTGAAGCTCTTGCACTTCTTGCCAGAGGCAAATCTCCCGGCCCGGACGGGCTGCCTCTGGAGGTATACCTCAAAAATGCTGAGTATGTTAGTCCGCTGCTTCTTAATATGTTTAAGGACTCCTTTGATAGAGGATGTCTCCCACCCTCTCTATATGATGCTACTATTGTTGTGATTCTCAAACCGGGCAAGGATCCAGAGGATTGTGGCTCATACAGACCGATATCTCTACTTAATATTGATTATAAAATCTTAGCTAAGATCTTGGCCATGCGCCTTACCAAAGTAGCCGGGCTGCTGATCCACTCGGATCAATCTGGATTCTTGCCCGGCAGATCGACGACTGATAACATCAGGAGAGTCCAGACGCTAACACAAATTGGGATCCGGAAGGGTGAGAAGTGGGCAATGGCATCCCTGGATACTGCCAAAGCCTTCGACTCCGTTGAATGGGTCTACTTGTTTCAGGTACTACGCAAGTTTGGCTTTGGACCCAATTTCATTAAATGGGTGGGAATGTTATACAACAGTCCCCGGGCCGGAGTATTGGTCAACGGTCTTCTATCCGACAGCTTCCCACTTGGGCGGGGTATGCGGCAGGGCTGTCCCCTGTCGCCGCTCTTATTCGCCCTTGCTATAGAGCCACTGGCTATCAGGATCCGGATGGATCTCCAGTTCCACGGAATAAGCATAGGGGACCAGGAGGACAGGGTGGGTCTGTACGCAGATGACATGGTGTTGTTCATGTCTCGAGTGGAGTCCACGCTTCCTAGAGCAATTGACATTATTGAGTCCTTTGGCCAATACTCCGGTCTGAAAATCAACTGGACCAAATCGAGCCTGTGCCCCCTGTACTCCTTAGACGCCTCCTTTCCTCAAATGGCCTTACCTATAGTTTCTAGCTATAAATATCTGGGTGTCTTTATCACCCAGGACGCGTCTTCCTATTACACCTTGAACACTCTTCCCCTCCTGGAATTCTGTAAGATCAAATTTAGGAAATGGCAGGGACTCCCCTTATCAGTACCTGGGAGGATTAACCTGATTAAACTAATCATATTACCCAAATGTTTATATATTCTGCAGCATGCTCCCTATATTGTACCAAAATCGTATTTCCAGAAACTCACCTCACTGATGTCACCGTTTATATGGGGGGCTAATAGGCCAAAGTTGTCCATATTGACTTTGACACGCCCTAAGATGGAGGGAGGGATGTCCCTGCCGGACCTGTTTCTGTATTATTTAGCTGGGCAATTGAGAAATATGCGTTCCTGGTTATCTCCATCAGATCCTCTCAGCAGTCATAAGCACCACCTCGCTAGCTTTCTTGGCCTTCAGCATTTGTGGCCTGTTCTGGAACAACCTAAATTGTTCCCCCGGAGGTTGCTGCCCATACACAGAGTTGCCATTCAGGTGTGGTCAGAGTGCAAACGTCTATATAAGTTTGAGGCAGACATAGCTGAGACTCCTCTTTGGGACAATCCCGCATTTCCTGACCTGATGGCTCTTCAGGATGTGCGGTTTTGGAAGGAGAAGGGAGTGTTGGTACTGGGAAACCTATATGATGCTAATGTTTTTCTTGATTTTGAGTCCCTGAGCACCAGATATGACCTACCCAGGACGGCATTCTATAGATTTCTGCAAATTCGGCATGCTATGCAGTCCCATTATCGAGATAGATCGATTCTTATCTCCACGTATCCTATGATAGGAATCATACGCTCTCATGGTCCACGTGGATTCATATCCGCGCTCTATACTCACCTGCTGGACACTAAATTAAAAAGTTTGTGCATGCTCTCACTAAATGGAAATTGGTGATTCCGGATTTGTCCGATGAAGATACAGCGGACATTTTGGAGTCCCCCTCATTAGTCTCCCCGGCGATTAATAACAAATTCATACAGGTCTGCATTATTCATCAAAGCTATATGACCCCTCTGAGACTACACAGGATAGGGAGACTCCCGCATTCTCGCTGTCACAGGTGTGGCCATGATAATGCGGACTTCTGGCATCTTATCTGGTCCTGCTCATATGGGCATAAGTTTTGGGAAGAGGTGGTGGCTCTACTCACGAGCCTTTTGGGCTGTACTGTACCTCTACAGCCCAAAGCCTGTCTCTTTGGTATTTTAGATGATGCCTTGTATTCTCATCATACTAGGATTTTCTTGAGGGAGACCTTATTTCTGGCACGCAAGGCCATAGCGATCAGGTGGATGGGAGATAGGCCTCCATCGATCTCACAATGGAAGGTGTTGGTAAATACTATCATCCCGTATGAAAACGTTGTATATAAGAACAGGGGATGTACGACTAAATTCCAGAAAGTGTGGGGAGTGTGGTGCGCTTCCTCGCAAACGCAGTACACGACTCATAGGTTGGCGGGTGCTTTGCAGATGGAACAGCATAGGGTGTTGTAATACCTTAGGACCCTTGGAGCGGATATAGGTATACTATCGGAATCTGGCACACACGAGAGCACAAACAGTTTGTCTTCTCTTGGACTTAAACAGTCATAAGCACTTTTGTTGGCACATAGGCTATTGTTGTTTATGGTTTATTAATGGGTTGTAAGTCTGTACATCTCTTCGTAATGCATTGAGTTGTATGTTGCGATCAATCTACTTTGCCTATGCCTTGGTATGTATTGTACTTACAATGCAGTGTTCAATAAAACGAATAAAAAAAAAAAAAAAACAAGGAATTATATCTCCCCGTGTGGGAATCTATGTACCAAAACTAGCATATTAAAAATTCTGGTGTCCAATTTGCAGCAGTTTCCTTGTAATTAATACCGGAAAAAGGAATTATATATTCCAGTGTGGGAATTTATGTACACAAACTAGCATTTTAAAAATTCTGGTGTCCAATTAGCAGCAGTCTTCTTGTAATTAATACCGCAAAAAGGCATTATTGTCCAGTGTTGTAATTTTGGTGAAAAAAAGGCCAATTTAATCAATCTGGTGTTATTTAGACCAGAAACAGTAGGCCTCACGTTTTCACTCCTGTAAAAAGGAATTATATCTCCCCGTGTGGGAAACTATGTACCAAAACTAGCATTTTAAAAATTCTGGTGTCCAATTTGCAGCAGTCTTCTTGTAATTAATACCGCAAAAGGCATTATTGTCCAGTGTTGTAATTTTGGTGAAAAAAAGGCCAATTTAATCAATCTGGTGTTTGTTAGACCAGAAACAGTAGGCCTCACGTTTTCACTCCTGTAAAAGGAATTATATCTCCCCGTGTGGGAACCTATGTACCAAAACTAGCATATTAAAAATTCTGGTGTCCAATTTGCAGCAGTTTTCTTGTAATTAATACCGGAAAAAGGAATTATATATTCCAGTGTGGGAATTTATGTACACAAACTAGCATTTTAAAAATTCTGGTGTCCAATTAGCAGCAGTCTTCTTGTAATTAATACCGCAAAAAGGCATTATTGTCCAGTGTTGTAATTTTGGTGAAAAAAAGGCCAATTTAATCAATCTGGTGTTTGTTAGACCAGAAACAGTAGGCCTCACGTTTTCACTCCTGTAAAAAGGAATTATATCTCCCCGTGTGGGAATCTTTGTACCAAAACTAGCATTTTAAAAATTCTGGTGTCCAATTAGCAACAGTCTTCTTGTAATTAATACCGCAAAAAGGCATTATTGTCAAGTGTTGTAATTTTGGTGAAAAAAAGGCCAATTTAATCAATCTGGTGTTTGTTAGACCAGAAACAGTAGGCCTCACGTTTTCACTCCTGTAAAAATGAATAATATCTCCCCGTGTGGGAACCTATGTACCAAAACTAGCATTTTAAAAATTCTGGTGTCCAATTAGCAGCAGTCTTCTTGTAATTAATACCGCAAAAATGCATTATTGTCCAGTGTTGTAATTTTGGTGAAAAAAAGGCCAATTTAATCAATCTGGTGTTTGTTAGACGAGAAACAGTAGGCCTCACGTTTTCACTCCTGTAAAAAGAAAAACTATCTCCCCGTGTGGAAAGCTATGTACCAAAACTAGCATATTAAAAATTCTGGTGTCCAATTTGCAGCAGTTTTCTTGTAATTAATACCGGAAAAAGGAATTATATATTCCAGTGTGGGAATTTATGTACACAAACTAGCATTTTAAAAATTCTGGTGTCCAATTAGCAGCAGTCTTCTTGTAATTAATACCGCAAAAAGGCATTATTGTCCAGTGTTGTAATTTTGGTGAAAAAAAGGCCAATTTAATCAATCTGGTGTTTGTTAGACCAGAAACAGTAGGCCTCACGTTTTCAATCCTGTAAAAAGGAATTCTATCTCCCCGTGTGGGAACCTATGTACCAAAACTAGCATATTAAAAATTCTGGTGTCCAATTTGCAGCAGTTTTCTTGTAATTAATACCGGAAAAAGGAATTATATATTCCAGTGTGGGAATTTATGTACACAAACTAGCATTTTAAAAATTCTGGTGTCCAATTAGTAGCAGCCTTCTTGTAATTAATACCGCAAAAAGGCATTATTGTCCAGTGTTGTAATTTTGGTGAAAAAAGGCCAATTTAATCAATCTGGTGTTTGTTCGACCAGAAACAGTAGGCCTCACGTTTTCACTCCTGTAAAAGGAATCATATCTCCCGTGTGGGAACCTATGTACCAAAACTAGCATTTTAAAAATTCTGGTGTCCAATTTGCAGCAGTCTTCTTGTAATTAATACCGCAAAAGGCATTATTGTCCAGTGTTGTAATTTTGGTGAAAAAAGGCCAATTTAATCAATCTGGTGTTTGTTAGACCAGAAACAGTAGGCCTCACGTTTTCACTCCTGTAAAAGGAATTATATCTCCCCGTGTGGGAATCTATGTACCAAAACTAGCATATTAAAAATTCTGGTGTCCAATTTGCAGCAGTTTTCTTGTAATTAATACCGGAAAAGGAATTATATATTCCAGTGTGGGAATTTATGTACACAAACTAGCATTTTAAAAATTCTGGTGTCCAATTAGCAGCAGTCTTCTTGTAATTAATACCGCAAAAGGCATTATT